>OZ010795.1:163360271-163807771 GCA_963932465.1 Maratus speciosus
GTTTCCGAGAAATTAATTATTTTAAGACGAGCTCATTTTAGGGGTTGTATCCAAACTGAAGTTCGGTAGTCGATTGTCGACGGAGAGAAAACCTCTTGATCAAGGTATCTTAAGCGCCACCCAAACAGTCATTGAAGACTGATAGGTTACAGGAAAGCATAAGAAATTTCAAAACATCTAGTCACTTCCATCATAGACGGCTCCTTAAACCATCATTTTGTCGTTTTTAATCATAGTCTGCAAACTACTTGGAAGAAAAATGTGAAATTTCGAATTTCCATAAAGCAGGACTTAATAAATCTGAATCCAGAAAAAAAACTGTAGGTTACAATTCATAAATGTTTCGAATATTATTTTCCTAATTCATATCATAAAATTATAAAAATTGCAAATTCAACGTATTTATGTTTGGGTACTTTAGTATTATTGCTACATAAAAAATTAGCACATTAGAAGTATAATTTCAGGAGATATTAATAAAAATATGAAAATGAAATTTAACATTAGAAACACTAAATTTTGATGTTAATATTTCCAAAACTTATCATTCAAATGACTTTAACTTTGGTGTCTAGGCATAGTTTGAACCGAAGTTTTGAAATCTCTTGTTAAAATTGGGTATTGCCATTGAAAATAAAATGAAGTTTCGGTTCGTTTTAATATGGAGACGCCCCCTAAGCAAATTTTATATACATAATTTAAAAGTAGACTTTCTTTCAATTACGAACGTATTTTAGGGGCTGTAGCCAAACTGAAGTTCGGTACTCGATTGTCGACAGAGAGAAAACCTCTTGATCAAGGATGCCCTTCTTGATCAAGGCATCTTAAGCGCCACCCAAGCAGTCATTGAAGACTGCTAGATTACAGGGAAGCAAAAGAAATTTCATAACATCTAGTCACTTCCATCATAGCCGACCACTTATACCATCATTTTGCCGTTTTTAAGCATAATTTGAAAACTACTTTCAAGAAAAATATGAAATTTCGAATTCCCATAAAGCAAGACTTAATAAATCTAAATCCAGAAAAAAAAAAATGTAGGTTACAATTCATAAATTTTTCGAATATTAATTTCATAATTCACAATTCATATCATAAAATTATAAAAATTGCAAATTCAACGTATTTATGTTTGGGTATTTTAGTATTATTGCTACACAAAAAATTAACACATTAGAAGTATAATTTCAGGAGATATTAATGAAAATTTGAAAATGAAATTTAACATTAGAAGCACTAAATTTTGAATGTTTATAATTCAAAAACTTATCATTCAAATGACTTGAACTTTTGTGTCTAGGCATAGTTTGAACCGAAGATTTGAAATATCTTGTTCCAATTGGGTATTGCCATTGAAAAATAAATAAAGTTTGGGATCGTTTTAATATGGAGATGCCCCCCTAAGCAAATTTTATATACATCATTTAAAAGCAGACATTATTTCGAACCGTACGGTACCAGTAATGCTCTTCTACGATAATTTGTTAAGGAGTTAGAGTGTGTGTGGGTGGGGGGGGGGGGGGCTGTTACTTTCTTTTCCACGACTGTACATAGTAGCTAACAATGGATTTAATGTTACTACGTCGAATAAATGTAATAGGCCCTGGAAAATGTAATTCCGATGTTTTAAAATGAAATTATATCTGCCATGTAAGCGAAACACAAATTATATGCAATCATGTCATAGAAGTGTGGCACTATAAAGAAGACTCGTATTTACAAATAAAACTAACCACTGTAACCAGAGTAAAGTTTATTAAAAAAATCTAGATAAATATGTTCAATGTATTCATCATTAGCAGCAACTCATTATGCTTACTGCATGCGTTCCAATAGTTTACACATTACGCTTACTCAGTTTTGGGTATTTCATGACAGAAAACCGTACATCATAGGGCACACGATTGATTAGTAATTCTGATCGAGAGTCTAAGGTTAGATTAAGATATTCTTACTGCGTTGCCTGCTCAGTAAGATTTTCTAATTTCTAACGTCAGCGGTTGAAGAGATAATCACCGAGGCACCCAATGTATTACACTGCATACTTCACTACTATCCGGAAAATGTTAAGAATTAGATTGCATATTTTGCATATGAATTCAATTTAATATTACAAGAAACACGCAACACAATAAAAGTATTTTTTTTTTTACAATTACTAAGAAATACTCTTTTTTATTGCAAAACAGATTATAGGATTTCTAAAATTGTTGATAATATTATGTAATATAAAGCTATTATAAAATTTTAATGAACCATTTGAATTTGAAAATCTCTCTCAGATCGTATTCATTTGTTACTCGATGCAATTAATTAAAAGAATGCAGATTTTCTTTTTTAACGATAGTGATCATCATCATTAAAACACTTCCTTAGAAAAGATTCATTTTCTCATTAATTATTCTACACAGATTCGGGGTTTATAAATTATGCAAAATGCATCACATCTTAATTTATTTATTATCTTTTATACCGACTGACAGTGTTTAATTTAATATTTATAAAGCCTAAAATAACCCCTATTGTGTATATATTGGCGGCAGCTTTAAAAAATGGTATTATTTTAATATAACAGAAGAAATCGAGGGATGAAAAACGCATTTTTCTTTCTTCAATATAAAAAGTGAATGAAATTTCATCTTCAGTAATAATGTATGGAAAATTAAGTTTTGGTTATTATTTAACAGGTTCATTTATAATTTTTACTCAAAACAAGCAGTTGAAATAATCCTGATTACAACAAAATTTATTTAACCAGAATGGATGAAGAGAGATTTTTAAAGGCAGACTACTGCTTCTATTGAAATCAGAGAAAACCGAAAATGATAACATATTTAAACTATGATTTTTATATTTCGAAGAATAAATTTCGTATTAACGTCGTTCAATGGAAATTTTTCGGCAACGTGCCTTCGTAATACAGAACCAGATGCAGTAATACAGTATATATATATATTTTTTTGTAATCTTCCATAATATCATAAATGAATGGCTAGATTCATTTGTAGCACTTATTTACTTAGGCATTATGCTGATTAAAATGCACTAAAAGATAGTGTAAATGCATGAAAGTTCAAGTATATACATTGGCGTACAAAGCTTAAGGGCCAAGAAGAAATGTACACGTAAATGAAAATCTACGTGAGATTGTGGATCAAGAAGCAAACAATAGTATTAACAAAATGTTACACATTATTTAATATAAAAATGCTGTTGAAAGGATATATACATTAGGGTGGACTGAAAAAAAAACGAAAGTTGGAATTTTGATGCGGATAGCAGCCAAAAGTTGTATTTTAGTACCTCTAATAAACGTTAAAATTTTCAGGAATTTTGAAAAACTCCTTCAGGGCTCTACCATGACCTTTATATTTTCATTGTTTCATACAATATGTCTTACCATAAATTGCACATTTACAGTGTTTTTTGGTAATCTGGTTTAACATTTTTAAATTTAAAATATTTAGCGTAAATTCCTTTATAATTTTTAAACTTTAAGTCTTTATTTTAAAATATTTGAAACGTTTTATTGAGTTTTATAAATTGTTTGTTCTCATTTTTAGAGTCAAAATGAGTGCTAGTGGAGGCAAATCGAAGTTTACTACTACTAGACGTGCAGTGGAATGCTCCCCCCCTTCCATTTGGTGCACCTTCAAAACTAAATGAAGTTGTTCTGAAAACAATAGCAGCCCTTATAAAATATTACCTACATACAAGACAATTAATTAAAGAACAGCAGGAAAGGTGAAGATCCACCAAAGCCAGAGGTAATTAAAATCCTCAGCGAAAATATCGAAGAAATTTGGAAAAAAAGCATCAACTATTGTAATTTTCCAAAGGCGTATTGATCAAATACTGGACAACAGTTTTTCTGAATACCAGAAACTTTTTCGATTCCTCTAATCCAAAAGAAGTGATAATTACATGAAGAAGGTTCAGTTTTACAAAGCTGAAGCTGTATGTAAACGTCTAGACATTTCGGCATGCAAATGCAAACCAATTCTTAAGTGTAACCTGCGAAAAATCAAAGAAAGTGCCTCTAAAAGAACAAGAATTTCTTCTAGACCAAAGTCAACAAGAAAGATGTTATTGGCACGCTCGATAAAGCAAAGTAAAATGAAACAAAGAAACGACATAAAAACAAAGACTCGATGGGGTCTAGAAAGGAAAGTTTAAAGTCTGCAGTTAGTCAGGACAGTGCAGTTGTTATGCATTGTGGCAGTGATGATGAAGAAAGAAGTAGTAGCACTTCATCAGGGTGTGAAGAATTAATATCCATATAACAAGCATCTGCTCCTATGAAAGAGTCACAAAGACAAATGATAACACATCTACCTACGATTTCAAGGGTCTCAAATGAGTATGGGGTTTCTGATAAATTAGTGGAAGCAATAACTTCTGTAATTCTGCAAGATGTTGACATTGTAACAGACAACGATTCATCACATATAATTGACAGACGCAAAGTACGCAGAAAACAAAAGAAAGATAGAGAATGTGCTAAAAAAGGTGATCTGAAATCTTTAGAAGTAGGAATCGAAAGTATATATTTGATGTATGAAAAGATAAAACTCTACATCAAAGGAATTTGAGATAGATTACATCGAAGAACTATAAGTGATGGACATGTATCTCTGATTGAAGAGCCAAATTAACTGTATCTGGGATACATTACATTATCTTCAGGATCAGAAAAGCATATTGCAGAAAGCACTTAAAAATACTGCACTGAAAACAACTTAAACCTTGATACACTTATGGCCATATGTTGTAACGGAACAACTGTAAACTCTGGGAAAAAGAATGGTGCTAATTAGATTTTTTGAAATTAAGATTAGTCGTCCCTTGTAGTGGCTAATATGCCAGCTTCGATGTAATCTATCTCTAATTCTCCTGATGCAGTGTTTATCTTTTTTCAATCAAAATATATACTTTCGATTCCTGCTTCTAAAGCTTTCAGATCACCTTAGATAAAGATTTCATTTTAGCATATTCTCTAGTTAAGAAAAAGAAGAAACAACGTATAAAGGCACAAATAAAATGTGTTTAAAAGCATACAGCTGTTTCAAAACCTCTAAGGTTTCCTCATCAGTGCTTAAAATAAAAGTTAAAACTAAGACATTGTGTAAACAGAGGGGGGAGGGGGGAGAGAGGTGGACAGAGAGTCAGAAAAGCGTACCTTTCAGCTCTACTGCCAACGGTGGAGGCCTCCATAATACAGAAATGTACTTCAATCTATGACCTGGACTTCTGGGAGGCTTACCACATATGGAAAAATTCAAACAGTTTAGTTAATGATTTATCTAGTACGCCCAATTTTTCAAAGGTATGGTTTAATTTTCTATAATTCCCTCCACTCCCTCCCCCCCCTTTTTCTCCTTCTGGGTTTGGACTCTTCCAGAGCAATTGGGTATTTTGATTGGTCTCCCTGAATATGCGCGTGAGATCAACTCCGTAACTGTTTGTCAGCCGTAGGTCGCATTTCACCGTTGGCAGTAGAGCTGAAAGGTACGCTTTTCTGACTCTCTGTCCACCTCTCCCCCCCCCCCTCTGTTTACACAATGTCTTAGTTTTAACTTTTATTTTAAGCACTGATGAGGAAACCATAGAGGTTTTGAAACAGCTGTATGCTTTTAAACACATTTTATTTGTGCCTTTATACGTTGTTTCTTCTTTTTCTTAATATATTGGCACAAAGTACAATCCTTCCCCACTTTTTATGTATTCTCTAGTTTTCTGTCGTTTTCTGCGTATTTTGCGTCTGTCAATCATATGTGATGAATCGTTTTCTGTTACAATGCCAACATCTTTAAGAATTGCAGAAGTTATAGCTGCCACGCATCTATCAGAAACCCCATACTGATCTGAGACCCTTGAAACTGTAGGTAGACGTGTTCTCACTTGTCTTTGTGAGTCTTCCTTAGAAGTAGATGTTTGTGATACGGATATTAATTGTTCACATCCTGATGAAGGGCTACTACTTCTTTCTTCATCACCACTGTCACAATCACAATACGTAACAACTGTACTGTCCTGATTAGCGGCAGACTTTGAACTTTCCTTTCTTGCCCCATGAGTCCTTTATTTGTATGTCCTCTCTTTGTTTCAATTTACTTGGCTTTATCGAGCGTGCCAATAGCCATCTTTCTTGTTGATCTTTGGTCAAGAAGAAATTCTTGTACTTTTAGTGGTACCTTCTTTGGTTTTTTGCAGGTACACTCTGGAATTGGTTTGCATTTGCACGCCGAAATATCTAGAAATTTACTTACAGCTTCAGCTTTGTAAATCTGAACCTTCTTTATGTAATTATCATTTCTTTTGGATTAGGAGAATCGAATAAATTTCTAGTATTCAGAAAAATTGCTGCTTAGTATTTGTTCAATATGCCTCTGGGAAACTACAATTTGAATATTTTCCCCAAATTTCTTCGATTTTTTCTCTGAGGATTTTAATTACCTCTGACTTTTGTGGATCTTCATTTTTCCTGCTGTGCTTTAATTATTGTCTTGTATGTAAGTAATATTTTATAAAATCTGCTATTGTTTTCGGTACAACTTCATTTAGTTTTGAAGGAGTTCCAAATGGTGGGCATTCCACTGCTGTTCTAGTAATACTAAACATCGATTTGCGTCCACTCGCACTTATTTTGACTCTAAAAATGAGAACAAACAATGTGTAAAACTCAATAAAACGTTTCGAATATTTTTAATAAAAGACAAAGTTTTAAAATTATATAGGAAGTTACACTAAACATTTTAAATTTAAAAAAGTTAAACGAGATTACCAAAAAACACTGTAAATGTACGATTTATAGTAAGAACCTATTGTACTAAACAATGAAAATATAAAGATCCTGGTAGAGCCTTGAAGAAGTTTTTCAAAATTCATGAAATTTTGCATGTTTATTAGAGGTACTAAAAGGCAACTTTTGGCTACTATCCGAAATCAAAATTCCAACTTTCGTTTTTTTCACTCCACTCTAATATACAGGGTATTAACAGCGGTTCTTTTACTGAAACGTTAATATTGTTCGAAAACCTGACTGTATAAAGAAAGCAAAATACTCGCAATTAAAAATCGTAATTTCCATATCAATAAGGGATGTGGCCACCATGTAATGCGGGACATCTTTCAACACAGCGTGGCATAATCAGAACAACATGATTCAGTAGCTGCTGAGGGAAGTTACCCCTTACTTCCCTCACTGCACGGACGAGAGTTTTTTTGTTTGTGGGAGAAAATTTTCAAGCTGCCATACGTCTCCCAAATGCATTCCATGCATTTTCAATGGTATCGTGCTGGCCAGAGTATGCGATGGATATCTTCGGACTCAAGACAGTCTTGTACAGACAGTGTGCTTGAGCGATTGCTTGAAATCTCTTATCTCTGCTGTCATGTCATCGACAAAAGCGGAAGTACAAAATATGCATAAGTTTCACAAAACAGAGCACATCCCGCATTCATGCAAATTTAAACGTGCTGCTGCGGATCTATTTCTAACTGTAATCGCTGAAAATAACAGTGGTCCTTAAGTTTTGTCCACCAGTGTATATATACTTCAAAACGCGTCTAAAGGCCATGCAACTGTATACTTTAGCACCTTTTTCAGCCATCTTTAACTAATGCTGTTCGACAATTCGTCACTCGTACTGTCTTGGAAGTTTTTACCATCTTCTTTCAGTATTCCAAACAGGGTTCGTCATCAATTATCAATCATGGTATGCACCATTCCCGTGATCTCTGGATTACTATTTGATATAACTTGCGTGCAAAATATTGATATACATTTTAATTGAAAAATGTTTCTACATGCTATAACAAGTAAGACTTTAATAATTCCATTCTTCTACTACTGAAAGCAGTGAGTTACAATACTTTGAATTTTATGAAATTTGGAATCTTTCTGGAGATAAACAATAAGTTAATATGTATTTATGTAGTGTAACGCTCGAACAATACGCACTCCATCATATTTGTTCTCCTTTTCTTTTTTTTCTTTTCCTTCAAAAGAACTGACAAGCTGAGAAAATTAGACTTTACGAAAAAAAAAAGAATGTTTACAAAGTGGTTGCCGACAAGGCATTTGTGCTATGCTGTATTTTAAATTAACTGAGTTATTTTGTAAATAGTAACATGTAAATAGGATGTAAATATTAAAACTTATTAATCTATGATAAGTTATCCAGTTTTATTTCGTAACATAAGAATAGTTTCCACCCCGGATTCTGAATAATATGTTATAGAAGTGGCGCCCAACGTGGGGCACGAACAGAAGCAAGATATGAAGATAAGTATTATTTTAAATTGTGTTAAACTGCTTTAATAAGAAAATTTAGATACTAAAGTACAAAAATTTATACAAAAGTACTTTTGATTCATCCGGAATCTGTGGATTTTTGAAAATTGTATTTGATTCGTCCAGAATCGAAATATTTTGGAATTGTTCTATTCAGCCTGAATATTATTTTCCTAGAATTGAAATACGAAAAGTCGTCTGCAGCTTCAAGTATTTTAGTATCTGAATTAAATGAAGATATTCATAAGAGAAATAATTCTAATAATTATTTTTGAAAAATAAAAATCGTTTGCTTTATTTTATACATTTATATAGTTGCACTGAGCTATTTATTATGAAGTTGTTATTGTAAATGAGTGCTTGGCATTATTTAATTATTATATGATTGATATTATTGTGTAAGAAAAAAAAAAAAAAAAGGCAAATAGTTGGTGTCATTATATTGAGTTTTGAAAGATATTATATGTTATTTATGTTCTATATATGTTAAAAATTACGTATTTTGCTAAGAGTTATTCGTAACACGAATTAAGTTTGAAGTTAGCTAAAACATATTTAGTTCAAATGATGGCGTTTCTTTCAAAGGGTAAGAAAATTGATTTAATCACATTAGCTTCAGAATTAAAAGTAGAAGTAAGTAGCGATGATAAAGTCCTCGAATTACGTGATAAAATTGTAAATAGTGAGGCATTTAAAGATAACATAGATTTTGTACAGGGAATTTATGAAAATATCGTAGAAGAAAGAAAGACTCTTGAGGAAGAGAAACGTTTAGCCGAAGAAAGAGAATTTGAGCTACAGAAGCTCAGGTTAGAAGCAGGAACAAGAGATGTTGTTGCAAATACAAGCAACCCTCTAGAAACTTCTTCAATACGCGTTGACTTGAAAAAGGTTTTACCCGATTTCAATCCTGAAAAGGATGATATGAATTTATTTTTAATAACTTTTGAGAGGCAAATGAAACTTTTAAAGGTTTCTAAAGAACTGTGGATCACGTATTTAATTGGAGTCCTTCCAAATGAAATCGGTAAATTAATAGCGCGTGAACCGGAAGAAAAATTTGAGGATTATTCTTATATTAAAGATATATTGTTGCAGAGGTTCAAGTTAACTGCAGAAAGGTTTAGAGTTTTGTTTAGTCGACATCCAAAGCGAACCGATATTAGCTGGAAAGAATATTATTTTGAAATTAGAAGCTATTTTGAGGGATGGCTGTCTGAATTAAATATAAATTCCTTTGAAAAATTATCGAAATTAATTATTGCTGACCAATTAAAGAAAAAGGTTTCCCCTGATTGTAAAGAACATTATTTAGATCAATGGAAGAATTTAACAGATCCTGTTGAATTAGCTGAAAAGTTAGATTTATATGATAATTTGAGGTCACACAAAGTAGAAATAAAGAGATCAAATAAAATCAGTGAGGTCGAGAATTCTAATCGCTTTGAAAAAACGCCTTTAGATTTTAAAAGAAATGATTTTGGTAAAATTGGCAATCAAAAAGAGTCCAAGAGAAATAAAATTAATTACCCTTCAAATTTAAATCGACCAATGTTAAGTTGCTATGGTTGTGGAAACCAGGGAGTTATTAAATCCAAGTGTCCAACCTGTTCTCCGAAAAATGTATCGGTGCACTTTCAGTCACTAGAATTTCGTACATGTAATATGCAAACATCACCAACATTATTGGTAAAAATAAGCATAAATGGTCTCTCTGGCACAGCTTGTGCTGACACTAGCGCAACACATTGCGTTGCGGGTGAAGGTTTGTATTCTTTATTAAAAGACCAAGGTGTGAAGTTTGAAAAAACGCAAATGATCGTAGTCTTAGCGGATGGGCTACAAAACACTACCGAAGTTTATAAAACAGAAGTTCATGTTAAAATTGAAGGTCGCGACATTAAAACAACACTTTATGCTCTGCCGAATGCCAGAAATAATCGTACAATTTTAGGAATCGATTTTTTACGCAAAGCAAAAATTGTTTTGGATGTAGTAAATCAAGAATGGTTCTTCGCTGATAGATGTAAGTGGAAGTATAGATTCGCTGAAGATACATATAGACCTCCCAGTGAATTAGCGATAAAATCCGTTGAATTAGACACCGTTTTTCTTAGAGAAGATGAAGGTAGACATCTCACTTCAGAGCAACAAGTTAGGTTGAATGAACTGCTTGAAAAATTTACTAGTAGCTTCCAACTAGGGGAAGAGGCTACACCTAAAGTTAAACATTATATTGATACAGGATCACGGAGGGGCAAAAATGTATCTGATGAAATTGATAGTCCTGCTCATGATAGAAAAGGCTATGCAAAAGATTGCCGTAGGAATTTCGATTATAGGGGTAAGAACAGAAATTTTAATAGACCAATTGTTAACAGAAGCAATAATAGATATGGCCAAAAATATGTTAAACAGTCATTTAACCATGGGAATTACAATAAAAATAGTTATGAGAAACCTGGTTCAGAGAATTGTTACCAAGATGAATCAGAGATTCCTCAAAATTTTGAGACTAAAGATTCTTTAATATCTCAAGATATGACAGAAAGTGAAGGTTTGGTGAATAGTTCATCGGATATGGTTGAACCTAATGATGCATCTGAAACGCTAGAAAGTGCTTCACTTACAAAAATAAAGTATAATCCAAATTTTTCTCCTAGGTACAAAAATAGAGGCTACTATCATGCTCGAAATAATTATAATTATGATGGCCGACGATCAGGTAGAGGTAGCTATCAGGAGCAAAGAAATTCCCAACCATCACACAGGTATAGTGCACGGCGAACTGCAGATTCGTCTAGCAAATTCGAAAAGAGATATGAAAATGATCTTGGAACTGATGATCAGGATAATTACAAATTGGATTATAGGTCTGGAGGTTACAGACATGATAATGGGTACTATGGAAATCAAAGATCTCCTACATTTTATACCACTGCCACTAAAGAAAACCCCTTTTCTCCCTTAGGAAATTACCATATATCAGCTTTGTGTCCTTACACGCAAGATGATGGTGGATCTTCTAAAGGCTTTATTCGTCCTAGAGGCAGACCCGGGAAACATCAGACGCCCAGCCAGCAAATATTTACGAAAGGACCACAAAACACGAGAGCCATAGAGGATTTTAGGCACCAGAAAGCATCCCGAAGGAATCCACCCAGGAAATGCACACTGCATCTGAGGGACCAGTAATGCAGTGTGAGGGGAAGAGTGTAACGCTCGAACAATACGCACTCCATCATATTTGTTCTCCTTTTCTTTTTTTTCTTTTCCTTCAAAAGAACTGACAAGCTGAGAAAATTAGACTTTACGAAAAAAAAAGAATGTTTACAAAGTGGTTGCCAACAAGGCATTTGTGCTATGCTGTATTTTAAATTAACTGAGTTATTTTGTAAATAGTAACATGTAAATAGGATGTAAATATTAAAACTTATTAATCTATGATAAGTTATCCAGTTTTATTTCGTAACATAAGAATAGTTTCCACCCCGGATTCTGAATAATATGTTATAGTATGCATTTTAATTGCCGAAACGTCAGTGAAGGCTTACTGTGGAGACAAGAAAAGTTTTGGTTTCTGTTAGTCTGTCTGTTCCGGCATAACTGTCGCAAAAAGCCTCCGATCGGCTTGAAATTAACTGGACATGTTGATGAGGTACTCGGACCTATCTGTATAGTTTTTGGTTAAATTTGGTTCATTCGTTCGGGAAATATAGAAGATTTTATTTTGCTCTATAATGCTTTTCTATGGCAAGTCAGACGATTTTTAGATTTTCATTTGTTGAAAGAAATGGCTCATACGAAAAATGTATTTAAATGGTAAATTTTGGATGCTGAAAATTTTAAATAAGATTATTAAATTATTCCAATTAATTTGAAATTTTGTCAATATATTTGCGAGATTTTTTAAATTAGGTTTATAATTTTCGAGGGAATTTTATGCATGCTTTCCAATAATATAAAGCATTGTGTTTTATCAATTTGACGCAATACATATTTCATTTTTTTTCTTTTCTTTCATCTGTTGCCTAGCAACGTATTTGGTAATAATAATATTAGTATAATTGCGTGTATAATGTTTGAGTAAAGCCAACGTCAAAACGGATGAATTCATGCATAAAATCCATCTATATCCAAAGATATAAATCTTTAGATATAGATGGATTTTAGCCCAGAAATAAAAATAGGCAATATTTTATTTATTTTATTTACTTTATTCAAATATTTTGCTTAAAAATACAAAAGTTCATGATTTTCATAGAGAATAAGGTGACATTTTTCCACAACATTTACCAATATTTCTTTAATTGTTGCCAAGAAAATCAAAACCCGGAATAATATTTTCTCTTAAACAATTTTCATTTGAAATATTTTGACGTGAAACAGGAAAATGAAAAAAAAAAAAAATTAAGAATAGAAAAATTAATAGGGCGGCATATTGGAAATAAAAAGAAAACTCTCGAGTATTTCTTAATATAACAAGATGAAAAGTTTTGAGTAAGTACGCATAGCAGCTGAATTAGACGTCATCTATCGATAACAAAGATGCTGGAATAAAAAGTTCTTGGGTAAAATAAAATTAACTATTATTCAAAAAGAAATAGATCGATTATAAAGAGATAGATGGATATATGGTATGCCGTTAAAACTGTTTGCAATATGATGTGCGTTATCGCTCAGATTTAAATGCCCTCATTCGGCTCAAACAAAACAAGCACGTGGAATAGGGACCGAATTCTTTGACTTCATCCGTGCATTTTTTTTGTAAAATGAAAATGATCTGCTTACATTTAAGCATTCTAAAGTAGAATCAGATTGCATTATGAATTAAAAACTGTATTACTAAAATTATTATTATTATTATTATTATTATTATTATTATTAAGCACGTCGTTGTGTTTGTGCCGAATATAGCGGATTTTAGGGTTAAATTTTTGGCTTCACTTCAAGATTTATTGTCTGCGTACGGTTAACATGGAGATTTTATTTTAAATTTAAATTTTATTAATTTATAAAAAAAAACTTATGCTTATCCTTATAAATCACATCGTAAAAAAAAAAAAAAAAAAAAAAAAAAAATTCTAAGATATACTGTAACCGTCCTCTCAATCAATAAAAAATTACGAATGTAAATTTAAATATACTACGGTCAGGGGGGCAGAGCACCCCTGAAGAAATTCAGTTTTTGATTTTAAAAGTTACCAGGATAAGTAGCTCATCATAATTTCAGAACATCAATGTATAACCACTTGTTTAACACTTTTAATTTCTGAAACTTTACGAAGTATTTTGTATTCTTATAAATATTTATGCAATTTGAAAACTTTAAAAAGCAATTTGTAGGAAGTTGAATATTACGCAATGAGTGCTAAAAAACAATGACTTGCAAAGATGAAGTTGAGGCTCCTGATCTGCAGATTTACTAGTTTATCTAATTTTAAAGGAATAATTGTAGGCGAATATTTTTGTTTTGTCTAACAAAGAAATACTACTGTTTCTACTGTCGAATTTCCTAAACTAATTTACGGGTAGATAACTCCAATAGCATACTTTCAAAAGAGTATAGATGCTTGATATATGTATATTTTTGCTAGTTGTATATTTTGTTACTGCCATGTATATACATTTATCTGTAAAATTCAAAATTAGCCTTAATTTTCATTTGTAGGAACAAAAATTGACCCATTGCATTAAAAAAATATTATCTCGTTCTAATAAAAAAGAAAAAAAAACTCTGATTATATGCATGAAAATTTAATAAACAGTTAAATTATTAAATAAAATTAAATTCTTGATGCGTAAATATACATTTAAAATTGTTTACAGCATACTGTATTCATTGCAAGGCGTGATTTATATAGAATATATTGGTGTAGCAGAACATTATTTTTCTAAGTAGCATTTCATTATTATTAACATCAATTTGAAAATTTTATGTTGACAGAATTTCTGAATGATGACCATGTGTAAAAATATTTACGCTTATCTGATAAATTCATGCCTGATATGACAATTAGTACGATTAGTTTTAAATGGTAAAGTAATTTAACAATTTATTCAAATTTGTTGGTAATTGGCCAAGAAACACTTAAAAGTACTGGAGACGCAAAAAAGCGGCTATGTTACTGAGTAAGAAAAAATGAATGTTAGAGTTTAAGTTAGAATGTTAATAATAAAACTTACTTGCTTTGCTGATAGCTATATATTTAAAAGGTCTTCCTAGTACTTTCTATGGTAAAATCAACATTCATTTCTGTCTTTCTTTTTTTAATTATTTTGTGTAGGAATAGTGCTTTATATAACTTTGAAAAAAAAATTGTTTTACTCCATATCAACCTTTTCAAAACTTTATCCGGATTTAAATAAAAATCATTCTTAAAGACTGAATAAATATAACAACAGAAATTTTGAACACTTTTCAGACCACTGGCGTGTAAACGCGTCACCAATTTAGTGCGTTTTTAAACTGAAAATTCCTAACAAAAGTTTTCTGTAGTGATCACTAATTTAAATAATCGAGACGTGCCTGTCGTTAATAAAAGAAAGAAAAACTATAGTTACAATATTATGATAGAAATCTTGATTACACATGCTAAATGAGCAACGCTGCCAATCAGCAATGGAGTTATACCAAAGGTACACTGTAAAAAAAAAAAAAAAAAAAAAAAAAAAAAAAAAAAAAAAAAAAAAAAAAATACGACCAGTTTTCCTGTAGGAATCGGAAACTAGTTGCCCTTATCGTATCGGAAAAATTTGCAACTCAGTTCGGAATAAAATCCGTAAAATCTGAATAAAATCCGTAAAATACCGTTTTATTGACTATTTCTTTTTTAGGTAGATTTCGTATGAAATACTACCTATTGGCGTCGTTCCTATGTTGGAATTTCTGAAAAAATTTTGCAGATCTACACCGATCATGACCCCTAGAGCCCAAAACCACCCTCAGTAAAAAACTTTATCTATCTATCTTTCTATCTATCTATGTATGTATGTATGTATCTATCTATATATATCACTTTCTTCTGGACGTGATAACTTCCACAATTCTGTAAAAATCTCTTCCAGACTGATACATAAAATCAAGGAGCATAAAATCTCGGTCAAGTTCGTTAATAGGCAAAATCGGAGCACGGGGTTGGAAATAGAGAGGGGTTTTGTGAAAACAGAAAAAAACCCATAACATCTTAAATTTTGTACATATCGAATCAGTTTAAAGTTTTTATTACTTCCAAAAATAGGGCCAAAAATTTATGTATCGCCGATTTTTGATAAATTTAAAAATGGGCTCAAGGGGCGCAAAAATAGGGTTTTTGGGAGAAAAAATTCACAACTTTGTCAATTCTCAGGGTATCAAATCCAATTAATTTTATCATGAATCTCCTTAACATTATCTACAACTTTTATATTCACAAGTTTTTGGTAGGACCAATTCGTACCCCCCCCCCCCAAAAAAAAAAAAATTAAAAACGAAAACAAAAAGGGCGTTTGAAGAAGAAAAAAATTCATAACTTCGTCAATTCTCAAGATACCAAATCCGATTAATTTTATCATGAATCTCCTTAACATTATCTATAATTTTTATATTCACAAGTTTTTGATAGGACACATTCATACAGCAAATAAAAAATTAAAAACGAAAACAAAAAGGGCGTTTGAAGAAGAAAATAATCCATAACTCCGTCAATTCAAAAGATATAAAATCCCCATGAATTTATCATATATCTTCTTAATATTATCTACAACATCTATATAGACAAGTTTTGGATAGGACCAATTCTTACAGCAAAAACAAATTAAAAATACATAGCGGTTGAAGAAAAAAATCATCGTAAGGGTGCATTCAAATCCTAACTGCTTATTTTCCGACTCATTTTACAACCCCTTTTTACTCTCAAAGGCTTCCAATTGGTACTTTTTCTTACTCAGAAACTATATAATGTACTGTAATGGTCAATTTTTTGATAGAGGCAGAATATATTTTAAAACATGCTGTCAAAGTGGACCTTTTGAACCGAATCTCCCGAAGCGGATTGTGTTGGAAAAATCATCGTATTAAGGGAGTATTCAAATCCAAACTGCTTATTTTCTGACTCATTTTTAAATTCATTTTTGCTCTCAAACGCATCCAATTGGTAGATTCCCTTATTCAGAAACTATATAATGTACCGTAATGATCGATTTTTTGACAGAGGTAGAATATATTTAAAAAAATGATGTCAAAGTGGGCATTTTGAACGGAATTTCCCGAAGCGATTGTGTTAGAAACGAAAAATATTGTCTTACTGATAAAATAATTGTTTATATATCAAGTTTTAATTAATTGAACGAAAATTAAAAACACAGGTCGCTTATAAATCTCTTCAAAAATCACGTCAACAAGTTTCATGTTTTTCCTATTAAAAATGAATCTGGAGTTATGCCAGAAAATTTCAAGTTGTTGAGCATGGAAAAGTATTTTTTTTTAATACCGCCCTAACATGATTGTGATAAAACCAGTTATTATACAAAAATGGAATAAAAACTCGTCAAAAGCGGCCAGATAAAATTGTTAAAGTGAGTTTATCTCTAATCATGATTTGGTTTTTGTTTGTGAAATTAGTATACTTAACTTCGAAATCTACCTCCGACTGTAGGCCGGGCCGGCGGGGATTTTTTTTTTTTTTTTTTTTTTTTTTTTTTTATGGATTTTATTCCGAGCTGGGTCGGAAAATTTTCAGGTACGATAAGGGCAACTATTTTTCCGATTCCTACAGGAAAACTGGTCGAATTTTGTTTTTACAGTGTAGTTTTCTTCTCCTTTGAATTAATGGATACAAGAAAGTTTCCTTTAAAATCATTGCCATTATAGGTCACTAGCAAACCCCGCGGCTTTGCTCGCGTAATATTTGAAATATGCCAAGTGATATTTATATGTCTAATTTTTATTAAAAGGTACTAACTAAATTTTTATTTTATTAAAAGGTAATATTTTATTTTATTAAAAGGTATTTATTACTTTTAGGAATAATTCAGAAATTACTATTTAAAACACAGTTTTAATAAACATCCTTATTACACTGCATTAGGCAGAAATGAGACAAATTAATAAAATGAAATAAAAATAAATAAACGATAATTTAGAAAATATTTTGAAACTTTTATGCTCAATTAATACGTTCATTTCAGTATTCATTTGAAGTTTTGAATTTTTTAGAAACCATCTTCTTACATCTTAAAATTAACCATCATGTCAAATTCCAAGTCCTACCACCTCTCTCATCATAAAGGGATATGTTGAAACAGGAACTGTCACCATTAATTTGCCAACATTAATTTTGAAATCGGTTTGTTATTTCCTAATATTCCACGGAAACCTAATTTAAAAAGCTTTTAAAGCCCTTTTTTAGAACGTTTGTTGTTCCTGTGAACCCCAGGTGGTTGAATCACCGGCATAAAATATAGCCTGTGTAGGATCAGAGACTGTTACCATTGATTCGCAACTATTACTTTCATAATCGGTTTATATTCCCTGAAATTGCATAGAATCGTAATTTAGAACTTTTTTAGAATGCTTTTCGCACCTCCCCTTCGCCTCACCCCTTTTTAATTCGAATTTATTTTCGACGTTCCTTCGAGGCCATTTATATAAGTAACTACCATGTCATATTTAAAGTTTCTAGCCTTTTCAGTATCACATAAATTGCAATTTAGAAAGTTTTTAGCTCCTGCAACCCTCTCGGTGGTAGTGGAACAGACATAAAATATAGCTTATGTTTGAGCAGGTTCTATCACCAAAATTTGTCATCATCATTTTTTTTTATCGGTTTGGTAATTCTTAAGTTTGCTTAAAAATTTTAATTTTTAACGCTTTTCACTCACTTCATTTTTTTTAAATTGGAATTTTTTTTCGACTGTTCTTAGAAAGCAGTTGCATCTTGTAAGTAAATACCATGCCATACTTCACAGTGTTAGACCCCTCAGTTGTGCAAAAAACGCAAATTAGAACATGTTTTGCTTTTGCAACCCTCAGATGGTAGTGATAGCATCATAAAATATAACCTATGTTATAACAGGGATTGTTACCATTGATTTGCAACCATTACTTTTGAAATAGCTTTGGTATTTCCTTAGATTGAGTAGAAATCGCAATTTAGAACGTTTTTAGGAGGCTTTTCGCGCATTTTCACCCCTTCTTAAATTTCCAATTTTTTCGAAACTGTTCTTAAAGGTCATTTATATCTAATAAATATGCACCTTGCCTAATTTTAAGTTGCTATCCCCTACCGATCACAAAAATCGAAATTTAGACCGCTTTTTTGCTCCTGCGACGTCTTGGTGATAGTGATACCGACATAAATAGCGTCTATGTTAGAGCAGGGGCTGTCAGCATCAATTTCCTACCATTACGTCTGAAATCAGATGCATTCTTCCTGAGATATTGCCGACAAATCGGCATTTAGAACGCTTTTAGAACGCATTTTGCTCCTGCATCTCCTCTGCGGTGGTGGAAACAGAT
Source organism: Maratus speciosus (assembly GCA_963932465.1). Lineage (NCBI taxonomy): Eukaryota > Metazoa > Arthropoda > Arachnida > Araneae > Salticidae > Maratus > Maratus speciosus. Next base: position 163,379,066 of record OZ010795.1, read on the forward strand.
ATAAAATATAGCCTATCTTGAAGCAAGATCTCTCACCATCATTTTTACACCATTATATTTGAAATCGGTTCGGTACTTCCTAAGATTGCATAGAAATCGAAATTTAGAATGTTTTTTACAATGCTTTTGCGCATTTTGACACCCCTTTTAAATTTCGATTTTTTTAGGAAATGTCCTTAGAGATCATTGATATCTTACAACTAACAACCATTCCAAATTTCACGAATCTAGGCCCTTCCGTAACGCAAAAGCCGCAATTTAGAACGTTTTTCTCCTGCACCCCCTTTGGGGTAGTGGCATCAACATAAAACATCGCCTATGTTGGAGCAAGGGTTGTCACCATCATTTTGACGACATTATTTTTTAGATCGGTTTGGTATTCCTCGAGACTGTGTAGAAACCACCATTAGAACGTTTTTTAGAACGCTTTTCGCGCATTTTCACCCCTTTTAAAATTCGAATTGTTTAAGAACTGTTCTTAGAAATCCTTTATATCTAATAAGTAGCTAATATTTCAAATTTCATATTTCTAGGCCGTTCGGTAACGAAAAAATCGCATTTTTGGAACGTTTTTCTCCTGCACCCCCTTTGGGGTAGTGGCATCGACATAAAACATAGCCTATGTTGGATCAAGGGTTGTCACCGTCATTTTGACACCATTATTTTTTAAATCAGTTTGGTATTTCCTGAGATTGTATAGAAACCACCATTTAGAACGTTTTTTAGAACGATTTTCGCGCATTTTCACCCCTTTCAAATTTCGAATTGTTTAAGAACTGTTCTTAGAAATCCTTTATATTTAATAAGTAGCTAATATTTCAAATTTCATATTTCTAGACCCTTCAGTAACACGTAAATCGCATTTTAGAACGTTTTTTGCTCCTGCACACCCTTTGGCTTAGTGACACCGACATTAAACACAGCCTATCTTGGAACAAGCGTTGTCACCGTCATTTTGACACCCTTATTTTTACACCATTATATTTGAAATCGGTTCAGTACTTCCCGAGATTGCATAGAAATCGCAATTTAGAATGTTTTTTACAATGCTTTTTGCGCATTTTGACACACCTTTTAAATTTCGATTTTTTTAGGAAATGTCCTTAGAGATCATTGATATCTTATAACTAACTACCATTCCAAATTTCACGATTCTAGGCCCTTCCGTAACGCAAAAGCCGCAATTTAGAACGTTTTCCTCCTGCACCACCTTTGGGGTAGTGGCATCGACATAAAACATAGCCTATGCACTGCAAATCTAAAAACACTTTTCAGAACACTTTTTAGAACACTTATTTTGTCCCCTTTTTTAGAACACTTTGAAGCACACCTTTTGGGACAGTTTTTAGAACACTTTTGAGAACACTTTTGGAACACATTTGAGAATACTTTTCGGAACACATTTTTGTCCCCTTTTTCGGAACACTTTTTAACACGCTTTTTGGAACACTTTTGGAACACATTTGGAATACTTTTCGGAACACAATTTTGTCTCCTTTTTCTGAACACTTTTTAACACGCTTTTTGGAACACTTTTTAGAACACATATGGAACACTTATATTTTACCAGTACACATTCTAGCGCACATTTGGAACACTTTCCAGAACACATTTTTGTCACCTTTTTCGGAACACTTTTTACCACAGTTTTTGGAACACTTTTTAAAACACATATGGAACACTTTTTAAAACACATATGGAACACTTATCTTTTTCCAGTATACATCCTAGCGCACTTTTAAAACACTTTTTAGAATAGTTATGGAACACTTATCTTTTTCCAGTACACTTCCTAGTGCACTTTTTAGAATACTTGTGGAACACTCATCTTTTTCTAGTACGCATCCTAGCGCATTTCTTAGAACATATTTTAAAACCCTTTCTTTAGTACAATTTTGATGCATTAGTTTCTGTAGGTGTACATGTATTTTCAATGACTCTTTTATCACCAAAAATATTTACACATTAACCCTTTCAAACAATATGTTTATTGGGGTGGACACCACTTTTAAAAGGGAAAAATGTTGTATGCATTCCTGTTCCAATAAAATAAAATATTTTAAAAGCCTCAGACGAACAATTCAAATTAAACATGAAAAACTTGACGTAACTATGTAGCTGAACAAATATGTGTCAACTCTGTCAAATCAGCCAACCTTGGGACCGCAGAGAGTTGGTGAATTTTAGATCATTGCTTTGTTTACATTTTTTTTCCAATCTGATTATAAATTAGCATTATTATTATAAAAATTTAAATTCTAACAGTAATGTGAATGCAATTTAATAATTTCCAGCAAAATTACACACAAATAATTATTAATAAAATGCTGCAGGAAAATATAGTTCACAAATAAAGCAAAAATTACATTTAAATTAACGATATCTATTGCCAAAATTAAACATTTAAAAGGAATTAATAGTGTAAAACATATATTAAAAATAAATGTTTACACAGATTAATTACATTGATTTATTTTTTTAAACACAGAAAATTTTGGTCAAGGAGCCTTATTTTTTAAAATTTTGCTGAGCTAATTTAGTACAATCTATTAACTGGTTTGCTATTAATGAGCTTAAACCTAAAAACTGTTCTTTTAAAAAAGTGAAATGCATTAGAACTCTTAAATAACTAACCATTTATTTGAAAATTCACTAAAAAGATAGAATCACCAATTTATTATTATTATTTTTTTTTTTTACAAACTTCATTGAGCAATTTTAATTTGTTTACTTTTGAAAATGAAGTGCAGATGATGGAGAATTGCAAATTATACAGTGGCAGATCCAACATGTTGGAGCAAGGGTTGTCACCGTCATTTTGATGCCATTATTTTTTAAATCGGTTTGGTATTTCCTGAGATTGTGTAGAAACTACTATTTAGAATGTTTTTTAGAACGCTTTTTGTGCATTTTCACCCCTTTTAAATTTCGAATTGTTTAAGAGCTGCTCTTAGGCAGCATTTATATCTTATAAGTAACTAATATTTCAAATTTCATATTTCTAGGGCCTTCGGTAACGCAAAAATCGCATTTTTAGACCGTTTTTTGCTCCTGCACCCCCTTTGGGGTAGTGACACTGACATAAAACATAGCCTATCTTGGAGCAAGCGTTGTCACCATCATTTTTACACCCTTATTTTGATGGTATTATTTTTTAAATCGGTTCGGTATTTCCTGAGATTGTGTAGAAACTACTATTTAGAACGTTTTTTAGAACGCTTTTTGTGCATTTTCACCCCTTTTAAATTTCGAATTGTTTAAGAACTGTTCTTAGACATCATTTATATCTTATAAGTAACTAATATTCTAAATTTCATATTTCTAGGCCCTTCAGTAACGCTAAAATCGCATTTTTAGAACGTTTCTTGCTCCTACACCCCCTTTGGGGTAGTGGCACCGACATAAAAGGTAGCCTATCTTGGAGCAAGCGTTGTCACCATCATTTTTACACCCTTATTTTGACACCAATATTTTTTAAATCGGTTTGGTATTTCCTGAGATTGTGTAGAAACTACCATTTAGAACGTTTTTTAGAACGCTTTTTGTGCATTTTCACCCCTTTTAAATTTTGAATTGTTTAAGAACAGTTCTTAGGCAGCATTTATATCTTATAAGTAACTAATATTCAAAATTTCATATTTCTAGGCCCTTCGGTAACGCTAAAATCGCATTTTTAGAAGGTTTTTTCTCCTACACCCCCTTTAGGCTAGTGGCACCGACATAAAACATAGCCTATCTTGGAGCAAGCGTTGTCACCATCATTTTGACACCAATATTTTTTAAATCGGTTTGGTATTTCCTGAGATTGTGCAGAAACTACCATTTAGAACGTTTTTTAGAACGCTTTTTGTGCATTTTCACCCTTTTTAAATTTCAAATTGTTTAAGAACTGTTCTTAGACATCATTTATATCTTATAAGTAACTAATATTAAAAATTTCATATTTCTAGGCAGTCCAGTAACGCTAAAATCGCATTTTTAGAACGTTTTTTGCTCCTACACCCCCTTTGGGGTATCGGCACCGACATAAGACATAGCCTATGTTCTAAGTTGGACTAACACCATCATTTTGATACCATTACTTTTAAAATCGGTTCGGTAGTTCCAGAGCTTACCTCCGACAAATAAACAATTTTTTCCTCTTTATAATAGGAGTATAGATTAAGAAAAAATCCAAGTTTTTTAGGATACCTTGCTTAAAAATTAAAACCGGAAACTTAATAAACCTGTGTCCGTATGTCACAGCCACTGTACCCGTAAACTATGGAACGTGGAAAGTTCAAATTGGTGGAAGTGATAGTCTATTGACCCACATGATATTTACAGATTAATAGACATTCACAAATATATCTAGGAAAAATGTAGAGGGACAAATTAAGTTACTTCTAAAAAGAATCTTTTCTTTGTATATCGTGTGAAAGCTTTTGTAACGCTGAACACAAAAATACATTTCTTTTAATTTCAGTTATTATATTTTCAGAGATATCTTCGAAAATGTAGTGCAAAAATATGCCCCCCCCCCCTCTATTTCCGTATCTACTAAAATTATAAAAAAATAGAGGCAGTAAACGTTAATTGAGACCTTGCATGAAAACTATGGCGATTTTTCTAGGTCACATAGTTTTTGAGAAAAGCGCATTTTTCCATTGTGCACAATTTTCGATTTGCAGGCATTCAACAATGATTTTGAGGAGCGCTGGAGGTATCTATCGTAGCAGAAGTACTATAAAAGGATTGATGATAATTGTTTTGAAAAAGAAATCGTCGGTAATTATCCGAGATAGTAACCCTTAAAGCCACGGACGTGTTGAACATACATATTGACATGGGCGGCGTACTCTATGTATCATCGGCTTTTAAAGCCCAGATATAGTTGTGTAATGCAATGTCCAGTAGCAGTATAAAGGCAATAAACGTCAAATAGTTAAAAATAGACTGTCACATAAATACTAGGGGATTCGCGACTAGTTTGCATTGACTGGATGTCTCAATACGCCTCCCATTTCAGTAGAAGTTAATTAAAATTCATCTGGAACTCAACTCTATTTCATATGGAAAAACGCTGCGCAGTCCAAGGTGAGGTTGCACCTTTGCGACTTCCTTTTGTTTAAACTTTGAACGAAAGTTTTGTTTTAGCTGCACTGTAAAAAGAAAAGATTATTACTACGCTGAATTTAGTTTTATGAGATGCCACATGAAGTTTAATTATGCACTACTTTTATTGTCAGTATCGAATTAAATGCTTTATAAACATATTAGGATATGACTAAAAAATGTGTTATACACAGTAGCAATATTTGACATTATTTAGGCATCATATCTCTTTGAATGTTTGAATTTTTATGGTATACCCATTCATACTTTTCTAGTAGGGGAGAGTAGCCATATTTGGACCGCCGTTTTAATTGGACCGTTGCCATTCTGCCGTTAATTACAGAAAGAGACACCATCTACCACTGAAATCCTACTCATTAGAATGACGTCATTTATGATTAGAAGAAGCAGCCACCTTCCACGTGCTGTTGTGACGCAATTTTAAAGAAACTCAAATTAGTTGTTTTGATCAATTTTTTCCTACTAAATGCAAAAGAATACTTTAAAACTAATGCAAGTTGTTATGCTTTCATATACATATCTAAATGCATGCGCATATTTTTCACGCGGAATTGTTTGCAATCTTTTTTGTTCTTAGTCATGACATTATCTGTTTTAAAAAATGGCGCGGTTGCCTTAATTGGACCAATTTGAGTTGCTTAAATACATTTTATTTATATTTTTAAAACTATTATTCTTACTTTCAGACATTTGATATAATTATATTTCATTGCTGTAGTTTTGCTTTATTGTTTCATTAATAGCAAACATTGCTTTTTAGAAAAATAGTTATGTTCCTTACTCATCAAAACAGCCTAATATTGTTTGGTCTAATTTAGGAGACTGGGGGTCCAACTTAGGTGACAAGTCGCTGAATTTGGACCACTTTTGACAATTTTTTTTAAAATTTAAAATAAAACTTAAGATTTTCAAAAATAAATTGTTCTAAATGTTTGTTTAGTTAGTACATGAATAGATTGACCACGTGTAGTGATAGTTTGCAGATATTCCAGAAATTAAGTGAGTACACCAGAAAATAAGTGAAGTGGTCCAAATTCGACTATTCTCTATATACAGTTATAACCAACCCTACGTTGTATAGTTTTTTGCAAAGACTTATTATTCTTTTAGCAACAATTTTTTTTTATAATACAGTTAACAATTCTTGTACGGAGCCCTCTGAGCGCGTGTAATACTCGCACTTGACTATTTATTTTCCAAAAGAAAATGATAAAAGTATAAAAGTAACAGCTGTTTTATTTAATCACAAAACGTCTCTTGTAAAATAAGAAAAAATTTCAACTGGGATATTAGGATAGATATTTTGAATAAAAACACTCTATATTGGCAACATTGCGGATCACCAATGTGTTATTAATTTTCTTTTATCATTTGAATTAAGGAACACTGTAAAAAAAAAGAAAAATACGACCAGTTTTCCTGTAGGAATCGGTAAAATAGTTGCCCTTATTGTACCGGAAAATTTTCCGGCACAACTTGGAATAAAATCCGTAAAAAAAGGAAATAGTCAATAAAACGGTATTTTATGGAATTTATTCTGAGTTGGGTCGGAAAATTTTTCCGGTACGATAAGGGCAACTATTTTTCCGATTCCTACAGGAAATCTGGTAGTATTTTTTTTTTTTTTTTTTTTTTAATATAGTGAATCCAATAGTTTTTAATAAAAATAAAATTGCATTATACAACAAATCCCGAAAGTATTTAATAAAAGAAAAAAAAAAGGTTTTTATTTTCAACAACAAAGAAAAAAAAAAGATGTGGTTTGTTCTATTAAGATAGCTGTATTTAAGGATTATGCTATGAACACGGATATTATGAATAAGGCACTAAACGAACAATGTATTTTACCTTTTGTTAATACCGCATATTTCATGTGATGTCTGATTTTATCTAAATCAGAAAAGTAAAACGATGCAATAGCTATTTGCTTGTTTAGATGAAAAATATCTTCCAGCAGCGTTAAGCAAAAGTTTTACTATTTTTTTTTTTTTCAAATATTGTAAAATTTCTAATTTAAAACGATATTCGAGTATTTATTGTGGAAAAAATGCGTTTTAAATTTCAGAATAATGTTAAGTGCATTTTTTTTCGATATTCATTTTTTCGATGACGTATACTTTTCGACTTCATTTTTGGTTTCAGTTTTGGTCACTTTCAGTGTTCATTTTTGGTACTAAAATTGTGTTTTATTGGGATATGATAATACATAATGTAATGAGTAGGTTTACGTGTTTTACCTATTTATTTAGAAATGATACTGCTTTAAAACACACTAAAAGGTACTTTAAATGTCTAAAATTATAAATATTCAGTAAAACCTCCCTAAAAGACCACCTCTATAAGGAGACCACCTCTCATAAAGACTGTTTATTTATGGTCTATAATTTTTGGCTATAGCCTCAATGTTAACTTTCCTCCATTAAAGGACCACTATTTTCCGTCTGCCTCTCTGAAAGACCACTTTTCAACTTTTCAATCGAAGAGAAGGATTACTTTCTTTTTCATGGGGAAATCTCGAAATTCCACTTCTCTCCGGAAAACACGCTCAGCTAAGTCTAGTACATTAGATTTAGCGAATCAAGGATATCTCTTCCCCCTGTTTAGGAGGAAAAAACGTGCATTTACTGCGTTTAATGTCACTATGGTTACGGAGGGATAGTTGGTGTTGGTGGGAAAAGAGCTATTGTCCTCTTTCCAGGAATTGGCCGAGTAACAGACACCTTTAAAAGGCCGAAGTCTTTTTCAAGAAAGAGAGTAGGGGGAAGGGTTGTCCTGATTCCAGTTTATCGCAATTATGTTGCTTTTTATGGAAAGATTGCCACTTGTTTTTATCACCTCAGTTTTGTTTAACAGTGGAAGTTATAACACAGTGCATATCGTGTTTTTCTTGCTATGCGCTTAGTATACCAATTTAGAAGATGGCTAAGAGCTTTGTGTTAACTTTGGAAGACAAAGTGAAAGTATTAAGAGTACACGAGAATGGAACATTAGTGTGGAAACTGGCGGCACAGATTAATTGCAGAATAACTCAAATAAACAATACGTTGAAAAACAAAGATTTCTGTTAAAAAAGTATGATGAATTCAAATCTTTCGGAATTAAAAGAAAAAAGAAGGAAACATTTAGCGAGTTTAACGAAGCTGTATTGCAGTTGCTTAAGTGTGCAAGGTAAATAAATGTCCCATTGAGTGGAGCGTTGTTGAAGGAGAAGACCCTTCAAAGTGCAGAAGCTATAGGAGAAAAATATTTTTGTGCAAGCAATGGGTGACTGGAGAAGTTTTGCCACAGAAACGACATATCTTCAAAACTATTTGTGGAGAATCGGCCGATGTAGATGAAGAGGTGTTAGTGGAGTGGAAATCTCGTCTTTCATTGATTCTCGCAGGATCAGAATATGACATTTATAATCTGGCTGAGAGTGAATTATTCTTCCGTGCCTTGACCACTAAAATTCTTATGAAGAAAACAGATAAAGCAAAAGGAGGGAAAGAGGCCAAACCGTGACTTATTGTGGCTCTTTGTGGGAATGGTGCAAGAAAGAAAGAAAAATCAATCATAATACGGAAGGCTCAAAAGTCTCATTGCTTTAAGAATGTTGATGTGATAAAAAATAGGATTGATTTGGAAATCTAACAGAAAGGTGTGGATGACATCCACCAATTTTGAAATTTGGTAACATGTCTTTGACAAAAAGATGACCCAACAGGGTAAAAACATTATCCTTATTTTGGATAATGATCCATGTCAGTTGTATGATGCACAGCTGAAAAGTGCGAAACTTCAATTTATCACTCCTAACATGACATCCAATATCCAGCGCCGTTAGATTAGTGAATTATTCATTCTTTCAAGCTGGAATACAGGCGTTTCATTTTGCGAAAGCTCATTTCGCTAATAGGTGAGACCAAAAGTGCATCCGACACTGTAAAATCCATCAATGTATTTGACGCTATTCGATGGATAAAATCTGCATGGTATAACGTAAAGACACAAACAATTGTCAATTGCTTCACTACTTATGGGCTAAGCAATGTATCCATAGAAAAATTCATTGATGATATTAGTGACTTAGAAGATGAAGTGATTCAGCTATCAAACGCAGCAAAAGTTGATTATGACCACAAATCCCATGAATATGAGGAAGCTCTTGAGTTTTACGATGATTTATCTGAAGCCTGGGTGAATCGTATTATAGAAAATCTCGACAAAGGTAAAGCATTAAAATTTTTATATTAAAAAATAGATTCTATAATCATTCATAAAAATGAATGAAACTACAATCGAGATTTTTAAAAAATCTATTTTAGGAGCTCATTCCGATTCGGACGACGAGATTCCGCCAGTTAAAGCTTCTATTTCATGTCAAGAAACACTTGTTGAAATCAATATATTGATAGAAAGTTCGATACCTGTTGGAGATGATACTAAAATAAATAATTTGTTTAAAGAAATCAAATGATGTTTAGAAACAAAAATGGTTAATGAGAAATTGTTAAAATCAAAACAAATTGCAATTAATTCCTTCTTTAAAGCTGTATAAGCTTGAAATTTATTAAAGTATTTCAATATTTACCCATCACCTCTATTCAGAGACCACCTCTCTGAAAAACCGATTTTTTATGGTCTAATGGGTGGTCTCCTTAGAGAGGTTTCACTGTATATTTATACACTTTCAAACACATATAAAGATAGTGCAGATGTATAGAAATAAAAAAAAAAAATTCACCTTCTTTCTGAGGCGTCTTCAGTTAGGCTGTTTTTCGTTTCTTCCTCGCTCGTTACTGTCTTTGAAGTTTCCCAATATTATTTCATTATTCCTAACTGGCTACGTCAATTCCTAATCGGCTGCGTGCTATTATCAATTTTGGCATGCATCATATAATTACATATTACCTGTGATAACTTCTAGGTATTTTTGTTTAGACCTCTGCTCTTTTGTAATTTTCAAAGTCTAAAGTCATTGTGCTCTTGATGCGTGAATTTTGCTTCGATATCTCATTCGTGCAAATTATAGACAATAAATACATACCAGAGAGTTCTTTCATTTGCTGATCATGCACGTCATAAGTGAGATTAACGATGCGATTTACAAATTCAAATCTTAGATATATATATTTATAACTATGTAACAATATTTTAAGTATCTTTTGTTGATATTTTACTAGATAACATAATTCTACTAAAACAAACATTGTTTAAGCATTTTTTTTTAATATTTTGCGATTTAAAACTTAAAGATTTGAGGTTACATCGAAATACTTCTTATAAGAAAGAAATTCCTGATATAAATAACAAATATTCGTTTTAAAAGTATGAAATCCAGGAAAACTTATATTTCCGCTACGAAAAGTTATTCAGAAGTATTCTTTGAAATTTTCTACCGCGCACTAAAACTAGGATATATTCTGATACTTGCACTGTGTTTATTTCTGTTTACATAATAACATATATATTCTTGTTTATTTTTCAGATTTGTGGATCGTAACATATTGGTTGAAATACTGAGCTTGGATAAGGACGAAATACTTAAGTTTCTTCTTTTTCGCGATTTATTCTAAAGATTTATATCTAGAAGTGCACATCAGCATAAAGAAAGACTTGTTCCTATAAAATAAATTATGTATTTTATTTTAATTTGTTATTTTGGCTTTGAAAAATCTTCGAAACAATTCTAAAAAATTACATATCTTATCTGTATAACTTTTTTATTTGAAAAAAAAAAAAAAATCAGATGGTGTAATAGTGGATGATCAAAGATACATTCTGTTATTATTGAGTTTTAAAGTTGATTTCTTAGCTCTATAAATGTCACCATTCTCTAAAAAAGAAAAACTATGAAAAACTTTGAAAAAAATCTGATATCTTGTATACATATACACATATATATATCGAAGTTAGAAATCAGTATATACATTCTTGAAAGATGAATAAAAAAGTTATATATAATCTTTAACTTGGTCTTTTGGTTGGAATGTCACAAGTTTTTTAAAATAAGTAATTTTAAAAACAAATGAAGACTTAATTAATAAAATAGAATTCTTGATGCGTGAATATACATTTAAAATTGCTTACAGGAGACTATACTCATTGTACGGCGTGATTTAAAGAGAATGGATTGGTGTAATAAAACATTTTTTAAACTAACCCTATATTATTATTAGCGTCAATTTGAAACGTTATTGTTGACAGAATCTCACATAGACGATCATATATAAAATATTTACGCATTTCCTATAAAATTACGAATGATATGACGATTAGTTCTAAAGCGAAATGTATTTTAACAATTTTTTTCAAATTTGTTGGTTATTAGCCTAGAAACCCATAAAAGTAACAAAACAGGCGGTGCCAAATATACGATTTGCAATTCCATATGAACTATTTACGGGACTTTATAAATTCTAAAACAATATAATTCATTAAAAATTATGATTTGACATACTATATTGAAAGAAAATATCACAACGAAAACAACAACAATACTCTATAGTAACCCTAATAAATTATCATGGGATTGTTAGAACTTTTTATAGTATGTACGGATTCTGTCAGAAAATTGTATACATATGTCCAAGTAAAATTATTTACCTTCATGAACTGAAACAATTCAATAAAAATACTCGACGACTGACTGTCGTATACCTACATACATGATGAAATTAAGTTTAATTTCTTTTGAAAAATCTGCCTTATTTTCAAATGGAGGAATTCAGAACCTCAAATTGCAGAGTTCCCAGTTTTTTAATAATGTTTTTTATTGTTATCTCTATTTTAAATTTTTTGCAATATATTTTTTCACGTGTGTGTCGAAACATGTAGACAAAACAAGGCAACAAAGTGAGGATGGCGCCATTGCGCCAGACAAAAAGAAGAATCCAAAATTATGAAATGTTCTCTTTTTTCAAACACAGCCCTTAAAAAAGATTCCGACCATTAATGTTAAAATTAATGGTAGGCTGCTTTATAATGTTAAGTTGAAAGTGTTTCATCTTTAGTCTTTGCAGTAAATCATCTTCGCTTTCAGCAACAATCTTGTGGTTGGAAAAGGCAATAGAAAACGCTTAAACAGGATCTAACTGTAAATCAAATGAAATTCACGTATACTTCTTTATATAGTAGCAGGTACAGCATTATAAGATTTAAAATAAGAAATATTATATGAATTACACTATAATATTTTATATGGAATACAATAGTAAATACAGAACTTGTGTGGAAATATAAATTATTAAAAAAAAAAAATGTTTAAACACACAATAAAATAAGTTGATTTGATCATATGCATACGTTTCGTGAGTACTAGGACTCACATCCTCAGTGTAAAAAACTTTAAAAACAATATCCCCCCCAACTACATGAACGGTGAAAACCCAAATGTCAAAACAAAATACCAAAAGACCATCAAGTTCTAACGGCCAATGAAATTAATGCGGAAGTGAAGTGTCGTGACACAACAAATCCACCCAGAAAGTTGAGATGTATGGTGTACTAGATAAATCATTAACCAAGGAGTCTTTAAATTTATGGATATGAAGAGCCTCAAAAAAGCCTAAATCCAGAGAAGTAATGCATTTCTTGATAATGGTAGCTGAGTCAAAATTAAAATTATGTCCCTCCCTCCAGCAATGAAAGGCGATAGAGGATTTCTGTAATTCTTTTTTCTTTACATAGTTTCTGTGTTCATTAACTCTGTAACGGAGTTTTCGTTTAGTTTGTCCAATGTAGGACAAACCACATTGGCATTGAATGTTGTAAACTCCCCAATAATAATGAGGAGGAATTTGGTCCTTAAGTTGCGAAAAAGTTAATTTATTAACCGGTTTAAAAACCACATTAAAATCATAATGTCTCAAGATATTAGCCATTTTAAAGCTAATGCTATTATAAAATGGTAAAATGATAAGGTTAGAGATGGAAACCGCAGTAACAGGAGAATCAAGATTATTAACACATTTATTAAGACTATGGGAAATTAAATTATTGATATAAGATAAACCAAAACCTCGATCAATAGCCACAGATCTAATGTAATTTAATTCTGTAATAAGTGAATTATTATCTGAACAAATTAAGCGAGCTCTATTAATCAAATAAAGAAAAGCCGAAGCTTTTTGGGAAGGGGAGTGGCATGAATTGAAATGGGGGGGGGGAGTGTGACAGCAAAAGATTTATGGTAAACGAAAGTGTCAAAGGTGTTAAGCTGATGTGTAACCAACACATCCAGAAATGGCAATCTATTATCTAATTCAACTTCATAAGTAAATTGAATGACTGAATCTATTGAGTTTAAAATTGTTAATATATTGTCAACAGAAAATAGAGAAAGGTCTAAGAGTGCAAAAGAATCATCTACATATCTGCAGTAAAATGGGAAGTTGATAAGGTTAAACATTTTAACCTCAAAGTAATGCATATATAAATCTGCTAAAAAAGGACTAAGGGGATTACCCATTGCTAAACCATCTGTCATAGAATAATATTGATTAGAAATTTGAAATGAATTTTGTTTTAAACAAGTACTGAATAACTCAATAATGTGGTTGATTTCATGTGGATTATGAAATCAACCACATTATTGAGTTATTCATTAGGGGAGACCGGGGTTAGTTGTGCCAGGGGCAAATTGTGCCATCGAGCTTCCTGATTGAGCCAATATGTTGCAGCACCTGTCGCGTCATGTGAGTGAAAGAGGTTGATTGTCTCAGTGTGCTGCGTATGTTTTGAAGTATAGGGTTGCGTTGTTTTCGAGATAAAAATATTTATCTTGTTTTCTATCATAAAAGTAAATTTTGTGAACTACGTTGGAATCATCATTGCCACTAGCGATACTGAGGTATGCAAACTTCCTTAATATTAAATAAATGCTTATATTTTGAGCTGTTATTCTACGTATTTCATTTTTTAATCATGCCAACATTTCGGAAACTAATGAATAAAGTTCAAAATGGCGTAACGAGGGGGTTGGTTGTGACGAAGTCTAAGAGGCATGTTGTGACTGTGTTAATACTTACGCCGGCATAATTTTTTATGGAGGTTTTTATATTTCAGAAAAATAGTGCGAAATTACAAGAGGAGTTCTGAAAGAGCTAAGGCTACTTTAGAAGATTATGATAGGGCTACAATATAAGTACCTCAGACGGATCCCAGATTACAGCCCCTTGATGTGTCACTTTTCTGTTTGTTTTGTCATTTTAATAATTTTCATTAAACAGGGTCTTCCAACCTGCTGGGGTTTCAGCGGGAAGTGGGATATGTGTTTTCTCCTCGTGGAGTAATCCGCTCCTATACCGAAAGGTTGGCTGTCCACGAGTGGGTGATTAGTGATTAGTGTTGTGTCATTATACGGGCCATTCAAAAAATTCTACAATCAGGCTGTATGTGGATGGTTGAAGCACTGTGATCCTGGAAGCACTCTGTCGATCTACGACATACCGGATATTGTCAAAATAGCCCTTCCTAGTGCTGCCACTCCAAAAAATATTCAAGCAGGATTTCGTTGTAGTGGAATTTGGGAATTTAATAGGAACATTTTTACAGATGTCAAATTCCTATGTTCCTCAGTAACTGATTGACCGTTATCCATCAGAGATGAGAGCGTTAAAGACCAGAATGACAATGAAAAAAAAATAGTAAATATGAAACTGTTAATAAACAAAGCACTTCAGCAATAACTTTAATCAATGTGGTGAGATTGCAGGACCGTCTACAGAAGTAAGGAATCTCATTCAATTAGATGATTCTATGACAATTGATAATAGCAATGTGTCAGTCGTAAGTCTTACAGAAATAAGACCACTTCCTAAAGCAGGACCTCGAAAAGACAAGCGATCTATTCTTAAATGTTTGAAATCTGCCATTCTAACAAGCACACCTGTAAAAGTGAAAATTTGCGCACAAAAATTAAAAGACCACAGAAAACAAATTGAAGAAGGAAAAGCAAATAAGAAAATGTATGGAAAGGCCAAGCAGTGCATTAAAAAATACGCCTAGGTTATTGAAAAAAGGGGAGAAGCAAGTATTGGATAGCTCTGAAGATGACAAAAATTGCTTATGTCTAGTTTGCTTGGAGCAATACAAAATTTCTAGACTGAGTGATATGCATGACATATAAAAGATGGGCGCATGTCAAATGCACCAAAAATGAACCTTATTATATTTGTATTAACTGCAAATCAGACGCTGAAACTACCGATGACAATGAGTGATTAAGAATATAGGACATAGGCCGTTGTAGTGGGCTACCGAGTCAAAGATCAATATGGCCAAAGATTAGTGATGGCTTACTTTTCATTTCTTTCCTGATTAAGAAAGTTTTTCTTTTCTTTTTATTGCTAAGTGTCTCTAAAAGTATTTTTATAAAGGATTAATTGTTTACAAGTATTAACAACTTAACTATTTTACTTTCAATTGATTTACAATATTATTAAAACATGAAAGTGTTTTATTGTGTGAAGAACGCTATAAATGAATAAATTTCTCATTCTTGATTCAACATATCCTATTTAATCGCCTTTCTTACATAATCTGTATATGTTACAATGTACTTGTATGTGTCTCAATGTGCCCCAAGCATGTCACAACTTGCCCCGTAGTGGGGGTTAGTAGTGACAAATTTGGAGGTTACGCAGAATTCATTTTGTGTTATGAAAAACGTTAATAATGTTAATAGTAGTTTTATAAATATGTTACACAAGATTTATTCTAATGACATGATACAGTAAATGTTTTGCTTCAGTTCAAACCTTACGGCTAATATCGAAAATGTCACTACCAGCACCGGTCTCCCCTACTTGTTTAAAACAAAATCCATTTCAAATTTCTAATCAATATTATTCTACGACAGATGGTATAGCAATGGGTAATCCCCTTAGTCCTTTTTTAGCAGATTTATATATGCATTACTTTGAGGTTAAAATGTTTAACCTTATCAACTTCCCATTTTACTGTAGATATGTAGATGATTCTTTTGCACTCTTAGACCTTTTTCTATTTTCTGTTGACAATATATTAACAATTTTGAACTCGATAGATTCAGTCATTCAATTTACTTATGATGTTGAAATAGATAATAGATTGCCATTTCTGGATGTGTTGGTTACACGTCAGCTTAACACCTTTGACACTTGCGTTTACCGTAAACATTTTGCTGTCACACTCCCCCCCCCCCCATTTCAATTCATGTCACCCCCCTTCCCAAAAAGCTTCGGCTTTTCTTTATTTGATTAATAGAGCTCGCTTAATTTGTTCAGATAATAATTCACTTATTACAGAATTAAATTAAATTAGATCTGTGGCTATTGATCGAGGTTTTGGTTTATCTTATATCAATAATTTAATTTCTCATAGTCTTAATAAATGTGTTAATAATCTTGATTCTCCTGTTACTGCGGTTTCCATCTCTAACCTTATCATTTTACCATTTTATAATAGCATTAGCTTTAAGATGGCTAACATCTTGAGACATTATGATTTTAATGTGGTTTTAAACCGGTTAATAAATTAACATTTTCGCAAATTAAGGACCAAATTCCTCCTCATAATTATTGGGGAGTTTACAACATTCAATGCCAGTGTGGTTTGTCCTACATTGGACAAACTAAACGAAAACTCCGTTACAGAGTTAATGAACATAGAAACTATGTAAAGGAAAAAGAATTACAGAAATCCTCTATCGCCTCTCATAGCTGGGGGGGGGGGGGGGCATAATTTTAATTTTGACTCTGCTACCATTATCAAGAAATGCATTTCTCCTCTGGAGTTAGACTTTTTTGAGGCTCTTTATATGCATAAATTTAAAAACTCCTTGGTTAATGATTTATCTAGTACACCATACATCTCAACTTTCTGGGTGGATTTGTTGTGTCACGACACTTCACTTCCGCATTAATTTCATTGGCTGTTAGAACTTGATGGTCTTTTGGTTATTTTGTTTTGACATTTGAGTTTTCACCGTTCATGTAGTTGGGGGATATTGTTTTTAAAGTTTTTTACACTGAGGATGTGGGTCCTAGTACTCACGAAACGTATACGTATGATCAAAACAACTTATTTTATTGTGTGTTTAAACGTTGTTTTTATATAATTTATGAAATACAATAATTTGTTTTCCTGTATTTCTGGAAAATGTCGAAACTTATATTAATTCATAAAAGTTTATACAAAATAATATGTTGTATAGAATTTAGTTTATATAAAGGAAATTACTCATTATATAATGCAAATACATTATAAAATATCCCCAAAATCTTTTTACAGCAACCTAAGACGGATTTAATTGTTTAGTTGAAACATCGTAATATGAAACTCAAAAATATAACATACTTCTCACCCGCATTTTAAAATCAGAATTTATTATTATTATTTTCTTTTTTATATACATATAATGAAAATTAATATTGTTTTGACGTATTTCAGATAAGTGTCCATTTATATCGTTCTATAAAACTCAGAATGAAAAATACAGTTACCAATAAAATATTACGGGGAGTTTTATTCCAAATTCTGTTACGCTAATGATAGATCACAAAATTATTTATCTATTGCTTTCGTGATAATAATGTGAAATAAATTTTAGTGTATGCTCAGATTAAGGACGATATATTTTATTTAAAACAATGTAAAATTACTATTTTCTTCAACATTTTCATTTGCACAATAAGGTTTTACTAGTAGTTTTTTATCACACTTATCATATCTTATTAAAGACTTTTTATGATTGAATATCTTATAAAAATATGATAATTTATTTTTTTTAATAGTGTAGGAAAATAAAATTTCATCTAGAAATTTGATTTGGCCATGAATTGTTTAAATTAATTTGCATTTTCTTTCGTTATCTAAAAATATATAATTTTAAAAGTATTGACAATATAATAAGACACTATTGTTTTAATTATTTCAGAATAATATTAGATTATTTGACTACTTATATATATATATATATATATATATATATATGTATCCAATATATTTCCAATTGTCTATATATAGGGTAATTCTAGGATAGATGGCCAGTCAAAATATCTCCAAACCTTGATCATAGATTGCAGTATTAACATAGTTCGTGTGAAATAGTTCAACGTTTTATTTATAGCGACGTGCAGTTATGTTTTTCGATTATAAAAAGAAAGTGTAATTTTAATGTAAATTAAATATGTGGTTGAATATTTTTTTGACTTAGGTATCTGAATGTTTTGCAGTACGTACATTATATAAACTTTTAACTTAACTATATAAACTTTTAAGGCACGTATGTAATTTAACCTTTACTTCTAAGACTAAAACAAAGACGTACAATGGCTATTAATGCTTTAAATTGGGCGATCATCAGCTCATCAATTTCAGAAGAGATGGCCACATGAAATCGAGGAGAGATGACCACCTTTAATCAATATTTCAAAATTATACTTAGTGATGATTTTAAGTAAATATAATTAAATTTAAAATAAATATATAACGTTCACATTTATAAATAAATAAATAATTGATATAATTATTTGAATTTTAAATAATATAAATATTTTAATAATAACAACAATAATATAATAACACCTAACGATTTATTTGTTTCAGAAAATACTGTAAAACGTCGGAAACTTTCATAACAGAAACTGATAAAGTTGATAAATAATCTAAATTAACGTAAATAAACATACAATTAACGCGAGTGAGAGAAAAAAACGACAATTTCAGTAGCGAAGAAAACGAAGTACTTTTAAATTATCAGATTTTACAGATTCCGAGTAAATAGAATTGGATTAGGATCACTGTGTTGGTTGTGCAAAACAATATAATATCACATCTAAAAAGAATTCCTGGATACTATACATAAGGTACCTGAAGTGGTTCCATGAAACGTGTACAAATTATCAAGACCTTTGCCAAGCATGTGGTAAGATTTTACGAAAAGTGAAGTATTGAAATTATACTTCAAATTTTGTTTATTGGAGTTTTATTCACTCATTTTCCATCATATTACTATGCATCTTTCAAATTGTTATATGTTTTTCATGATTAACTATATGAAATGTTTTTTTTTCTTTGCTTTTTTAATTAACTTTTTCTTTCTTGTATTAGATGGCCATCTCTCCTCGGCTTTAAGGAGAGATGGCCATCTGCCATTTAAATTTCAATTTTGTTTAACACTTTTTGTTTTCAATATTTAATTATTTTTTGCATAAAATATTATGAGTATATGTATAAGAATTTTAAATATGCATAAATATTTCTTGTATTTGCATTCTAAGAATTTTTATTTTAATCTTTAAAAACTATGACCATCAATCCTAGAGTTACCATATATATATATATACATATATATATATATATATCAATTACATTAATTACATTGCATTCAATTACATTATATAAAATTAATAAAACCCACATTTGCTATTCTAAATACTGTTCAAAACTACCGCTTCAAACTGCACATTTCATCACAAACTTAAATTTTTTTTATTATTTACACAAACCTATGAATTTAGGTTATTTGTATACTAACAAAAGTTGTATTTTAGTTCCGGATTCCAATAAAAGAAAGAAAGAAAACCATTCACCGTGTTACACACTAGTTGATTATTTATGCGCAATATTCAATTCCCCTAATAATGAATGTATTGGAATGAAATAGGAATTCCATTATTTGATCTAAAATTATTTAATACAATGTGCATTATAAATTCAGGGAATATAATTTATTATTCAAGGAAAATAGAAAGGAGCATATCTACTATCATTTTTCACCCTATGTGTTTTTTATAGCTCAAATAGTATGTACACAATATGGCTGATTATCTTTAGTGTTTGACGCTTTTTGCAATATCGCAGCTTCCACAATCTCTAATAAAATTTTGAAGCTTTTTTGTTTTTCCTTAAATAAAACTTTCTATCTTAAGAAGTAGTTCAGTTCAAACTGAATGTCAAATATTTAATTTGATAATTTTAAATGTTCTAAGGAGTGTTCGCACATCCTGTATCTATTATATATATAAAATCCAAACGGAAATTTCGTTCCGAACGCCGAGATTTCGAGTTCTACCGCATGGATTTTTACGGAACTTATACCGTTAGATAGGTATCGTTCCAGGGAAGGTTTTAAGCTATAACACATTATTCTACCTAGATTAGTTATAGAATTGTTACGGAAAATTCTGTTATTTTGGAGTTTGTTACTTCATATTTCCTTAAATATCTGGGCTCCTATTGGTCGTAGAGCTTAGATCTCGCGCCAAAAGTAGCTCCGAAGTACCCAAGCAAACTTTTCCCCGCGATTATTTTGCCGTCTTCCGATTGCCTCTAACTCTATTAGGGGCCCGCGTAGAGCCCCTTTAAAATATTTTTCGTAGTAATTTCAGCAATTATCTTAAATTACTGGTTAAGACCGCCACCCTCCCGATTCATGTATCTACGGAAAGGTTGCATGAAGGAGTTTCGTTCAGATACGCTTTCGTTAAGAATAGAGTGAGCTCCCTGGTGGTGGAATGTGGAACTAACATAACGCGATATTGTTAAAATTAGGAAATCTAACAATGCGATCTGTTTTAAACTTTGAGATAATTCATAACACATAATCTATTATCTATTCTATTATATATATATAAAATCTATCATCTATTCTATTATCTATTATATATATAAAATCCAAACGGAAATTTCGTTCCGAACGCCTACATTTCGAGTTCTACTGCATGGATTTTTACGGAACCTATACCGTTAGATAGGTATTGTTTCAGGGAAGGTTTTAATCTATAACACATTATTCTACCTATATTAGTTTTAGAATTATGACGGAAAATTCTGTTATTTTGGGCGATAAGGTTACCATTTTATTTCTTGGCGAAATTCATCGTTGATAAAAAAAAAAAAATTGAAACGGCTATTAAACCTCGAAAAATTAAAGAAAAACTGTTACTAATTTTATTTAAATGAAAAAAAAAGAAAAAAAGAAGAAAATCCGTTTTAATGAGTGATAATATTAAAAAACGGAAACATTTAATCAAAACCTGAAAGAAATATTTGTAATGCTTAAAAATTAATTTAATAAGAAATATTACACTTGATACGCAATATTTGGCTCTTTATCGCTTGCGTTAGATATGGAAACGAATCTGAAAATTTGATTAGATGAAATTTTAACGACATTTTCTTTCTGTTCTGTTCTTTTCTTTTTTTTTATATCTAATTGTCCCATCACGTGACTTATAGAAGAAACAAGCAGATGTAATTGTGAGTCACATGTGTAATTACTATTTGTTTCTTTACAATTTTGTATTTTTCTTTTGTCGTTAAACAATGTGATTTTAAGCCAAAAGTGCATAAGCGTGACATTAGCTTGAGGATGTTCTCACAAATGATGTTTTTTTAGGTGAAAGAGATCATTTTTTGAGTACATTTTCATATTCAATTGTAACTTATATAGATATCAGTTAATATTTTAAAAATGGAATTGAATACTTAAATTTCAGTGTGAATTTCTGCCACACATACATATTGTAAAATAATTTCATACTTTTTAAAATTTTTTTCGCCGTAATTCCGAAAGCATGTGATATTTATAAACTCGAACTCAGATCAACGAATATTACCCATTTTATTTAAGCAATTATTATCTATTTTCTCAAGTCATATCGCCAATTTCATTTATAGGAAAATTCACAGATTCGAAATCTAGGAAATAAAGATAATTTTTAAGGAAATTTATGTTTTAATACGTTATTACTATGGAAAAATTCAACATTTTGAAAAAAAAAAATTACAAGTCTTTTGTAATTCGTCATTTCTTCTTCGTCTTTCTTCGTACTTTCTCCTCTGTTATGTAATATTTCAAATGATATTGGACTAATTTTCGATCATCGATTCACCTCAAAATGGCATATCTAATATAGTATATAAAATAAAGTCTGGAATAGGGGGTCTAACTAACGCACAGCGCAAACTACTGAACCTAAAATCTTGAAAATCGTGGTAAAAATACTTCTTATGACATAGACTTCTGCTAAGAAAGGATTTTCTAAAGTGTCACCCCTAATGGTTTTTGCACGGGGAGGGGGAAAAATCGAATATCAAAATTATGCGTCAAATGGTAGCATATTTTAATGTAGTTTTGTATGCTGAATCGAATGCTACCAAATAAATTTTTATAAGTCCAACAGTTCATGACACATTTCATATTTTTCTAATTTGGCGGTGTCTTTGGCATCTAAACCTCAAAATATCTATCATTACATCCGTTACTCTAGCAACGGTAAAAATTCAAATCAACCCTTTTGGCTAAAAAACAAAAACGGCTCTATGAGTTTGAAATAAAAATGCAAGCATCTTAATATTTTTAAAAAATAGTGATTTTATGTAAAATAAAAGGAAAAAAATTACTGAGAATTTAGAGTTATAAAACAAAAATGGAAAAGGTACTACTTAGATATTCCGTCGACCAAAAATCTATCGTCAAACTATAAGATTAAATGCCAATAATGGTTGATCGAAAATATCAAATTCACTTGAATTTAAACAAGCTACACGTGTTTACGTCATCAAGTGATTTTAATTTCGACGTTTTATTTGTATTTTTATTAATGTTATACTAATTTATTTGTTATTTCGTTATTTAAAATAAAGATTATATCAATTTATATAATTTGGCGAATGGTTTGGCGATTTATATAATTTGGCGAAATTGGTCGACGGGATAACAAGTAGTAACAATGAAAATATTTAAGTATGAAAGCAATGTTTGTAACGACTTAAAAATTATTTTCATATATATAAACTCGGTTTATGGTGTCAGATGCCGTCATCCGAAGAATCTACAAGAGTCTTTTTCCATTTTTTCCGGTCATAGGTTCCCCAATGAAAGAAATTGGAATTGGAATAATATTGTGCGATTTATAAATTGCTCCTCGATAAGAAGAAAAAAATGGGTACATTTATAACAAGCGTGCGCACATCTCGCTGATAGCATTTTTAAAATTCCCAGTAGCAGTAGTTACATTTTGCGTATGTAAATTAAAAATATTTTTTTGCTTTTAATTATGGCATTATTTCCTGTTATTGTTTATCTTTTCAGTTTTTTAAATGAAATTAGTATAAGGCATGCATTTTAAATTAAATGAGTGAAAGGTTTGTGTTTTAAATGAAAATAATAAAATAAGAATATGCTATGAAAACAATCTTTATTGATTTATTACCTGCGCCCGGCTGACATAAAAGTATCACAAAAGCCACATATTCACTTTTCTTTGAGTAGTTGCTCATGAGAATTCAAGTTAACCTTCCGTAATCGGATACTTCACATATTGGTGTATTAGCTTTAATGTTGAAAGCATCGTTTTTGTTTGAAGAGAAAACTTTACTATGAATTCTATTACACAAAATCGCATCATCATCATCTACTATATATTTACAACGGAAATTTGTATTTCATTCCGATTGTTTATAATACTTTCGTAGGATATACCACAAATATTTAGGTAATAATTTTGGAAAGGTTATAGTGTATACATATTGTTCAATGGTACTTAGTTATAGAGCAACAGTAAAAGTTCAAAAATTAAGTGAACCTGATTATGAAAGTTTAGCCTTTAAAAAAAATCTACAGAACATATTTTGTTACAAGTGGCCCTGTTGCATGACTTTTAGGAATGGTGTTAGTATATATGATTTCATTATATGTTGATTAGTTACAGAGGTATTAATTCCTGTTGTCATAACGGTCTCATTACCCGACCATAAGTGCGCTGTTTATAATCAACTAAAACAATTACTTCTTAATTGCTAAATTTTGTCCAACGCTTAAGATAACATTATATCGCAATGGCGTTCGCATCGTTTTCAGTAATGAGCAAGGTCAAGCTGAAGATCCATATTGTTTAAAATACAAGTTCAAATACACCATTTATTTTAATCCAAGGTTCATTTGGAAATATTGACCAGCGCAGCGGGCATAGCCTGCTAGTATATTAATACAAATACGTATAGCATATAATATACCTATTATAATTTCGTCGAAACTGAACGTCATATAGTTCATTTTGTTTTAAATTTAAAATGTATAAGGGAGTCTTGGTTTGCCCTGTATGTATTCATATACATGTAGATGTAACATATCTTTCAATATCAATTCTGACTGAGAATTTATTACCTCTGTTGGGCATTAGTTGTCCCGCAGATTTAATATGGTCTTACACGAATAAACATTATAAATATATTATTATTGTTATTATTATGTGTTTACAAAATATATGAAGTAACGTATTATTATTATTATTTTAATTATTATATGTATGCATATAATTGTGTTTCAAGTATTTATTCTAAGCATAGAGTTGCTTTCAAAACATGTCAGGATACACGGTGTTCCAAGGTCTTGGTCATCAGTTCCCAGTAATCTTTACGATGCAAGATGGTCGTTAGGGTGAGATCTGGCATAATGGGGTAGACAGGTTATGTCACCCTAATATTTACGATAGAATTTATGAGGTGCCATAAGTGGACCGCCCAGTAATGGTCATGTGACGAAACGTCCTGGAAATCGCCTACCAAGAAGAGGTGGAGTGTGATGTAGCACGGTGATCTTCGAATGAGAGTTAACCTATAAGAGGAGAAAACACAAGGCCAATTGCGAGATCCATAAAATTTACATAGGATCCCTGGACCAACCCCCCCCCCCCCCCATTCTCCTGGAGTAAAGTAAGGAAAATATATAGAGAGGATGATCTAAAACTATGCGTTACATAGATATTAGTATTCATTGTCAAGCTCGAAGTATTCACTTTAGAGAGATTCCTGATGATGGTCTTTCAGAGTTGCAGAGTTAGCAGTTGAGAGTTTGTTTACGAAAGGTGTAACGCGAATTGCCGTAACAGTATGACAAAATGCCTCTACAACCGGCCCAACCAGATATTATTATCGGTGCTTTTTTCGAACTGGCCAACTAGATATATAGTTCTTACCATGTGTATTAGCTCGATTTAGAGAGAAAGAATAGTTAATAGCTTTGCTTCGAATTTGTTAATTAATGGAGGATATTCCAAATATTGGTTCGAGGCTGAAAAAAGTCACTTGATACCGGTAATTTACCCAAGGAACTTCTACTGATAAGAAGGGAAGATACTACTGCTTTGCCTCATGAACTGTTTCATTGGCTAGCGGGGATTTACATTACATGTCTACGGAGGCATCCATTCTTTAAGCTAGAAGTTTTTACTTTGATCACGTGATCAAAACGAAAATGGAATATCCTCCATTAGAAGTAGGAAATGGAGTTTGCGCGCGGGTTTTAAAACTATGACTAATGATGGCAATTTCTGTGTCCCATGTAACCGGACCTACCGTCATGTTCTTCTCGACTACCAATTAGATGAACATAGGAATTCTAATTATGTTTATTTTTGTTCCATTGTATTATAGTTATGTGTACAAAGAAGTACTATAGGGTAGTGTATAACCAATTGCATTTAAATAACAAAGGTCATAATTTAAAGGGTAAAATTAAAGAATCTAAGTAGAATGTTAAGAAAAGTAATTTCTACTCGAAGTTGTGCGAGATTGACTGTTGACATATTTTTAGTAGTTTGTATATAGGGTATGTAAATAAATATTTAATTATGTTAGTTATTTGTGATTATTTTCCCAATCATGAGTCTCAGTAATTTCAATGCTTATATTTCAGGTAAAGTCAATTTTGAAGAATAAGAATGATTGTTAATTATAATTTATTATACGTTTAGTAGTTCTTTTGGGCGGTCTTTCTTAGATCTGGAATGCACGCGTTGCTGTGTGATCTAAACTTTAGCCTCTTTTTCGCAAAAACTACACAGCGCATTGGGGTTGGTCGAGGTCTTGCCTCCCGCCTAATTTTGGGATAATTGGATTTTTAAATTATCTCAGGGACTATCCAGGATCATTAACGTCCACAGGTTATTATTATTATTATTATTATTATTACTAGAATTTTATTACCGCCACTATGAGCAATAGGTAAAGAGTGTGTTTAATAACACACTCAGGAGTGATTAATTTAGGCTAAGTTAATCCACTCTTTATAAATGGAAAGAGTTTATCCCACCTTTACCCATTGACCTTGCTTATTTTTTTATTTTATAAATTCTCTCCCCAACACTGTATGTCTGGGCTGGACCTAAAAGTGTTAAGTGGCTTTACTTAATGAGCCTGGATCCACCCAGCATGTTCCAACTAAATTCTTATAAATGTAAGAGACATTATATTGATTTGACATATTTTAGCTAAGTGCTTTAAAGATACCATTTTCAATAAAAAATGAAATTAACTGCTAGATATCAATCAGCCTTTTTGCCAAAAACGGTTATGCTAATGACAGATAATGACATAATTTATAGCCCGCCTTCTTTTTGTTAATTTGAATGCAAATTTTATGTTCTTCCGATTGGGGACATGGTACAGAAAATATTTTCATTTTATATATTTTTTAAAATATGCTTTGTTGCAAAGTTCCTGTTAAGATCGAAAGTGCATCTCCTGGTGAATTTTAAATAATATGCTTTTTTTTCAACCTGTTTATTTAAGTTATTGAATAATAGCAGCATAACTCGTATTTTTTTACCTTAGGAACACATAGTTTAAGGGAAGTATTTTAATCATGATTTGTAAGTATGTGTGAGTCAGATTGAACGTGATCACGTCCAAACGGTGTTCCATTTGATCTCGATTTGGCGAATATATTACAAACTACTGTCATAAGAATTGTACACATTTTCGTAATAATCACCAAGAGAAAGAAGCGATTATAAATATAATATATTTTCAAACAACTTTGAGAGCATTTATTTATGGAAAACAACCATGATAATGTGACAAAGTAAAAATGATGATTTTTTGCGCGATGTAATTAAACCTCAGCTGCGCAGGGATTACGTCTCCAGTTTAAAAACCGGACGTCCACGTTTCGAATTCAGCCAATCCCATTGTGTCAGAAATTTATAAAATATCAACCATTTAATATTGTTTTTTTTACTATAAGGAAGCATACATCAGTGATAAGGTTATCGAGGGGAGTCGTCTCAATATTTTTTTTAAATAAATAGTCGAAAAGACAATATTTAAGAGAAGCTTTAAAATAAATTTTCGTGCGTTAAAATATGATTGCGATGTACAGACAGTTTTCGAAAACTGTGAATTATATTTTTTATCTATTTATAGTTTGGTGTGTTCAGACAGCCTCCATGCACTGATCACCAAATATCAAAATTTGTAAGTTTTTATAAACAATGCATATAATGGAAAAAGTACTTGCAATAATAAAGTGTTACAGCAAAAATATCAAAATGAAAGAGAGAACAACATTAGGATCTTCAACGGGTTTTAGCCGCATGGTATTCAGGTGATTGCGGCCATTGAAGCGCTTTTGCCATAAGCTGAACGTGAAATATTTAAAAGAATATTCCTATATAAGGGTTATTTGGACTTTGGAAATGAACTTGAGTAACTTATATAATTATTGTTTCATTTTTTTTCAACTGAAAGATGTCTTGTTTTTCACGGAATGGCCCAGTTGCAAACAATTATACTCAAGCAAAATAAATATTTAATATTTATGTGCACTTTAAGTAGAATTATCCACTATTTCAACTTTTACAGATTCAGAAATTGTTTTATAATATTACGAAACTAAAATATATACTCTTGCAAATACACTGTAAAAAAATACTGCCAGTTTTCCGGTAGGAATCGGAAAAATAATTGCCCTTATCGTACCGGAATAATTTCCGACCCAGCTCGGAATAAAATCCGTAAAAATATGGAAATAGTCAGTAAAACGGTATTTTACTGATTTTATTCAGATTTTACGGATTTTATTCCAGGCTGGCTTAGAAATTATTCCGGTACGATAAGGGCAACTATTTTTCCGATTCCTACCGAAAAACTGGGCTTATTTTTTCACAGTGTAGGCTAATACATGAAAATCTTAAACGTAACTGCAGAATTTAATGGTTACTGTACATAATCGCGATGGAAGACTTTTGTGAACGTTTATTAAAAAAATTGACAGTAATAGATAGTTTATGAAAAAGGGAAGTAAAATACAAAATCTATACATTGTCGAAAAATCTTAATCATGTTTCATCAAACGAACGTGGAAAAATAATTTAGCCCGTAACTGGAGATGGGAGTCAAAATGACTCCTCACTGTTCAATGGCTCCGATTATCACGTAGTTTTTTTGTCCTTGAATACAATTATATCCTCAGTACCGTCAATTAGTTCTTTTGTCAGTATGTTGGCAGAAGTCCAAGTTTGAACAGGTTCATATAACCAAATTATTCTTTTTCAAAGTTTCTGTTGCTATTTATGGAGTCACATTGACTCCACGTCTCTTAAACTATGATTGAAAAAAATATATAACGCACCAGTTAATAATGACATCTGAAATAGAAATAACGTTAAATAAATTCATTAATCAATAAGTTTTTCGGTTAAAGGTTTCGCACTTTTTTTTTTCATTGTCTGGGAAATCGTATATTTGTTTATTACACGAGCCAAAACGATCTGCATTCTCAATCATAAAGCTGAGGTATTTTACTATTAGTACGTCAAATAACATAATTTTCTTAAGGTGGCCGTTTTAACGATTGATGGGCGCGAATGCGCAGAGCTCTATTATTGCGATCGCAATATTATTGCATATTTATTTGTTTTACACATCAGAACCCCATGGTTATCACTGACAAAGCCGATGTGTCTAGTAGATTTCTGGGTGAGCATTATCACTCTCTTAAAACATATTGCTTAATAACCTTCTATTAATAATTATAAGCAAATTGAACGTATTTAATTTGTGAAAAAAAAACCTTTCTGCATATTATGCAATTCCCAAAAAACAATTGCTCACATGTCAAATGTTTCTTTATGTGTCTAGTAGATTTCTGGGTGAGCATTATCACTCTCTTAAAAACATATTGCTTAATAACCTCCTTTTAATAATTATAAGCAAATTTAACGTATTTAATTTGTGAAAAACAAAACCTTTCTGCATATTATGCAATTCCCCAAAAACATTTGCTCACATGTCAAATGTTTCTTTCAAGATAAAGCAAGGAAATTTAAATTTATAGTTAATGCCGAAGAGCAAATACACCCCTCAAGAAAAAAGAAAAAAAAAGTGTTATATTTATCCTTTTCAAAGTTTGAATCAACGATAAATATGGAGTCAGTCGTTCAACACAATAACAGTAGGGTATAAATTAGTGATGGGCGATTTAGATTTTTTAATCGATTTAATCGATACTATGGCCAACTCGATTTAATCGATGTCTCTAAGACAAAATAAGGTAATACCATTTTCGTATTTCCTTCAAAAATTGAAGATAAAGTAGTTGGATGTGCCAATCCCAAAACTTTCATCTGCCTCATAAATGTTAAAACTTCAAAATTTGTTATCATAGTGTGAAATTTAAATGATAACCTGTGCGCATCATGAGGATTCAAAAAGGATAGGTTCGTTGAAGTATGTGCATTTTAAAAGAAAATATAAGCATTGCAATTTTCTAACAAATCATTGAATTTCGGCCCACACGCTCTTAGGCTGATATCAGACGAAAGTCATTTTGCACGCTATTTTCGATCTTTCGCGATCCCTACACCTTCGCTAGCATGTTTAGGGACGGTGTAAGAGCGAAAAAAAAGCATGCAAAAAGACGTTCGTCTGATATTAGCCTAGATGCCCGCAACGGAAAATCCCATTTCAAAGAGCATAACAGCGACAGCTGCTGGGCAGTATACACACAAGCCTAATAAGGATCTATTTATCTGAAAGTGTAACAGAATATGAAGTTAGATTAAATTCCGTGCATTAGTTTTGAGATATGGCTATCACGAATATCATGCAAAAAAAAAAAAAAAAAAAAAAAAAAAAAAAAAAAAAAAAAAAAAACAGTATAGCAGCGCAGCCTGTTACATGGTTAACATGAAAAACTCAGGAACAACTTATGTCAATGACACATAATATTAAGTTTGATGAAATTCCGGTCATTACTTCTTGAGATATTTTCGCTAATATCGTGTAAATTCTGAAAAACAGTGTTAAATTCAGGGGCTGGTACGGGTGGACACCCCCCCCCCCCCGGAACACTGAAATGTCCCTCAGGAAGATTTGAGATTTTATGCTTAATGGACAAAAGTCTAATCCCCCCTCCGAAACTCTAGAATGTCCCTCTCCAGAACCATAAAAATCCCTCCCGGAGAAAAATGTCTGAATTCAACACTGCAAAAAAAGCAGCATGGCAGCACAACCTGTTATATCATTTACACGAAAACCTAATCATAAACAACTTATGACAGAATATTAAGTTTGATGAAATTCCGTTCATTAGTTCTTGAGATATGATCCCTAAAATCGATTAAATCCAGAAAAACGTGTTGAATTCCGTTGGTAGCCCGGAGGGATATGCCCCACACCCCCGTGCAACATTCAAATGTCCCCCCAGAAGGTTTGAGATTTTATGCTTAATGTACAAAAGTCCAATCCCCTTCCCCTCTGAACTGTCCCTCTCTGGATCCGCAGAAATCCCTCCCGGAGAAAATCGTCTGAACTCAACACTGCTGATAAAATCTGCATAACAACGCCCCCTGTTGTGTGATTTACACCGAAATCTAATAGGCAACAATTTATGCCAACGTCTAACTTAATGTGAAGTTTGATGAAACTCCGTGCATTAGTTTTTGAGATAGAGCTTTTGCGAAAATCGGGAAAAATGCAGCATAGCAGCGCCACCTGCCGGTAGATTTACATCAAAAAATAATCAGCACCAATTTATATGAAAGTCTAATTGAATCTAAAGTTTCAACAGATTCCATGCATTAGTTGTTGAAATAGACCGCCCACAACTTTTTTGTCAGAGACAAACAGACAGACTGACAGACAGACAATGTATAAAAATAGTCAAATCGTATTCCAGACAAGATCTTCTAAAACTACAAATCCTTCGAAAACCGGAAGTCGAAAATTTTCACGAATCCAACTCTTTCTTTTTCTAAAGACGAAAGAAAGCAAGAAAAAATTAACGCATCGATTCTGCTGGTAAATTAAGATCAGAAATGGCGAATCGATTCAGTTTAGATTCGATGCCGATGTCGATCTTTAGATGCGGGCAGAATCGCTATCTTTTGATTTACTTCAGTTCTTTAGATTCGGGCGAATCGATTCAGTTCAGATTCGATGCCGATTTTTAGATGCGGGTGAAATTGTTATTTTTTGATTTACTTCAATTCAAATCGCATCGCGCAGGATCCACGATTCGGATTGAATAGATTACTCCAATTTTACTGTTTTAGTGGCAGAATTGCTGTAAAAATTTGTATAAGACCCTTTTTTTTTCTTTCTGGGTTCAGTGTTGAATGGCGGGTTGATTTCTTGACTGCTCCGGTCGAGATGCGGGGGGGGGGGGGGGGGAGATTTTAGATCTCCGTAAGTGGGGATGCACATTTGTCCATTAAAAAGCATAAAATCTCAAAACTTTAGGGAGATACATTCCAATGTTCCCCTGGGTCCTCCCCTGAATTCAATACTAGGTTAAATCGTTATACTTTCGTTTAGAAGCCTAGTTATTTGGGTTACTAGTTTATTATGTTGTATTTTTCAAGTTCGTCTCTTCTAATACTTTACCCCCCCCCCCCCTTCCTCGCCAATCTTAGTTTACAGGGCCGTTCAAAATATGCATGCTATTTTAAAAATGCCCAATTCTCGTTCTATTTTATTATAAATCCACATTTTGAAACCTTGACCAAAGATACATTTGAGGTAATTCCTTCCACCGTTTGAGACTTACCTGTCCCCCGTGGGGCATATTTATTGTTTCTTCCAAACCATCTCGTGTAACATATTGTTGGAAAGCTTTTAATGTCCTCTTTTATTTTCTGTCCCTCCCCCCGCCCCCCCCCACACACACTAGCTACACGCTCATGGCAGTTTTTAGCTCACAGGCTATCAAAGCCTGAGATCTAATGTGCCCGTCGGTTTTGTATGTATGTATGTATGTACGTAACGCGATAACTCTTGATAGAAATATCCGATTTGCTTCAATTTTTTTTCTATGATCATTCTGCTAAGGTGCTTCCCTGATTAGTTTTGGGGGTTCATTGGTTAAGTACAAAGGGGAAACGGGGGCTAAACTGCACCGTTTTAAAAGTTAAAATATTACGTCTAATTCAACCATATGGAAACGCATAATACGTTTAAAAACCCAATTTCAGCTGTTCCCATTCACAATCGGAAAATTATGAGAAATTTTTTCAGCAGCCCTGTATATGATTTATAGATTTGAATTTATTAGTTACATGCAAGCCAAAATTTAGTTCACTTAAGAGATACATATACTTCAGTTGAACATTTACTTTCAGCAATTTCCTCTAACAAAGAGAACGGTACGTGAATACTTTTGTGCAGCCCTGAATATGAGGTATGGAATTTATATATAACGAGTAAGATGCAAAAAATTAATTACATTTAAAAGCGCATACCGAATTTTAAATCGAGCACTCAAGCAATTATTACTCAAAAACAATACAGTACTGTAACCGATTTCTTTTGTGTGTCCCTGTAAATGAATAAAAAATGCTATGAATGTCCTATTCTAACGTGATCGTAGTGAAATTTGGTGATTTATATCAGTTTCATTACATTTGAAATAGCATAATGTCAATATGTCATTAAAACACTCTGCAAACGTTTTTTCCCCATATACCAAAGTTTAATGTAATACTTCTGAGTGCCCCTGTAAATGAACGATTAATCCTACATACTTCATATACTATACCAAGCATGCTGTGGTGACCCTAAAAAACCTTTATAAATTTCATGAAAATCCGAGTATATTTACGGGAGTTATTCCCCATATACCATAATATAATGGAATAATTTTGAGTGTCCCTGTAAATGAACGATTAATCCTACATACTTCATATACAATACTAAACATGCTTTCGTGGCAATAAATAACCTTTATCAATTTCATGAAAATCCGAGTACATTTACGGGAGTTATTCCCCATATACCATAATGTAATTGAATACTTTTGCGTGCCCCTGTAAATGAACGATTAATCCTACATACTTCATATACAATACCAAACATGCTTTGGTGACCCTTAATAAGATTTATCAATTTCATGAAATACCGAGTATATTTACGGGAGTTAGAGCGTGGACAGACGGACAGACGGCCAGACGAACTGACGGCCAGACAACCCCAATGCATAAACACTTTTCAACTTTGTTGGAAAGTGTTAAAAAAAAGAATAAGAAAAAATCCCTCATTTAAAAATGGGAGGAAAATTAACTGATGTTTAATAATAATATGTAAAAGGAAACTTATCAATCAATATTTTTTTAATATAGTTTTATGATTATTGCTTATTCAACAAAAGATCAACATAAATAGTTTTACAATTTTACACAATATACATTTAAAAGAGAATGTTTGCGCTTTTAAAATTTCAGTTGAAGGTAATTTTTCCCAGTGAATTTTATTTTTTTTTCTGTTTTGTAGAACAGAATAATTTAACGATTTTTTTGACAATGTTACATTGTAGTTACTTTGAGCAAAGTGTTAAAATGATAAAATTGTAATGTCATGCTTTAGCCAATATATTATAACAATAAAAGTACTATTTGAAAAACAGAGACATAGGTTTTCGTCTTTGACTGGCTTTTCTCCCTAGAATGCAGCATACACAAAAAAATCTCGAATTATTACATATAATTCTAAAATCTACTCACATATTTAAATGTAACACTCTAAAAATAATTTATCAGTATTTTTTCATATAACGTAGTTGCAATTCAATTTTATTAGGGAGTTGCTTTATTTTAATCTGTAGTTTCATTTTTAACAGTTAAAATTAAGTTTTAGATGGCACGATGGAAATTGAATTATATTTCTGCATTCAAAAATGTTTAAAATTTAATGTTATTGGTTATATTCTGCCTTATGCCAATCATATTAAATACAAATCACGTATTACTGATGGAATAAAATAAATATAAAAATTAAACGACATAAAACCTTTAACCCGTTAACGCCCAGCGTCATATAAATAGATCAGCTTCATTTAGTTTGTCTTAATATACTAATCAGTTATTGAGACCTATTGGTTCGTTTATGCATATGTGTATATCACAGCATTCCTTCTTTCTCTTCCATTCCACTGGCTACCGGTATAATCCAATTTCCTTCTCCCCAGATGCCTAAAAAAGACATTTTTTTTCTGATTCCAGAATATGTTTTTATCTTTTTACAACAAAGTGCTATAATTAATGTGTATGTATGACCTGTAGTACTCACTACCACTACAAGACTGGGAAAAATATTTCTTTCTGCTCTCGTAATGGTAGGTTTTTCTTTTGCGTCTGATGAAAAAACATATTTATTTCGAAACATGTTGTATTAGCCACTTTTCGCATGGTCTGTTTTATAAGTGATTTACTTTGGTATTATAAGACAACTTAAAATATTCTTAATTTTCGGTGGTAAAAAGATAGTCTTAAAAAATGTCGGTTAAATAAAGTTTTAAAATAATTTGGGCTTTAACGGGTTAAAATAAATCTTTACCTATGTGCTCTTATAATGTTCTTAAAAAACAAGCTTTTAAAATACTGACTTTGCGAGCATAAGTTCAAGAGAAATAGTTTTATTTCTTTTGCACAATATTAACTTAAACAGAATTTTTGTCAATTTTAAAAATGTCAGTTCCATTCAATCTTTCCCAGTAAATTCAATTTTTCCATCTTTTTCGTAGAAAAAAAAAAATCAGTATTTTTTTTTTTTTTTTTTGAGAATGTTACATTAGACTAGTATTGACCAAAGTGTTATGCTGATGGAACTCGAATTTTTCGCTTCAGCTTATAAAATGTAAGAAATGACAATATTTGAACAAGACGTTTATATGAGAAAAGTGTTCAAAAATAAATTTTTAATTTAAATTTTAATAGTCAGGTGTGCAGTTATTTTATTATCGTCATTTGTTGTCCAACAATGAATGGGCGAACAGTAATTATTGAAAAATTGCAGTGGTTTTCGACATAGAATACTAAAGAGTACAAGCTAAAGAGTACATATGCCAAAGTTTCAAAATAAATTTAAATTATTATTTGACATAACTGTAATTCAAATTGAATTTTATTATTCTATTAACTTTATTTTAATCTTTGGATTCATTTTAAAATTTTATTATTCATTTACAGACAGTAACACGAAAACTGAATCATAAAATGTGCATTTTTACACATATTTAATTATTTTAGAACAAAATGTGAGCACACACTTTTACAACATTACATTAAAGTAATAATGGGTAATATGCAATACAATGGAAGCGGAATTTATTGGACCACCTAACTAATGAAAGAAATAACATCTTTTATTATAGAGCTTTCTATAAAATAAAATGTTTTAAAAATTAGCTTTTAGTAGATAATTAAATATTTGTAGGCAAATAATATGTGCAGAGAAATTCTTCAATTATTATAGTGGTTTTCAAAACGTTTTTCAAATCACGATTTGCAAATTCACATGTCACTATTTGAATTGTTTTTATCATATATTGTAAATTGAAATCAATTGATCTCGTTCATAATTTAGTAAATTTACACACTTAACTGTCTGGCAAGATAATATTTCAATAATTTTTTTAAGTGAGTTTATAAAATAAAAAATGTGTATATCATAATTATTTTCAAAATTTAAAAAAATATATATATGTGAAAAGGGTAAGAAACATTATTTTGTTTATCACAAATTTCGTTTTATACAAAGATTGTTTTTTAAGTATTTTTCGTAGTAAAAAACGTTACAAATATTATAAGTACTTTATAATGAAAAGTTATGAATATCGTGTTATGTTTTATTATAGATAATTATCAATATTGTGAATGATGTAAATATAAAAAACAAAATATTTGAATAATTTAAACGAGACCTTATTAAAAAATTAACTTAATTATATTTAACATTCAAATTTCTTTTTCAACTCACAATTACCTTAAAGCATGTCAAATTTAAGTTATACTTGTCATTTACTCTTCAAGATAGCTGTTATTTAATTAGCAAAAGGGAAAAAGTAAAATTGAGTATAAAAACTATCACATTAAAAAATTCTACTTAAGGGGGCTGCTCACTCAGCTTCCGATTTCCCCTCACTAATGTAAAGTCGATAAGCGTTTGATGCATTCGTAAATTTAAAATATCTCCTCGAGAAATTAATATTTTTAACTTCTATTTTTTGTGTACAGTTCCTAAAAGATGTCTCTTTTTTTGTTAGTTCTCAAAATATTTCTAAAATATAGACTTATAGTCCAGTGGTTAGGGGTTTGAATTCGGAATTAATTAGGGGAAAGCTGGAAATTGTTTTAATACATTCTGTTTAGGTCTAGAATGAATATGCTATGTTTTCCCCCTCGTACTAGATGAGCGTTAGGAAATATGTATAGAATTATAGTAAAAAAAAACACGTTTTTTTACATACCATACCAATATCTCAAAACAGCTAACTTTGTTAAAAACATTGTCAATACAAATGTTGTAGAGCTTAAAATTCTGAGTAAAATGAGTATCTACACTCAATACTCATGTTGATTATTAAGGTCACAATTCTACTTCACAATTTTAGACACATCATCAGAGGGATGACCTCAGAATTAATTAGGAGAAAACTGGAAATTCTTTTAATCCCTTCAGTTTAGGTTTAAAATGAACGTACTATGATTTCTTACTCGTACTTGGGTGAATGTTAGAAAATATGTACATATTTATTTTCGAAAAACACTTTTTTTTTTTTTTAATTTCCTTAACAATATCTCAAAACAGCTAACTCTATAAAAAACATTGTCAATACAAATGTTGTAGAGCTTAAAATTCTGAATAAAATGAGTACCATCATTAATATTTTTGTTCAGCATTAAGGTCGCAATTCTATTTCAAAATTTTTCAATTCAAGAGCTTGAAGCCTGGAGAGACCAAGTTAACTTAACAATATCTCAAATTGCGGCCTTAATAATGAACAAAAACATTAAGAGTAGGTACTCATTTTACTCAGAATTTTAGGCTCTATAGCTTTTGTACTAACAATGTTTTTGATAGAAGTAGCTGTTTTGAGATATTGTTAAGTTAACTTTGTCTTCTCCTGGCTTCAAGTTATTGATTAGCGATTAAGGTAAAATTTTGAAATAGAATTGCGACCTTAATGTTGAACAAAAATATTAATGATGGTACTCATTTTATTCAGAATGTTAAGCTCTACAACATTTGTATTGACAATGTTTTTTATAGAGTTAGCTGTTTTAAAATACTGTTAAGGAAATTAAAAAAAAACGTGTTTTTCGAAAATAAATATGTACATATTTTCTAGCATTCACCCAAGTACGAGTAAGAAAACATAGTACGTTCATTTTAGACCTAAACTGAAGGGATTAAAAGAATTTCCAGTTTTCTCCTAATTAATTTTGAGGTCATCCCTCTGATGATGTGTCTAAAACTGTGAAGTAGAATTGTGACCTTAATATTCAACATAAGTGTTGAGGGTAGATACTCATTTTACTCAGAATGTTAAGCTCTACAACATTTGTATTGACAATTTTTTGACAGAGATAGCTGTTTTGAGATATTGTTATGGTATGCAAAAAAACGTGTTTTTTTACTATAATTCTATGCATATTTCCTAACGCTCACCTAGTACGAGGGGGAAAACATAGCATATTCCTTCTAGACCTAAACAGAAGGGATTAAAACAATTTCCAGCTTTCCCCTAATTAATTCCGAATTCTGCCTTTTTTTGCTTCCCTACCACTGGGCTATTAATGTTATAGGAAGTGTTAAAATGTTACACACAATTCGTTTCCTTTTAACACATAAAATATTAAAATTTTAGAAATATTTTGAAAACTAAGAAAAAAAGAGACATCCTTCGAGAAGAGTACACAGAAAAAGATGTTAAAAATATGAATTTCCCGGGAAGATATTTGAAATATACGAATGCATCAAAAGTCCATGGACTTAACATTACGGAGGAAAATTCCGAAGGTGAGTGTCCAGCCCCCTTAATATAAAAAGCTCTCACACTTACATTAATTTAACATACTTTTTGAGAATTATCAATCCTTCGCACTCGCGAAGGGACTCTTACTCACCGTAGTGTTGCCAGGTATCCCGCGTAAGCAAGACCTCCAAATACTCTAGAAAACCACTAATTTTCTGAAGTTTATTTCTCCGTCTTTAATTGCAGATAATTCTGCCATTATATAATACCAAGAAAATTACTTTAAAATACTGGTGTGCTAATCATTTGGAGTCCCAATTTACGCGGGACACTTGGCAACACTGGTGGTGCATAGAAGTTACCTTTCGAGTGCAAAGTGTTAGAGGGGAAATTTCCAGTTATTCCAAATACAAAAATTTTTATTATTAAAGAAACTTTTAAGTACAAAAACTGTTTTAAATGTGACTTTGAAATAAAACTTACCCTATAAAATACATAAGTGATTTATTCAATGTAAGTGTTTGTTTTTTTCCGTAAACGGAACAAAAAATAGTTCGACTTTTTAAAATACCTTTTCACTGACATATAAATAAAGGATGCTGTAACAAAATTTAAAACAAAACACTCATATCATAAAAAAATTACTTGCTATTGGAAGTTCCTTTTACTTTTAAGATTATACTTCATTGGGGCATATGATTATTAAATTTAAAAAAAAAACTGTATTTTTCAAAAAATATGTACATGAAAGTGCAACGACATCGATTATATTATTAAAACAACGCACAAAAATACAATAATTACGCCAGTTATGACTAAAATTGTTTCATGTTTTCCATGTGTAAGCAATCATTAAAAGTATTTTAAAAAGTGTTTTATTCCGAAAAGCTAAAATAATTTATTTTCAAATTATGTGCGAAATTCTTTCTCACGCGAGAAACTCTGTTTTAGATTTCTCCTGACTTTCTTAACATTTGGAATACGAAAAAAATCTAGTCGGATGTGGCAATCACAAAATTTTATTCTATCTTATACACATTAATAGTTCAAATTTAACTATCACAGTGCCAAAATTAAATGAAAATCTATGCTCATCATGAAGATTTTAAAGGTATTACATTCCGTGCATTAGTTCTTGAGATATGACAATCGCTAAAATCGTGTAAATCCTGAAAAATTCAGCATAGAAAAGCTACGTGTTAGGAGATTTACACAAACACCTAATCAGCAACAATTTATGTCAAAGTTGAACTGAACCTAAAGTTTGATGAAAATCCATGTATTAGTTTTTCAGATATAGCTATTGAGGAAATCGTAAATCATTCGGCATTGAAGCCCCACCTGTTAGGCGATTTATACAAAAACTAAACAGCGACAAATTATATCAGAGACAAAGTGAATATGAATTTTGATGAAAATTCGTGCATTAGATCTTGAGATAGAGATATTGCAATAATCTTTAATAATTCAGCATAGCAGCGCCACCTGTCGGACGATATACACCAAAAAGTAATCAGCACCAAATTAATTCAAGAAGTAACTGAATCTGAAATTTTATGCAAATCCGCGCATTAGTTCTTGACATTATATTGTCTTGAGAGTATATATATATAGCTATATTGCC
The DNA here is from genome assembly GCA_963932465.1 of Maratus speciosus. Taxonomy (NCBI): domain Eukaryota; kingdom Metazoa; phylum Arthropoda; class Arachnida; order Araneae; family Salticidae; genus Maratus; species Maratus speciosus. The sequence goes on from OZ010795.1 coordinate 163,418,806, forward strand.
TGGGGGCAATATAGCTATTGAGGTAATTGTGAAAAATACAGCAGATCAACACCACCTGTTAGGTGACTTGCACCAAAAAGTAATCAGCACCAATTGATATCAGGAACTAATTGAGGTTAAAGTTTCATTACATTTCGTTTTTGAGATAGAGCGCTCACAAAATTTCTGTCACTAATGGACAGACAGACAGAGAGACTCACAGACAAGCATTTTGTGTAAACATGTTTTTGGGGATCTGCGACCCCGAAAACGTGTAAATCCGTCGAAAACCGGGATAATATATTCACGAATCCAATCCCTTCTTCTGGTAAAGATAGACGAAAGTAAACAAAAAATATATATATTAAAAAAAGTCGTACAAAAATTACAATAATGCCTCCAGCCGCTGTAAAAGGAATCAGTTTTTATTCGTTATCCTTTTAAAGCGTTTCTCAGATTTTTACGTATTTATATCTAAAAATACGAGTTTACAAACCAATTTCTTATTTTTATCATCTTCAACAAGATTTTACTATATTTGAACTAATTGCATTTTTCCTGTCGGGCCCATTACACACGTGTGCTCGAGGGAATGTTCGTAATTTACATGGTTTATTATTATTTTTTAAGATTTGTAGATTATTGTTATAAATTAAGACTGAATTTGAATTTTGTATTATTTTAACAATTTAAAAAAAATAAATCCTGAAAATGTTAATATTTCCAACGTTATTTTAAAAACATAAATTCCCCTAAACTAAACAAAGTTTCGTGATCAACGTTTATTTAAACAAATCTATAAATCTAAGAAAATTGCATATAAAAATAGCATGTAAAAAAATTCTAGAGAAATCTGACTGAGTTCTGAAAGAAATTTGACTAATTTTTTTTTATAAGTTGTTCCATAGATTGACCGATTAAATTATGTAAAATAATCTTTGTTATTGTTCGCGCATGGGCAGGTAAAACATATTTCATACAACGGCGCGTATTTCATAGAATATTTAAGATATTACTAATACAATTGCACTTTATTGTTTCTACAATACTTTACTAATTTTTTTCGGAAACTGGCGTTAAACGTGGTTCAAAATCTTGCGTGATATAAGCTTAAAACATGTAAGAATTTTTTGAACTTAAAAAAAAAAATCGTTATATATCCATGAAACGTTATATCTACGCGTTATTCATACACAAATCATTAAACATGTTGTACAGTATCCACAAATTTGTATTCTGCAGCAATATAGCATTAAGTGCATTTTAATTTACAGCGTGACTCCAGATATTATTATTTTTCTTTGATTTTTTGCTGGAACACTTAATTGTTTTCCTTATCAGATCGACGATGATAAATATGATATCAAACATATTCTTTATAATCCTGAAGTTTCAGAAGAATTTGACGTATATTTTTAAATATTCGACAAAATATTTTGAAATCCCCCCCCCCCCCTAAAGAAGGACAAGTTGAAAAGTTATTTTTGCATTCAATCTAAACAGATGTATTTTAAATTACTTTATTAAAAACGCTACAAAAGCCACAATATGTTACTAAATGTATCGTATTCAATATTATCAATGCTAACAAAACATGTCAAAAATATATTAAAAATAGAGAAATGTAATTTAAACAAGTTTGTTGTTCATGCATTGCACACTTAGGGTAATGGAAAGTTAAGTAAATAAAAAGATTTGTACAATCAAGAACTTCTTTTTAAATATGCCTGTATAATATTTATTTACGTTCTGTTGAAAGAAATAATAGGAAAATATCTTCTTTGACACTAAACAAATTCATTTTAGATAACTTTAAGTTTTTTTCTAATTAAATACTTCAAATTTGTTATTTGTTCCTTGTAAATAAAAAAAAAATGTATTCAGAAAGTTATTGAATGTGTTTTTTAGATCATTCTAAAGGATATGAATGATATATTAATAAAAACATACAGCGGTACCCTGAACTACCATTCTTGTACTAGTTTGAGGAATTTTGATTACCGTAGAAATTAAATTTTTTTTTCAAGTAATTGCAGAATTAATAAAAAACCAATAAAGTCATCAATGGATAATATTCCTGCAAGTGCTGGTTATATAATAGAAAATTAATTTTAAACATATACAAAAAAAAAAAAAAAAAAAATTGCGATTTACAAAGAGCAATAAAAAATACAGGAATGGCGTTCGGGCCACTGTACTATAGATTTATCAGGTTTAGTTGTTTCCTGTAGAAACAGGCGTATGTTATATGGGAACTACTGTTTTTTCTCAGCACGTTAGATCTAAAAAATGCATTCATTAATAAATTTATACAAAATTACGTTATATATTAAAACAAATTTAAATTTTGCATTCATCCACCTAATTTATATCTGTTAGATGCTCAATCTCCTCAAGTATATCAAAAAATTGTGAAACATGAATAGAACAACTTACCGTTATCGGTCAGACAAACGTCAGTCTTATCATAAAATCGGCATAGCATGACAGTTCAAGAAATATCAAATAAAGCATATAAAACCCTCAGATTTTATGTAAAAAATGATATATAATCAATCAAATATTTTCGCTCTGTCACTGCATATTTTAGATCAATACAATTTTAATATTTTCCATTCACGAAAGCTCAGTTAGAAATGACATAAGTTAGATTTTTAAAGTATTTTTCGAATATTTTGCTTCTTAGATTTACAAAATATATACTTTGTACGCTTTTGAGTAATTTTTATCATAATATATTTAAATTTAGATTCTTTGTAAATTTGCGAATAAAAATATAAAGATTATATAAAAATAGCAAATACAGACTTTGTGCAAGAATATTAAGAAGCAGAAAACCAACGTTTAAAAATGCACAAATAATACAGAAAAACAGCAAACAGCTGTTTCGAATCTCCTATCGCGATTTTTCTTCAGTACAACATAGAGCAAGGCACAGCGTGATAGAAAAAGCAAGGCAAGAGAAAGTGACACAGACGCTCCGGCTTATATACCCGATATATGTAGCGAATGCGCCAAAAACATCCAATGAGAGAGAAGATGATGAAACGACTGAGTGGACAAATAGCGACATCTGCCGGAGAAGAAGAGGAAAAGAAACCAAAAAAGAGGGGAATTAAATTAATGCTTTCTAGATACTAGGAAAATCAGGAGTAATAGATAAGTCATTGACTAAAGAGTGAGAATTTTTAATGATTTGGTAAGCTTACCAAAAATCAAGATCAAGGTTAGAAGAATATTTTTGGATAATCATCGCTGAGGAAAAATTGAACCTATGTTGAAAAGACTAACAATGCTGAGCAATAGAAGAACGTTTAAGCTCCTGATTTTTAATATAACCTTCATGCTCTTTTAAACGAAATCTAAGAGCATGTTTAGTCTGGCCAATATAAGAAAGAACACTGGCAAGAGATTTGGTAAATACCACAGTTATCTAGGCGATCAATGGGGTGTTTGAGATTTGAAAAAGAGAATTTATTTACAGGAGTAAAAATAACATCAAAATCAAACCTTAAGATTTTAGCAACTTGCTGACAGATTTTAGGTAAAAATGGCAACACAACTGAAGTATTAGAGTTGGAATTAGAATGTTTTTCAGAATGGACGGGCTTCGTCAGTTTCTTATAAATAGAATCTACAATATTTGAGGAATAACCACGATCAACAGCAATAGCTTTGAGGTAATTAAGTTCAGCACTAAGTAACTGATGAGTGGAACAAATATCGCTATGTTTAAATGCTCTTTCAATAGGAGCAATTAGATTAGGTAAAAAACGAGTGTAGTTTTGCGCTCTATCTTTTTCTCAAAGTAAGTCCATTAGGCATCTCATTGCCAACACTGTTGATTTCAATTATAATGTTTATAATCCCAATCTTAATAATCATGTTAAATAATGTCTGAAAATTTTGCGTTCTTATCCAAACTTAATCATTACCAAGGCTGACAAAGGTGGCCAGATTGTTCTTCTCGACAAATCTACGTATTTGGAAAAATCCTATAAATTAATTAATGATGGTCCTTATGTGGATATCCGCAAAGGCCCTTCCACTAGTGAAATTAACGCTATTAAATATGCCATCAAGTCTTCTTCCATTACTTCTGCTAACTTTAAGAAGTCTCTTATTCCTTATATTGCGCATTGTGCGAGAGTTTATGCTTTACCTAAGGTCCATAAACCTGATATTCCTTTCAGACCTATTGTCTCTAGTACCGGTACAGCTTCTTATAAACTTGACAAATATTTAGTTTCTGTTTCTTCTCTACATTGTAATCAGGAAACTTAGTTTTCCCCTGATGACGACTAATGTCTTAGTCGAAAGCGCTCGCGTTTTAACATCGTCTGACTACAATATTTTAACATCTTGATTGTTTTGAATGTTTTAAAATTCATGTATGTTTTAAATGTTTTAACCTTTATGTATTTAGCACCTATTTAGTAAATATATATTTTGTGAATTTAATATTCTTATTGCTTATTTTTGAAAGTTTAAGATAATTTTAAAGAAAGACGTATTTTTAAATCTATTTCTATGACGTACAGCACGATTGTAAAAGATGAATCTGTTTGCATTAGAAAAAAAATACATTGTTTAGTCTTTGTTTTCCGCTAACAGTTCAGAATGAAATTAAAACTTCATCAAAAAATAAATAAATAAATAATATAATATAAATAAAACACAAAATTAACATACATGTAATCGAACCATGCATCTAAAACGCTGAACTGGTTAATACGAAAGTATACCTGTTAATCAGTTTCAAAGCTTTATTTGAATATGTTATTGATTTTTTTAAATGCTTTTTTATGTTATTAATAAGCTATCTAAAGACATTATATGTATTAAATATGCAAAACCTTCTAGAGTTAAAAAAATGTTTTATCCACGGTTCTGTGCTCCGAAAAGTGCCTACTATTTATAAAACAAGTAATATTTTGTGGCTATAACATTTCTATGAGTTACATCAGAGCTGCCACAGGCCAACAGCCAATATTTTTAATTCTATTTCGCACCAGTTTTTCAAAACAAAAATCTTTTACATACACTTTGATAACATTTGCAAGAGCATATTACAAAATCTATTTTTTTTTAATAGTGGTGCATTTGAATAGTTTTAATTATTTTTCTAGAGTAATTGATTTTTAAACTAATGTTTACTGCGATATATATGCGAAGATGTTTACATAATTTGTATTGTTGCTATAGCCAAGCATTCAAAGAAAAGTTTCAAGCACAAAGATCAGAAAAGAAAAAATATTATTTTCTGGAACTTGTCTGACATTCAAATAGTTCTTCCTAATTAATGGCTGATAATTATTCAACCTTATTAAACTAAAGTAAAAAAAAAAAACCTTTTTTTTTTAGCTTAGAGTTCCTTTATTATTTACCTCATTGTTTTAAACAATTAATCACGCCATTCTATAATTAATTTTCTTCCAAGAAACTTTAATGCATTCCATAAACAAATTAGCTTGAAACTAATTTGTACCTAAGAAATACAGATATACTTATATATAGAAAATTCGCATCGTTTCCTTAATCAGGCTTTCAAAGAAAATTTTAAGAACAAACATTTGACAAAAAATAATAATATCTTTCTCTTTTCTCAAATTGAAATAGTTTTATCTAATTGATGGTTGATATTAATTTGTAAACTAAATTCGATTAATTGTTTCTATCTTATATACACACGACAGAAAAATCATTTACATTTGCTTAGTTATTTTTAATTATTGAAAATATCAAAGAATATTTAATTTTGGTCTGAAAACATAATAAAATGAATTAAACTAGAAAGATAATTAAAACACTAACTGTATATTTCGAAAACAGATAGTTAAATGAAATTCGAAAGCAAAACTTGAATGAATATATTTAAGAAATTGCGGGTTAAAAAATTACTTTCATGCTGAACGGTGCTGAACAGTTGAGCAACATTGAGGGGTTACCTAGCTGTGAAACACCCACTCTATTGTTTTAATGGTATATATATATATGAGCCACTGGGAAAAGAAAAAGTGTAGGTTTAAAGCTACATGATACTTATAAGAAGAAATATAATGTAAAAAACTAAATTAAAATTTATTTTTAAAGATAGAAAGGATTAAATTTAAAATTAAGTCTTTAATCTTAATTTAACAATTTTTTTTTTTGTTATGATTTCAAATCTGCTACCTGCTTTTTCTATCACGTCTAGTTTTTGAAAAAACTGATATTTTATTTTTTGGTCAAAAAGTCAGAAATCGCAAATCATGCTACTTTTATGTACTTCAGCTAATTAAATTCTACTACTTTTAATTTTTTTTTCGATTATATAAATTGTTGCTTATTTCCCTGATAGGAATCTGACACTGTCCACCCTTTTGACAGCAAGGTATACACTCAGAAATGAATACTCAGATTTCACGAAATTTTCTTTGTTTTTGACAAAACCGTTTCTTGGGAAATGCTCCGAGCGAATGTTTAGTCAAATTGATGAAATTACTTTCTTCACTTGCTTCACGATATAAATTTCGTCAAAAGAGGGCTGGTGGTGCCATCTATCGAACGGTTTGGAAGTTCCTGTATTTATAAAGAAAGAAAAAAATTCGCTTCTCGTTTTCCTCGGGGTGATTCGAACCCGCGGCCTTTGGCGTGAGAGGCCGCTGCTCTTCCGACCTCGCTACCTGGGACTTGTGTAGATGTGCTTTTAAACTCAAGTAATAAATTCTGCTGCGTGTTTATATTTTTATTAAGGTAGATTGTAATTTTATCGGTGCTGCTATAATTTCTGAAAGTTTTAAGTAAGGCTAATTTATTAGTATGGTTTTCTCATGGACAATAAATAATTATAATATGGCTTGATTAAATAATTTATTAGTGAAATTTTCTTTGCTCAATGAATAGTTAGAATATGGTTTGGTTGATTTGTTGCTCACAAATAACGAATTGTGAAGTGATTGCGTGAAATTTTATCATTTTGAGTAGGTGGATAAGATTTTAACACTTTGCAGTTTATAAAGGGGAAAGGAATCAGTTATATTTATTTTTTATTTGATTGAAAACAGAATATACTTCTTAAATAAATTAAAAAAAAAAGATATCCTGGAAGTTGGAAATTTTATTGACCGAATTTTCTTTTTGAATGGTTTTGAAGAACACGGGAAATTTATTCTTTTCGAATTAAAACATAACGAACAACAACATATACATATATAAATACAAATAATAATAAGCATTCTAATAAATTTTAACCGCTAAAAAATAACTAATGAAGAAACAATAACTACCTATATTTCAGTATTTTCTGAAAAGCACTAAAATGTGCTGTTTTAAAACAAATTATTACAGGAGTAACATAAACAAGCAAATATCTGCTTACTAAAATCGCAGGATTTGAGGAGGAACAGCAAATGTTTTCTTAAAATGCATTGAGTTTGACCGTGATGGAGGCAAAACTTTCGTCAAATATTTGAGAGTTTATGTTTCGTTAAAAGTCACGTGATGTTGATTGGACATGATCGTCAAAAACGACGAAATATAGCTCAAGGATTGCTGAATCGTCAAAAGTGTGAGTTTTATTTCTGAGAGTGTACACCCCCCTAAAAAGCAACATATATCAAACTTTAGTCAATACCGTACAAAAGTAGAAATTCATTTTGCTCAAAATTTAGACGTGTTATAAGGAAACAGATTGTAGATTTGAAATCAGTATCAAAATCTAGTCTAGAAAAGTATTACGTCAATTCTGTGGCAACTGCTTTAAATTTGACAGTAATATAAAAATCACGTCATCGAAAAATATGCAAATTAATCTTAATAACTCACATATAAATGCTAACAACATGCAGATCGTGACATTTATCTGAAGCAAACAGCCCAGTAACTAGCTAAAATATACGGCGTTGTCCGGAATTGTAAGAATGTTTGTTTTGAAAAATGAATTTCAAAATTAAACATACGGTAGAAAACAAACAATAAAAAAAGCAGTAAAGACATCTTTATTTCAGTTTTTCACAAAGAAGCAGCTCTAGGGACCTAAAGCTTTGTGGCAATTCTAATATACGCGCATACATACACGTATATCCCTTTAAGCCCTGACCCACACAATTGTGGGGGTGATACTAAAGTAAAAGAGAATGGCTATTTCCTGTTTTTGGGAGATTTAAAACCAAATCTGCACGTTTATATGAGTTAATTGGCTTCAGATGTTTTGATAATACACCACTAGGGGGCAATAACTAAAATACAGCGTTAGATTTTCTGCTTTTAAAAAGACTATATAATCAGACAGAAATAGACAAAAAGTATGTGCTGTCGTACCCAGCAAACCCATACATTTCGCACACGATCGGACCGCAGCCGGCAGTGTCGGTTAAGTGTCGCATGGGCAAAGTGATCCGGTGAAGTGTCGGCAGCATGTCGGCAACTGAAACATAAGAATCTGCTTTTTCGACTACCGGTTACCGTAATCGGTCCCCTTATGGTTATGTATCGGCAAGCGACTTACACCAGCAAGTGACGCAGGACCGATATGTGATTTCTGATAGTGGCCCAATTAGATTTGCCAACATCGGTCCGAATTTAGAATTTTTAGTCTTAGCCGACATTTTTTTTTCTTTTTCTTAATTTTGAGTTAAAACATGAATACATTAAAATGATTCTCAGTTTTTATTACTAAAATAGGTGCTAAAAATACAATTAACAGGTTTTAAAACATTAAAACCAATAATCAGATGGTAAAAAACTTCCCGAGCGCTTTCGACCAAGCCCTGGTCATCATCAATGGGGTGAAAAATGAGAATAAGACCTTCAGAATGCTTACCGGTATAAACAACGCTGGGCGACTCCAAAAACTGTAAAAAGGGGGGGGGGGAGGGGGACGGATGAGTTCATACAGCTACACCGATCATTCCAATCCAAAGATTCCATTGACACCAAGTAGACCAAACCAAATGCTCGGTATATGACAGGACAATGTATCATTACAAGTGTTTCTACCTCTGGTTAAAATTTCAATAGACTCTCTCAAAATACATGTGTTAAATTGATTTGTATGTGTGATGATCTTTCCTTTACTAAAAAGGATGTCAATATCAGCTTCTAAATTTAACCGAGCTAAAGCTGTAGATGGTTTCCCCTTTCCTATATCAGACATATGTTCTTTCAGCCTTTCCTGTAGCCTTCTGGTTGTCATTCCAATGTATGTATAAGTTCTATTATTATTTTTATATCTGAATGGGATCATATAAATTCCTGCTTTGTCATATGAATTAACTGGATCAACTTTTCTGTGAACTAGATTTTGCAGTTTAGCTGGAGGTTTAGCTATTATTGCTATATCATATTTTTTTAATGCATTTCATAACTTTTCATTTATTAAAATACATTTTTCCATGTTAAAAATGTATATTTTATAAATTAACGCAACGCATGTAATTACATTATAATCCTAATAAGAAAATTTGATTAACTGAACAAGACCTCTAAAAATATTTTTTTAATACTTAATTATTCATAAATTTATATCTATTCTTAATTATTCTTATTTATATCTATATCTTAATTAAACATAAAATTATTCTTAAATGCCTTTGCTTTAACGAATTCGCTAAGAAATTTATTTCATTCATTGAAATATTAAATTAACTTTTAAATAAACGCGCGTAAGACAATTATAAATAAATAAATAAAAAATAAAATAAAAACACTTCAAAATTCTAATTTTTCGATCTACTATTTACCTTTAATGATGAACCATTGCGTATCGTTAAGACTTCCCCTTATTACCTCATACAATTCTACCATGATCAAGTCTGAGTGGCCAAGTGGTTAAGGCATCCACTTCCTGTCCGTGAGTTCGTTGGATCAAACCCAACCTCGTCCAGTGCCGAAACACGTTCTTTTCAAAAATGCGCTCCGCGATGGCTCATAGATGGCGCCATCAAAGCAGATTTTTTTTCATTTGATGCTGGTGTCGGGCTGCGACCGGCATTCGTATGGATAGCTATCGGCGTGCGGTCGGCATAGTGTTTTGCCGATAATGGACCGGCTGTGCGCCTATCTGTCGGACGTTACTCGCCCGGCGTGTCGAAAAAGATACGGAACCGGTACGGCAGCCGGTATCGTGCTAATACCGTCGGTAACGGCAAAGTGGCTGTCGGCCGATTGTTTACCGATAGCTCTGTGTTTGCCGGGGTAATTTCTTTTAAATATAATTTTTAATGTTTGCTTAGATTTAATTTTTCTTTTCATATACTTTATTCATGATTTTAATTGATTTTGTCTTTGATAAATTTAATTAGGCTTTACAAATGTTGAAAAACAAATGACCCACACAATTGTGCGGGTACGGGTTTTACCGTTTCCTAAATGGGTACAATTCCTAATATATAAAATTTTCAGTATTAAAATAATAAAGCTTTGTAGAAATTCACCATAAAATAAAACAAAACACAGGATGCGTTTCGAGCTAAAAATATAACAACTCGCCATCAGCTACAGTAAACACGTGTCCGAAAGGAGACAAGGTCAAAAATAAACTGAACACAATTTTTTTTAAAGTGATTTTTTTAAAAACTTATGTTTTTAGCAATTTATTATTTATTAATTACATTTTTAAACACGATTAATTTTAAATAGGTTTGTATTATTCATGATTTCTATTTAAAATTGATAGTATTAGATATATAATATGCGCAGGTAACGAACGGTATGTTTCTGTTCTGAGTTATAGATGTCATATATGATTTATAAGTTTCATATATGAGTTATATGCATATCACGAGATAGATTTTTAAGTTTGATAAATTCATTCCATTTTGTAGACACAGCAAGTAAGCCGCAAGGAATAAATAATAAATTATGGAAAGTTCAGCAAATGCTCGACAGATTCTGTAGTGTCTGCTTGAATTTTCCAGGAGATCAGGGAAAATTTTCCATAGATGAGCAGACGATTCCTTTTTTTGAGGACGTGCTTCAGTAAAGCAGTATATAAAAAACAAACCACAATCTGTTGTAACAGTATCACTTGGGATAGTTTTAAATTTTGTAGTTTACCAGTGGGAAAGTACAGACCTAGTCCACAAGGATTTGGGCTTAGGACTTGCTGTAGTCCTTACTCTGATTCAGACCTATTGTTATGTACTTCGATCGGCATTTCAACAAAATACCGCTGCTGGAAAAACTAAAAAAAGAAACTTGAAGGATCGGGCACAATCCAAAGGGAGTGAAGTGCATACCATTTGTCAACGCCTCTTAAGAGGGTTGCGAGCTATGAGCACATCTCAGAAAATGAAATTGTAGTGGTCTGTCCAAAAACAAAAATTGTTTCAAACATTTTCATTGTGGCTGATGAAAATTATCTCAATAAACAACAACTTTTTTTGCTTAAACTTTTATTTTTAGATATTTGCACACGTAATCCAAAACTACACAATTGTGTAGATACATCCCAAAAACGGCTGCATTAAGCCCGAACCCACACAATTGTGTGGGTCTTCCCTTGGCATAATCTGACATGGAGTATTTTTTTAAATATTTTTTTCAATCAAATACGGCCCTATCGGTAAGGGGAAACCACCCAAACTTTAAATTTCAACCAAAAAATCTCCCGGTCTTAAAGGGTTAAATATGGAATAGATTTAAAAATGGCAAAAATAAATTCAGAAAACCTCAAAATGTTAAAATATCAATATTTCTCTAATCGTTTTTTTTTTTTCATGTTTCAATGCATTTTTTCAAACTCATATGACGTTATATATTCACCTGCCGACGTCAATTATATTTCCAATATGACATGATATTCCTTTTTTTTTAAATTCGTCAAACTGTTTATTTCATTTTCATTTTTCACGTAGAAATCTTTCAATAGAAGAATTATGACGTAATATTAACTTTTTTAATTCGTTTAAGTTATTTTAACAACTCTTTATTTCATTTTCATAAATTATTTCGATTCCAAATTACTTTAGTTGCATCCGCGGTGTTTTACTACGAATGTACGTAACATCGCACAATTCTGACTTCCAAATTGTGTATTTGTATAGAATTACAGACATACAGACAGTTTTTCCTTTTTGTACATTAGATTACTCATAAACTGCAGATAATAGTACATCAGCAAAGACTAGTTACGTAATTACACCTGATTCAATAAATCACATGAGTTGTAATTTATACAAACTTGGTGAAAAATTGTCCAGCCCAGGATTCGATCCAGCGACTGTTTCGCTGAAGCTGCCAATGTTCTGCCGTTTCAGCTATCCTTTACATAATCTGACGGACACACAATTCACCGAGAAATCTTAATGATCTTACTTAATTTAATTAGATAACATACGAATTAGATACACAAAAAAATAACAGAAAATGGAAACTCTATAAAACATTGGATACAGAATTATGCTCATGAATCGCAGGTATAGAATTAAAGTAAACACTTCCCAGCAAAGAAGAAACTGCAGGCCAGTAGAAAGATAGGTGCCGGCAATGATGGAGAAGCGCTGGCTAATGGTCTACCACTACATGTCCACTGTTGGACAGCTTCAGTCAACTTTGCTGTTGGAAATCATCAGATAAAATTCTAACCGGCCTTCGTTTTATATCATGCGCTGGCCCACCACACCATGGAAGCACTGCAGTAAAAGTGCCGGATTGAAGTAAAGTGATGGGTATACCATTGCTGGCCTGCTGTTGGCCATCACTGATGAGCCAGCAGCATTCCGCACGGACACTTTTGTACTGGTTTATGTAATGGCACCATTGCATTTCACGCTGATGGCAGTGCTCGCTCCAGCTGACGGCCAGCTGATGGCCCACTGTTTCTTTCTTTGCCGGGTTGTTGCGTATTTACATCTGATTAATAAAATCATATTAGTTGTAATTTTTCCAAACTGAGTGAAAAGGTATCATAAAAGTGACATAATCATTAATATTAGCGAGTAAATTGGAGTTCTCCAGATTTGTTCATGGTAGCTCAGTTGATAGAACATTGGCAGTTTTACTCAAAACTTCCTTGATTGGGGTACCTAGATTGGAAAAAAATTACTTCTTGTGTAATTACGTATACAGCGTTTACTCGAGGTATATTACCTACGATTTATGACTATAATTAGGTATCCAACATTTCTTGGAGTTTCCCAACCTGTGATTTAATCTGTGTAGCTGATTCAAATATCAATCCAGGTGTCATTATTATTAGAGTTTCTGGGTTATTGTGTGCCAGCCAGATATGTCCAGGATAGATCAGTTATAAAACATTTGCAGCTTCAGCAAATAGGACCCTGGTTCGAATCCTGACCTGAAAACTTTTTCAATCAGTTTGGAATAATACCAGGTCGTGCGATTTAAGTAATAAGTACTTGGTAATGATTTTATTAATTGTGGTTTTTTTTTCTTTTACTTTTGTAGATATGTTACTTCTGGTTAATTTTGTTTAACTGTGTTTCTCGAAATATTTCATTCTCCGTCATCATGATTATGATTTTTTTTTTTTTTTTTTTTTTTTTTTTTTGTAACTCTAGTTAAAGGAATCATGTGATGTCTTGGTGTAAAATGAAGCAATTTCAACGCAATGTTTAGCAGTATATATTTCATAAAAAAAGCAAATTTGTACATTTTAAACATTTACCCATTAAATTATACATATGTACACATGTTTATAACATTAAAAATAAATATGTTTCTCATATATTTATACAATAAAGTTATTCAATTTCTACTTACGTTGGATTACTTGATTTTTATAGTCTGTAAGTTTGGGACACTTGACTCCATTTAATAATCAATGGAAACAGTTTATGTTTTGTTTGTTAGTAAGTTGAGTAGGTTGCAAGTACGTGTGTACGTGTGCATGTAACTGACGGCTAAAACTTAGGGTTTACAACTCCAAGAGTTGAGCACTGATGCGTACACTTTTAAAATTATCTCGAAAAATTACCTCTGTTTTACAAAGCTATCTATTTTTTACGAATGGGATAGCTTCATGGGTGTTTACAGTGATTGTCAAAAATTTAAGCACAACATAAAATTTCAAAATAAAATTTTATTATCGACTGAAAGTTATTTTTCTTTTCACATAACTTACAAATTTCAGATTTAGAAGGATATTTAACAGATTTATGCTTTAACATTCATCTTAAATAATAGAATTTATCAAAAGAACAAAAATGAGTGTGCCAAAAGTTTAAGCATAGCAGTTCTTTAGTCTTTAGTAGAACAAGAATTAAACAAGAATTAATACTTGATTATTGCTACATTTTGTTGAATTCCTTTAAATATACGGTCTTCCATCGATAAAATGACGTTCTGTATGGTTTCTGGTTCAATTTTAAACCCCGCGCTCTCAATGGCATCTTTCAAATCTTTAACTAAAAAATACTGCTTTCCATTTGGATAAACTGCATGAGTAAGAATATCCCACATATTCTCTACAGGGTTTAAATCAGGGCTAATAGCCGGCTATTTCACAACAGATAATTTTTCGAATTATGCTACGTTGAAGTTGAGTTTGAGGTATGGATCGAAGCATTATCATGTTGAAATGACCATTTTTCGACCCCCAAAACCTCGACAACACAAAGCAAATTATTGACAAGTGTCTCTTGATAGTTTTCAGAGTTTTTTCGACCACTAATTTATGCTAGAGATGTCTGACCATTGAAATAAATAGCCCCCCTTACCATTACATAACCACCACCATGTTGTCGGCTAAATATACTCCTATGTTTTTGCGGATATCATGCCAATAGTACTTAAACCCATTAGGGACATCGAGGTTTCATTTTATTTCATCACTGAATATGACATTCAGCGACTTATCACCAGATGACATATGCTCTTTGGCTCACAGTAATCTAGCTTCTTTATGGTGCCGTTTCAGACATGGTAACCGAGCCATTTTACGATTTTTGATGTATTCCGATTCAAAAACTCTTCTATGAACAGTTTTGTTCTATAGTTCTCCTCCACCTGATAGTGTTATTTGCGAAAGAGAGTAATTACCAGTTGAAGTCAAGTTTCTGATGCGGCGCTCATCGCGCAAAGTAGTTTCTTGTGGCCTTCGTGAACGTAATTTTCGTTTGAAATCATTACAAAGAGCCAAAACTTGATGAATACCTCGTTTTGATCTTTTTAATGCACTTGCAATTTTAGAAACAGACTTAAGTTTTGCTCTCAAACTCCAGATATTTATCACCTCCTCCTCTGAAAATTCTTTCGACTTAAGCATTTTGTACTAACTCAAAAACAACAACTGACTGTTTCTTATGCACTCAGAAATCTTTTGCGTGCGCAATCGCTTACATCAGTTCGTAAAATTTGCATAAAAACGATTTTGTGCTTAAACTTTTGACACAGTTATTTTTGTTCTATTCTTAAACTTCATGGTTTGAAATAAAATTTAAAAGATAATTTTATTGAATATGGTGTTAAAACTGCTGTTATTAACATATTTAAGACAAGTATTGAAATTAAGTGAATATTTAAAGTTTTATTTAAAAATTGTGATTGTGCTTAAACTATTGACACGCACTGTATGTAGCGTTCTCACTGGTCAGAAAATAGAGAGCCTTTAAAAACAGAGTTATTTTTTCACAATATTTTTAACAGTGTTGTACGTTTTTGGGGGTCGAAGTGGCAACGAACACTGCCATTTTTTGCCGAATGAAACATGTTTTTGGTGAACACTGTTTAGGCCGTACAGCTCTGAAGAACTGGTCCATGAGTTTCAGACAAGGGAGACAGACAGTCAAGGATGAAATAATCCAGAACAGGTCCACTCTTTCACCACTCTTGGTTCCGTCGCCACTGTCGATGAGATGGCTGGAAATGACAGACGAGTGACGACCCGTGAAATTTCGGAGCAAACGAGGCTGAGTAACGGGACAGTGAACACTTAAGAAGTCACTTCGAGATCAACGGTTTACTTCGAATGACGTTGTGAAGGATAGATAAGTAACAGTTTTCCGAGATCAGCCCCAAGAGTTCAACGCCAGGGGTATTGACGTACTATGACAAGGTGAGACAAATGCGTCAATAAAATCCTGCGATTGTTTTTTGAATTGTAATAAAATACTTACTACTGCACCCTGTATCCACTTTTCATTCGGGCATAACCTTATATATTCTTTTACAATTTCCATATTAATGTGCTGTCATTTATGTTTTCTTATTAATAAATTGCATATTTCTAATGGCCTTAAGAAATTCGGAAGTGATCAGTTTTGTAGCTTCTGAGTAAGGCATTTTAAATGCAAATGCAGAAATTCAAATCATCATAGGTAAGTAGAAGTTAATTATTTGTATTTTAAAAACATATATAAATATTAAATTATTTTCATGTTATATACATAATACAATATTTATACTTTAACGGATAAAAGTGTAAAGTTTACAATTTTTTTTTATTACGAAATAAATATTCTTGAACTTTGGTTTCAAATCGTTATATTTAACCAGTCGAGATGTCACATGTCTTCTAAATAATAAAAGTCTGAAGCAAAAATTTAGATGTCTGGAGTATTTTTAGATTGAATGATTAAATTTACAAGATTAAAATATTATATACAAAAAACATTGGTATAAAAGCCATTCCTAATTTCTCTATCAAAAATATTTAAATAGCATAATGGAAAATAATGAAAAACCTTCCTAATTACAATTCGTAAAACGTTTAATTAGCAGAGAAAGCATATGACGATCAAAATAATATGTATATTTCTAAATTGCATTGTTATATAAAAAAATAAAAAAATTGTACTTGTATGTAATCAGAAATATCAACTCCAATGACCTATATAAGCAAGATTTGTAATTTTTCCATAAACATTTATTAACTTCAAATACATTATTAAAATTTTACAAAAAATTAAAAATACTTTTCAAAAAACCATTTTTCACTATAAGGAAGTTATTCAAAAGTTTAAGTTATAGTTAAAGATTAATGTTAAACAAATTCAAAATATTGGTTAAAAGAAACTATCATAAAAGTTTTTCAAAATAATCATACTTTATTTAAATTTCGCTTTCAGAAGTTCATTTTTTTTTTTTTTTTAGTTTTCTCAAAGTCACTTTTGGTTATTGATTTTTTTTAAACTCTAGATATGACCTAAAACTGGATTTTTGTTCGTTAACTATTTGTGAGAATAAAATCTGGCAAGTCTTCTTGGTAGTGTAGAGACTCTTGTCAGTGTAATTTATTAAAATAATTCGTATGGAAATTGAATGTATCACCAAATATGCCCTTTCCCTCTAAGATGTTCTAACTCTCTTTCAAAAGTTTTCTTTTTATACTAACTGATAAGGAAATCTTTTAATCTGTTATTTTAGTTGTTATATTAGTTGAGAAAAACAATATTTTAATTTCCTCATTGTAATGTATATTATAAGGCAAAAGTATGTCCGTGACATACAAACGGCGCCAATAATTTAACTGATTTAATCAATCCATTTTCATTTTTAGCACGAATTTAATTACTTCCAATAACGGCATAAATTAAATTTTTACACCGTGGAAAACGGGAAAAGGTGTACTTTAAAATGCAATTACTTCAAAACTTTAACTAAGTTTACTGATATTGCTCTGGTTATTAAAATAACTTTCAAGCACGATTCTTTTAAATATCCATCGCTCTCCTGTGACGCTCAGTTACAGAAAAATAACAGTTTGCACTTAAAGTTGTCTTAACATTTTAGCACTTGTTTCGAAGTGTTATTCCATAAAGTTATTAATACTTTATTTAAATAAAAGCTAAACCTTTGGCTATACGTTCCATAAAGTATCAGTGCTCAATCTTGTTCGCTTGACCCTGGATACCAAGATGCTTTACAGCATGCGTCCCGGTTAGATTGTCATTCTAAATCGAGACCCTCGGTGTTTATTTCCTAAGAAAGCTTGGTACTCATTTTGTTAAGCCCTAATGCTCGTATTGACCCTCTACCTCAACTTAGAAAGCCTCGGTGGAACGCTCATACGAAATTCATGTTTAACATTTGATTGAAAATATCAAGGAGATATCCAGTCAGGATTAAATGTGCATATAGTTTGTTCGCCCGACGGAGATTTTCGGTATAACTTGGGTTCAAAGTAGTTTGTGCATACGAGCGTACGTGATGAAGGTTGAGTGAACCTTGCCCAGCCGGGAAACGAACTTGCGACCTGTAGCAGACTGGCGTGCTAACCACTGCGCTACTGGGCTTATAATTATTTCATCAGTAAATAAATAAATAAATAAAATTACATAAATAAAACACAAATTTAACAGCTATGTAATCGAACTGAATACTTAAACACTAAAGTAATCAGAATTAAAAATGCTGTTGTAAGTAGAAAAATCTTTGGCATTTTATTTTTGATTTTAACGACTGACATGGGGCTAAAACGAAAGTCTCGATTGTAACAAATTTAAGAACTTCATTTGAAAACATAATTGATATTATTTATATAAACGTGCTTTTCAGTACTTTGCGTGCTTTGTTGTTAGTCGCCAATCTAAAAAAAATTAAATGTAGAAAATCAATTACAGTTTTCGTTCAGTAAAGTGCGACTTACTGCGCGCTTTGAATCTTTTGTGATCAATAATATCTAAATTATTTATTTTCTGTAAATGTTTGAAAATTTAAATGTTAGAAAACAATGGTTTGATAAAAAGTTAAATTTAATACGCTTGATTCCCGTTTGATATACACTATAAAAAACTGTTGTTGTAAAAAATAAAAAAAAAAAAACACTGTAAAATTATTTTGAGGAAACAGACTCGTTAAAACAGATTGTAAGGTAAATATCGAAAAAATTATTCTGGTAAAATAATTTGGCAGTAGGCTTTCAAGGTTCTAAACCGATATTTATAGACATTAAACAAATATTTATAGAATTATTTCCTTAATTTTTTGCTCATATTAGATTATTTTTAATCAATAATAGTGTGAAGGGACACATTGGGACACTTTTTGATTACTCTCATATATTAAATTCTTATGACTTGCTTCAAATAACTAGTACCACTATTTTGTAGTCTACAGTCTTGGTAAGCTTTAAAGCCTCCAACAGAACTGAAAAGTTAAATATTTAATTTTTATTTCTTTAAAGAGTATAATGAAAAATTTAGCCCATTGTGACACACCATGGGGTACATTGGGACAGCATTAAATTGGTATGGGGGTAGATTGGGAGACTGGATTGTTTTGAACTTTTAGAAAGGAATTAATGGTTCTTGATAAAGAGTAATTTTTAATAATAATAAAAAAGAACTTTCAGCAGCTTTTGTATTATTATTGAGCAGCACAATTATCTAAATTAACTCAGAATTTGATGGTTGTTGATGCACTTGATGATGTTTCAAACGCAGTTATGGTCTGAGGAAATTTCGTAACGTCTTCTTTATTGACAATACTTATAACTTCATTATTTGGATAAGTAAAGTTCCAGGAATTCTCCCTTTTTATTGAAGAAGCATAATTTTATTACTTTCAACTGATATCACATGCCCCATGTAATCTAGAAACTTAGAACAAGCAATGACGTTTGCCCCAAATTTAACATGGACAAAATCCTTCTTATTTAATTCATCAGTGGCAGGTTCAAACAATTTAACTCTTCATCAAAATTTACTTCACTGTCAATTTCAAGATCAGAGTTGTCTTGAAAAACCAAATCGATTGAGAATCATTGAGAAGTGGTATTTTTACTTTAGATAATTTGACTCTTTTAGATGATGTCTTTTACCTTTAGTTAATTTTCTTTTCTTCTGCTGTTTTTCACCAACATTTCATTCTATTCTGTGTTTCTTTTCAGAGGTAAAAGTAAGAATACGAAACTGTCTAGGATTTTTACCAATTGATTTGTATTTCTACAGAAGGCTTTTGGATATGGTCCTGCGGGTTCTGAAGTGACTGGAGAAGAAATATTTCCTTCATGTTTTGGTTGAGTAACAAAACTATTCTAATGATAATGCTATGTGATTTGGAAGGGGATAAAACATCACCAGTATCTAAATTTTCCAAACTTGAATTTTTAATACAATCATATACTAGATTCTCAGGCGTTAAGTGTTTCTGTAATGTGAGAAAGTACAAAATCCTTTGCACTGAAACTGCTTTGATTAAATGACCAAATTCCTGTAGATTTAAATCTGCTTCAAATGTTTCTAATATTAAATAATTGTATTACGCATAAATTGTATACGTTACAAGTTATGGAATTACATAAAAATCCTTTTACCAGAATTTTAAATCATCCAGTCAAATAACGGTTTTTCATGTGTTATTAAAATGAGGCAAATACTCCTACATCAAGAGGCTGCAGCCAATGGGAAGTATGAGAAGTAAATGTTAATAAATGAAGAAAAATTTTATTAAAATTTTTCATTTCAGAAAAAAATAGGTTGTCATAAAATGTCAAGTATTTTCCTATTAAAATTTCAAAATAAACACAAACTATTAAACCTATACATGCTCATTATTTGACACTAGTTACTATTTATTGATAAATAACGAAAACAAAAGAACATCTTAAAACATTTTGGCATCTCATATGTCAATGAGGCACACTGAGACTATCCGAATATACCCCATTTGTTCTTGTCCCTGCGTTCTTAGGCCAATTTTTAAAATAAATCTTAGACCTAATTACTGGAACTTGTTATGATATATTTTAGAATTGTAAAAATAGCTTTATTATATACATATATCATATTTTTAAAAGTTCCTTACAATAACTTTTTTATAATTTTAAAATAATCTCATTATAAAATGATTGTGAAAAGTTACTTTTGAGCATCCAAAATATATTTGCTTACCTTCGGTGCTACTAGTTTGTTTGTGAGACTTGCAAACACATGTGGTGATAGGCAATAGTAGTGGCGTGTTCTAACAATATTTTTGAAAAATTTCTCCTTAGATATTGAGGGATAATGACTTTGTCTGAAAGTGACCGTAACCCGTGCTCTCTTCTCCTCTATGATACTTACTCAGATGTAATTGATATCTACAAATTACACTCGGAACCTTTAGGACAACCAAATACTTGTGCGCAGTTATTAAGATATAGTTTTAGAATTTAAATGGAAAATTTGGTAATAATAATAAGTAGAAATGGTGATATTGTTTATGTAAAGAAAAAAAAAGGCTCACAAAATGTAAGAGTGTTGTATAATATGGAGGTAAATAGCCGTTAATATTTTATGAGGTGTTCTGCAAGACAATACAACCTGTGATTATACTGTAATAGTGCACAAAAAATGCAAATGAATCCTCCGTTACTATGCATAGTAGTTTTTGAGAACAATGAAACAAATAATTTGCGTTACATCCGTGCACATAAAACAAGGTTAATTAGAAACATTAATATGATTTGAGGCATTTCAGATACCATATGATTTTTGGACTAGGGAATGCTCAAATGGCCACTATGCTATCGAAAAATCTTTCAGCGCATCCTGGAATACATAATGGTATCGAATACGAAACTCAGTAAACGCATTACTGTTCAATCAAATTGTATTAATCATTCAACGATGCACCCTAGTATGCTTAAATATGCGCAGAGACTGATTCGAACATCTACACTTATAAACATCGAACAATAATGCAGACAAGGATGTTAATGTTTCCTATAAAGCTTATTTTTTGTACACCGTTTGGGAAGTCACAATTGTCCTTCTGATTTTGACTCATGCGTCTTAGAGATATGGTTCTTTGTCGTTTGAACAGTGTTTATGTATTTGGAATGATGCTTCTAGTTTTGTACAGTTTATGCGGTCTTGACACTAAGCATATAATGAGTGAAAAAAAAAGTCTCACAAAATGTAAGAGTGTAGTATAATATGGAGATAAATAGCCGTTAATATTTTATGAGGTGTTCTGCAAGACAATACAACCTGTGTATATACTGTAATAGTGCACAAAAAATGTCAATGAATCCTAAATTACTATGTATAGTAGTTTTTGAGAATAATGAAACAAATAAAATTTGATATCCATAAACCTCCATAAAAAAGCTTCGTGTAGTTAAAAATAATGATATTTAAACCTTTATTCGAGTCTCAGCATATAAAGCTATTTGTTTTATAATATCCATTCAATTATTACAAGATTTTGAAAAAAAACATCAAGTCATTTTTTTATAAATTTGTGTTCTGCAGTACATTTTGTTGGTCAAAATAAGAGTCTTCTTAAATCTGGAGTATATCAAGAATGAAAGGGAAACGAGTACGAAAAATCACCCTATACACTTTCAGAAAAACTGTCAATTTATGAGCGTTTGACTTTCAATTTTCAAGGGCAACAGCCTTATATGATGAAAAACGGTCTGATTCATTAAATAAGCGGCTTTATTCCTTAGATACTTAGCAAATTATAAGGTCAATCCACATATTTTTAATGTTCTAGCGCTTCTGTTAGCAAAAATACTGATTGGTATTTGGATATGAATTTTTTTACGGGATATGGCTGGAATCTCTGCTGCCGGCCCTCTGCCCGTAATTTTACAGGGATATTTTTGTGTGTGTATTAACTTTAAAGACGTGAGCGTTTTGTAGTTACAAAAAAGTCACGGGTGGATCACGGGTGCTTTATTAGCAAGTGTTAATAATATTCTTATTTAATGAAACGTTCAGTAGTAATATAAAAGAAATAAATCGGAAATTGTATTAAAAATAATTTAATTAGTATTAATATAAAACGGTCGGTTTGTAGTAAAATTAAGATATAGTCGGACCATGCGCAAACGCCTGCTAAAGCATACATATCAACTTTTGATGGAAAGGAAAAATAATATCTGATCGCTACTAACCGTATAAAAGGTATCACATTTCGTATATAAAAGAATTCTAAATAAGAAAGGAAATAGATTTTATCATAAAAATACACTGGTGGCTTAAGACGGCGCACGGTGTAAGATTTTGCGAATCTAGCAGGTCAAAATTCAATTTATGAAAATTATCGATATTAAAGTGATAAAATTGATCTTACTAGAGATAAAAGGGTTATGTATTATGAAAGAATACAGTGAAACCTCCCTGTTCGACCAACTCCATTAAGCGATCACCTCCCTGAACGACCATTATTTCATGGAATGAAATTTATTCCCATACGCTCAATACTAATTTTACCTCCATTCAGAGACCATACGAATTGGACTCCCTCCATGCGCGACCAATTTCTTTGAAGAAAATGAAACAAATTTCGTTTTTTCCTGGTTGCTGGAAGAAAGTTTTATTAAAAAAATAATTCCGGAAAGCCCATTATTCATCAAACTTCTAAACTGAGTTTAGATTTTTTTTAATTTATGTGTTTAACTTTATGTGTTTCAACCCCTTTGTGCCTTTTTAGCCAATGAATTTAACTCTGGTGACAAATTAATAATGACGGTCAATAAACTGCTCTGCCCTATTCTGTCAGGAAACTCTCAAAGAAATAGATAAATTAATGAAATCGTCATTATTTGCTCCAGTCCAAAGAAAAATTGCTTTTATTTACTGAACTTCGAAAGGACTTGGGAATAAAAGTTCTAAAAGATAAAACCGTAAAATCAAAGCAAATGTCAATACATTCATTTTTTAAAGTCTGCAGTGATTAACTTATTTAATTAACTTTTGTTTTGATATTTTTTCCTAGTGTGAAAAATAAATTTTAGTAACATGAATTGTTACCTTTTTCCAACAATTAAAATCTAGATTTAAACATGACCTCCATTAAGAGACCTCTTCTTGGAGCGACCATTTTTTATTGGGACGGAACATGTCCGCTTTAAGGAGGTTTTACTGTGTATCTTTACGCGTTACATTGTACAGTTCACGTCATTGTTATTCTATCATCATAATCATAAAAAAAAGATGTTTTGTCATTTACATACATTGACATTTGCCTACACTGTAAAAAAAAATCTGTAGTTCTACAGATGTAAAAATACATGCTTACTAAACTTTCACCTGTAACTGTACGAAAAAAGCTGCAAATCTACAAAACTAGTTTTTGTAAAGCTACAAAAATCTGTAACTTTACAAATGAAACTGCTAAAATTTCAGTAATCTTACTAAACTTTTATTTGTAACCCTGGCTGCAGTTACATGAAAAGTTCTCGGAATCCCAATTTCCAAAAAAATTCTTAGTAACCTTACAGATTTTTTGATTTTCGGCGCAAAAGTGTGTCTGTTACATGAAATTTTGTTGTTGCCGTTACATGAAAAGTTCTAGGAATCCCAGTTTCCTAGAAAAACTTTAGTAACTTCACAGATTTTTTTTTTTTTTTACAGTGTAGTCTTATTTTATTCAGTGCAGATTTTTAAAAATGTAGTACATGTTCATTTTCAAAAAGAAGAGTTTTCTTGCATAAAAAAATAGTAATTAATTAATTACATATTGCTATAGTTACCAGTGTTATAAAGTGAATCACTGTCATTTTTAGTGGTTTGCAATTCTTTTATTATTTCTTTTATTATTCAGCGACCATATAAATGTTAAAACTTCAGTGTGCTTCAGCCGCTCTAGAGTTTTATTGAGATGCTAATGTCATGATTTGTAATGCTTAAAGGCAAATATATTGCTAGCGGCCACTGCAGCATAATTAAAAATTCTTCCTTTTTCTATTTCCTACATTAATATTATCTTGTCTTTGTTTTGGAGTTTTTATAATAATTCTCTTTTAATTCTAAATTTTTCAATTTTATATATTTTTTCTTCCTACGATACTTCATTTTCCTTCGGGTTTTCGTAACTGCTATTGCTTTACATCAAATCTATAATCCATAGTAAGAGACATTCCATAAATCTTAACTGTGCATGTTGTGCCGATAAGACCCAAGAAAACTTGTGAGCATTATTCGTATGTTATCGAATCATTTTTAAATTATTCACCACCTTGAATTTTCCATTCCAGACGCTGCATTTTCATGTTGCTTTATTTGAAGATACAATGCTGCACATTGTGCTATCACTGTGTCTTTAAATTTCTGGTTTTGTCATACGTCTGAACATTGAATTCTACTACAGTTAGTGCAAGAGCTGTAAAGATTTAATTTCTTGCAATTTTAAATTCTTCTGTTATTAGCTGATCAGTTTCCATGATGATCTAAAACTTTATGGATCTAGAGTAAGAAGTAGATGACGACTGTGGATTTACCCATTATAAAATTTTGATTTTCTTCATTACAGCACTTTTTTATATGATGAATATCGGGCTATTTGAATGATTTTTTAAAATGTCGCTGCTCTTTAAGGGCTTTCAGATATATTTTTTAACACATCCATAGTATCCTTTATTTCCAGATTGTCTCAGTTTTAAACACGTGGCGCGTGGTTATTCATTTGTGTTCCGGGAATAACGAATGCACCTTTTGTCTTTAGATTTCGGTACACTTAAATAAAAAACATCTTTGTTTATTCACCTTTTTTCTGGTAGTAATTATTTCTTCTGCAATGTAAATATAGTTATTGTTAATATTCCAATCTGACCATCTCTTCTCTTATTTTACTTCAAAAAACGTTCTGTAAGAGATGTTAGTTTCTCCATCTTTGATTTCTGCCAATTATAAATGAATGGATCAGCCGCTTAATCTTGTCTAACATAACAGATGAGCAATGTTGAAAATTATATGTGTGTAATAAATAATCTATCATGATATTTTTAGAATTAACAGGGAATGATTCATGTCTAGTTACATAATTTTTTAAAGTCTCATATAATTCTCTGTTTGAAATTTACACTTCCGTACCCGATAAAAAATTACCTATATTCAAGAGTTGCAAATAGTGGCAGCTGAAATTGATTTATTCTATATCTATATCCCTACATAATTACAAAAAAATATATTACAATGTACAAGCGTGTACAAAATATTTGGCAGCTTTTTAAATATTATCATATGCTATTAAATTTTCAAATAATTTTTATATTGACTCAAAAAAATATTTTTTTTAAATATAACACTTCTATATAACTATTGTAACTGTAAAATACAAAGTACCTACATTGTTGTAAAGATTCCATACTATCATTAAAAAATATTTACAAAATAAGTATGTTTTTAGCCAAAAAATATCAATGGCAATTACAACTACAGAATCGCCATTCTAAGAAGGTTAAAAGAAAATTTGGTTTTTGAGCCTTTTTTTGATGGTGTTGTTGTAGAGTTACGCTGCTATCACTTTACAGTTTTTTTACTCCAATGTGTTAGATGTTATTTGAAATATCTAAAAGTGAAATTACTGCAAATCGATTTTTGGACTTTTTTCCCGCTAGATTTGCAAAATTTTACACTGTTCTTCGCACCGGTGACGATGAAAAAAAAATGAACAAACCAAGTTTAAACATTGGTTGAACACTAAAGGAACATTAGAGAATTAGTAAAGCGCGAATGTTAATCACGTAATTATTGTAGAATCCAAATGTGTTTTTGCATTCAATGGAATATCAAGTGTGCTGCCAGCTGGTAACAGTTAATTTTTTAATGGCGTACATATGTTTTATTAATGTATTTTTGTTTACACTATCACATAGTGGCTAAATAATTCTATAATAGAAATATTTTGCCAAATATGTAATAAAAGTTTAATTAATTAAAATCAATTAATATAATAATAAATCTATCATTCATTTAATCTATTATACAATTCACTTGACTGAAAGTTTTTCGTGCCTTGTTCTGAAGATAAATCCGAATTATGCAACTATGAAAACTTACTACACCCTGACTTAATTTTGTCTTATGTATACTTTCAGGTCTTCGTTAACAGATTATTTGAATAAATTTAATTATTATGTTCACAAATATGTTTTTAAGCGTTTGAGCACTAAATTTCAAGGGTCAAACGTATTAAAACACACGTGAAAATTTTAAAGCTTATTTGTGCATGCAATAATATGTTGCAATAACTGACATGAATTTAATTATAATGCAGTAAAATTTTAGATTCTGAAATGAAGAAGCAAACACTCTTCAATCGACTTTGAAACGTTTTTGAGCGCTGTGTCATTCATATAAACGTTTTTTTTTTTTTTTTTTTTTTTTTTTTTTTTTTTTAAGATTTTAAAAATATGTCGGTACATAAAGCACGTAATCCTGTATGTATTGCGTTGGTAAGAAAAACTTGCAGCAAGCAGTACGTGTAAAAAAAAAATAAAAAAAAAATCATTTTAACAACAAAAATTATACAGTAATGTAGGCTCCTACTGCCTGCGCGGAACAACTGAATCGCTTTTATATCCTGCAGCATGGAAAGTTCTAGGTTAGTCTTGCATTTAATATTCTCGAATGTACTCGAACTTCGTCATTAGAAAAAATATTTTAATAAAAAAGGGTATTACAAGACTTTCTTACCAACCTAGTATGTATTACACCAGTGAAAACAAACGCTGAAAAAATAAACATAAATTAAATAGAATTTTAGGAATTAAAAAAAAAAACTTATTCAGTTATTGCTAAAGCAATGTTCAACTTATTTTTGAAAGCATTATCAGGAAAAAAGATTTATGAGAGAATAATGTAAATTATAAACTTTCTGTTAGATTGAATATGTGAAACATATGAAAATTTGTTAGGTTTTATTAATTTGGACACGTTTCCAGTACTAATGTCTTCTTCGATAATGATCTATGTACAGAAAGATTATCTATCACATAACATCACGAACACACTTTATTATTTTTTGAAGACATAGAAATAGTTCATAGTTATCGCACGCTTTATATTTAGCTTTAATTCTGATTGTATATAGGTAACATGACACGGATAATTTTACTTTCGTAAAGTTCAATTAGTGCCAAAATATTGCTATGCTGTATAGAAAGCATAAGAAAAATCTTAAAGTATATGTATAACGATTATTTACGAATACTGAGATACAAAAAAAAAAAAAAAGAAAAAAAAGAAAATACCTCATACATTTAATGCCCTTATTGTCCCAGAAAAAAAAAGAAAAGAAAGAAAGATAAAATAAAAAAAATATGCATTTGACAGAAAATTAGATTTTATTTAAATTTATTTATCTTTTAAAGCGTTTAAATGGTCAACTTTATACTGAAACTGTACCCAACGCCAAACCCTCCACTACGAACACTTTACTTATGGCACTCTTTCTCTACAATTTACTTTAAGGGGAAAATTTACCTTAAAATTGGTCAAAACATCGATTTTTTTTAAAAATATTAAATGAAAGTCTTCTTTATTGTGAATATTTTGACACCTCATTTTTACCCTTACGGTAATTATATCGTGATATATTGTAAATTTTGATAATACACTCAGTGCAACTACCCACACAAATTAAAACTTTAAATGGCTTTTTCTCCATGTCCATATTTTCTTCACTTTCATGTTTACAAAATGATAAGGCTTTTTTTTTTTTTTTTTTTAAATTTGAGACAGCGATTTAAACTATTTTTGTACATGTTCTTGATTATATATTTGATAAATCTGAGAATGGAATTAGCCTTCTGTTTTTTTTTGTTTTTTTTTGTTTTTTTTTTCAATTAAAGTGTATGAAGCTGTTTAAGATTTCATCGTTTTACACTATATACAGTATGCTCACTAAAGACCCTTGCTACCCTCTTAACTTCGAAACGGCTGCTGCTGTATTCATAAAACTGGTGTCTTGGTATAGTAAGGTAGCAATTCGCTATAGAATGAAACTGCTTGCGCCCCATCTGGTGAGAAATAGCGGAGTTAGCATTCCTATCTCGAAAACGGAATGAGATAGGGGAGGGGGAAGTGAATTACAAAGTCACAGAGCATCGATTTAGTACGAAAATATACCTGGTGGAAAGGTATAAAGCTTAAAATGCGCATTTATTTTTCCGTGATTTCCTATACTGTGACTTGACAAAACTATCTTAGAAAAAACTAGTTATAACAATATATATTTTTATGAGAAGTTCAAACTTTTCTATGTCAGCTGCAATGCACATTTGGATGCACACTTTTCTGAAAAATAACCATTTCTCCTTCCGTTCAAGTTTCGTGATGTCACAGTGTATTATTCTAACAAAAATATATCTAAATCTTCCGTTCACGAGCATTCTTGATATTACAGGCATAGTTTTAATTTTCAAAATGATAAAATCATCTTAATACGAGCTGTATCCAAAATTGGAACTCCTCGGAAATTAAGCTCTATGTAGTAACCGTAATGTTGTATTTAAAGAAAAACCTCACTCCACTGTTCTCTCTACAGCACGGTAAATCTTTTTTAGTTTAACCCACTTGTCCCTAGCGTCCCATTTTTGGGATGTTTCAAATTTTCATGAATAAGTATGTTTTTCTTCTCCTTTATAACATTAAAATTGTATGAAATAATTATTTATAAATGTCTTTATCTATTACCGAAAGATGACAGCATAAGGTGGATATTTATTTGTTTAAATGAAGGCTTTTTTCGCTGTTTTTACATTTTTAATTTTTCAAGATGGCGAAATGTGAAAAGTAAGTTTATTTGTATTTTTTCTATGAAGGATCCAAAATCGCAAGTCATAATCTTAGCTTGTAGACTTTTTTTAAATACGTATTTTTTTAAATTGCGAAATTAAATGTTCAAGCCTATTTTTCATGAATTTTTGTAACGTCCAAAATATAGGGTTCTAGGCACAAATGGGCACATATTTTTGTTTTACATTTAGGAGACAATTATTTATGTAATCTCCTTTTGAAGATATTTACGAAATAAATTGTTTTTAAGTCAGCAATATGATTATTCTTATTTTATTATTAATAATAGTTATTACGTTATTAGTCTCTGTAAAGAAATAAATATATATACTTTTTTGTAGTTCATAAAAATACTAGTTATAGTACATAATATACAATTTAAAAATTTTTTAAATATAAATATAGACAATACATATAATTATGCATTTTATTCTACTAAAAATACTCATATGAAGTTTTTTTTTTACATTTTTAAGGGGTCTCAGGACTCTTAAAATTGGAAACAATGAAAAAAAAAGGACCATTTTCAACATTTAATATCTAAATCTGTATTTGATATTAAAGCACAATTTTAATTGGGAATGAAAGATACATGTATGATCTCTCATTTAAAATGTTTGAAAAATTGCAAGATGCAGAATTAGCATTTACAAGGGCCTCCAAACTGTCAGACATTTGACGAGCAGAAAATCAGCATAACAGCTTACGCGCACGATTACAAAATAAATTTTGTAACTAGAATGAAATTTTTCGTGCCTACTTATACCTCATATTATAATAATTACACAGCATCTAAATAAATTTGTATTTAAAGCATTTTTATATTTTTAATACAAAGTTGTATTTAGCTAATGCAAAATTAAAAAATTTCAACAACATAAACCCCTAAAAAAATATTTTCTTTTTACAATAGAAAAGAAAATTTTAGGTTCAGTTTATACAGACTAACATGAAACATATTTTTTGAAAATTTCATGAAAAAAATATTTAGAAGTTTTTGAGATATCGTGCGCGTTATACCCAAAACGTCATTTGGAGAAAAATGACTTCAAAATTTGGGAAACACCGCTTCAGCTATTGAGCGAGTATAATTCTAAATGGCATAACTTCTGTTCTAATGAGAATTTCAAGATAACAATTATATCAAAATGTTCAGAAAACATAGAAGTTTAACATATAAAAAAATTAAAATTTCGAAAATTTTAGAGCTTTAAGAGTCCTGAGACCCCTTAAATAAATACAAAAAAAAAAAAAAAAAAATAAGTGTAATTTTTTTTAGTATTTTTCCAGTTCATTTTGCAATATTTTAAAGTGATTTTACCAAAACATTTGAGAAAACCAAAATTCAGGCACAAATGGGTTAACTATAAAATTTTTCATACTATTTTGGCAATTCATTTTTTTTAATCTCTCTCTCTCTCTCTTTATATATATATTTAATTTTTAATTTTATTTATTTATCCTTTTTGGATTAAGTTGCTATTGCTATTATTATAATTGAATTAAATTTTTATTTTATTTTATTTAAATTAAAGCTTTTTATATTCTTTTTAAATAAATTTAATTATATATATATATATATATATTTCCTACTGTTTACTATATACAAGGTGGCGTGGCCATAATTAAACTGACAGTACTTAGAGTGTTCTGTAGCGCGATCTAATGGAGAGAATGGCGCCAACTTTTGTGGGATGATAACGGTGGTGATTCTGTGACAAGGTGGGTGAAGAAGGATTTTACGAAAAAATAGTTCCAAAAGTCACCGCTAGGGTAATATGTGGCGTTGTGTAATACAAAAGAGATTTTAAAAAATGCAGAATCAATACTGAAATAAAAATCATTTTTATTTAGCACATTTAACGATTTAACTCAAGCGCAATATGCCAACAGTTTTTAAAAAGCTAAAACTTTATACAAACACTGATAAAGTCTCTTTATCCGCAATTTCTCTTACTGAGTCCCAAAGGAAGCAGCAGTAGTAGAAGAAGACGTTTCACGTTACATCGTTTGCAGTAGTACCATCTTGTTGGGCTTTTAAAGGGAATGTGTTACTTTTAGAAACCATTTGATTGAAGGTTATGCGCAATAATGATCCTTTTACCTTAACCAGTGCAACGTGTCAGCCTCTCTTCGTGCTTTTTGAAAGCACAAAACGATGCGTAAAAGTAACGAACCTCTATAAGTTAATGGTTTAAAAGTAACGGTTTGGAAGCTTGAGAAAACAGGTTCTCTGATGGTTCAGTAGGCAGAGGACAAAAACTCGCACACCAGGATACAACCGAAGAAGTTGCAACGGCAATTGTGGCCATATCACAAGATAATATTGCTACCACTTCCAGTGCTCATGGTGTACCTCGGAATCTGAATATGCCTTATAGCATGGTACGGAAAGTGTTACAAAAGTTTATCCACTTCTATCCGTACAAGATCAACCGTGTACAAGAGTTACGTCACACCTACCATGATAAGTGATTGACCTGACTCTCACCTTTCTTGCAAGAATGGAGGTAGATGATGCTTCGACGTGGAAATTCCTATGGGTAGACGAGGACCAGCTTCACCTGAATGGAAATGTATATACACACAACTGCCGAATTTGGGATAAGAAATCACCAAATGCATTCAAAGAAATTCTTTTACATTAAGCAAAAGAAACTGCTTGGTGTCGTTTCAGATCGGAAATAATCATACGTCCACTCTTCTATGAGAACATTACCCCTACAGGACCGGTAACCTGTACTGTTACTGGAGAGAAGTATCGCAAAATGTTAAATAAGTTTGTCTTTCCGGCGCTTGAGCAAAGACTATGCCTAGTTAAAATCACTTTCATGCAAGATGGAGCCCCTTCACACGTCGCTTTGCGGGAACATCAGTTTCTATGACAGAAAATCATAACAAAAAGAGTCATTAGCCGCTGCTTTCCAACTGCATGGCCACCTTGGTCCCCTGATCTTACCTCATGCGACTTCTGGCTATAGAGTTACCTAAAGTCCAAGGTCTATAACGGAGTCGTCCAGAACCTGATATGTTGAAAGATAACATATCACAGACAGTACGAGATATTCCTGCAGACATCTTACTTTCTGCTGTTGTGCATGCTATGTACAGCATGAAATATATGGTCCACAAAACAGCGGCCACATTCAATTAGATTTGTCTGTTCTAAATAAAAGTTAATTATATTTCAGTATTGATTTTGCATATTTTTAAACTCTATTACACAGAGCCAGTTATTCCCTATCGGTGATTTTTGGAACAATTTGTTTTCGCGTCCCCCGTCTTGTTTAATCTTCCCACATGACTGTCATTCTTTCCCTTTCACCTTGTAAGTATTTTCTTCTAATATTATGATGCCAAAATGAATTACATTTCATAAATTGTAACAAAAAATATTAACTTCAATTATTTCACGATTATTCTCATACATTAAATACTACCATTTAAAATTTTTATAAAGAATAAATTAATTAAAAATTTTGTTTTAAAATTTGATATATTTGATGTAAATCCAAGTTAAATATTATTCAGTGTTTCATTAGAATTTAAACCAGCATAACACAGCATTCAATGTACAGTTTCATTTATAGCACAATTCAAATGAAAAAATAACTCGTAACAAATCAAGTCAATTAAAAATCTATATTTTAAGTATCACATGCTACATCCTCCCACCCTGTACCATTTCTAATGTTATTTTTCTGAGATTTGTTAATAAATGTTGAATCACATAAGCGTCTTCAAAAATCCGTGTATGACTAAAAAAAATTTCATTTATATACAATTTTAATAATTAAATTAGATTTGACAAATATTAGAATTTTTTTTTTTTTTTAGTTCATTTAAAATTCCTGAAACTTCTAAATGAAGCATTTTATGATGATATAATCAATGGTGTGTTTAATCTTAAATACAAATACATCTGAATTATCCAAACATATTATCTTCCTGAATTTATTAAATAATTTTTTTTTTAATTCCGTGTTGAAAAAAATATTTATAAGTCTTCAAAATATTTTTACATTATTTTCTATTAATAGATGGTCTATTTTTTTCCTTTTTTTAAATCTCTTTTAGCAAAATCTTTTAAACTATGAATAAAAAAATGAATATGAAACTCAAAGTATTTTGGAAAATCTGAGGAATTTTTATGATACGCTTCTTTTAAAATATTTTAATAACTTTTGACATTCAGAAAAATAATTTTCGAGATCCATTTTTAAATAAATTTTCTCTCTTATAAAATATACTGAAAGTTTTAGATATAGTTAAAACTATCGATGATAGTCTAATTAAAATTTGTTTTCAACTTTTCAACTAAACTATTTTGAGTAAAAAAGTTCACTTTAAAATTATGGTGGTTATTAATTTTTATTGAAAATTCTCGTAATAAAACAAAACTGGAAAAATTTACGATTAATTTTCCAACATGTAAAACTAACATGCTTTATCGTTTATTAGTGCACGTAGTAAGAAAATCGCAGACTTAATTATTAAATATCTACAACGACAAATCAAGCGTCTCATGTTAAATGCAAATATATATATATATATATATGTGTGTGTGTGTGTATATTTGCGTTAAACTCCGTTTCAATATATATTATTTTTGTAAAATCATCGGATATATGAAAAAGACTAAATATAAGACACAATTATACCTGTAATACTAAACTATATACCTTTCATTTAGAATGATTTTAAGAAAAAAAAATAGAAATCTACACTTCAAATTGTCTTTTTTTTATAGCCGTATGGTATAAACTTTTATGATAAACTTTTGTTAACAAAATACACAGTATTTATTATAACGTGAAAAAAAATCTGAGATTTTTCATCATTAAGAAGGATTTAAATTCCTACTTTTACAATCATAAAAAAATGAACTTTAAAAAAAAGGAAAAAATGCTCACATTATCAAAAAATAAACTAAATATTCTGAAAAAAGTTCTATATATAAATACCGTTATTATTTAGTAGTATTTAGTAAAGGGCAATAATTGTTTTCGAAAACTTATCAACCAAAATTAGGCGGTTTCACATAGAATTAAAGTGGAAAACACATCTGGATTTTTGTATAAATTTCGACTTAACACTGTAAAAAAAATTCCGCAACGTTCCTGGGAAAAAATGGGCAGCTGAGTTGCCCATTATTTCCAAGAAACATTTCTTGAAAATGACTGGAACTTTACTGTATATGTTAAAAACTTTCTACAGAAATGCCAGTAAGTTTCCTGCGAAATACCAGGAATATTTCTGTTGACAGCAAAACGTTACTGACATTTTGACAGCATGCGGTATCCGCAGACGATTTTTACATTTCCAGTTGACAATTTTCGCTTTATTATCATTATTTGTTAGAATGATAAAAATATTTTGAAATTGACATCAAAATTATTATTTATAATTGCTGGACAGATAATTACACTTGTTTATTTCCTATTTAATTTACATCCAAAATTGTTAATTGGTCCAAATCATCCAAGCAACCTCATAGTAAATTGGTATATAGTTTTATATACCTTAGATAAATCCAAATAACATAAGTGATCGTAATTACGTAATTCTAGTAGAAGAGCAACGCGAATTATTAATAAAATTAAATTATAATCCGCGTAAAACTGTAATTATTAAATTTAATTAATTACGAATAAAATTAAGAGTTTGCGTTGTGAATTATTTAGATGAACTCTTCCACTTATGAATTAAACTAAAATTTAAGCTGTAAAAATAAGTTGACACACCTTAAACATTATCAATTAAATAATTACAGAAACTTTTAAAAACTTGATTAAATATTTTATTTACATTGAACACAACTATATACAGAAACACATAATATTAATTCAAAAAAAAAGAAAGCAACACTTTTGTTTGCTGCTCATTATTTCATGTATATTTAATCTTTAAAAAAAAAAGACAATGTTTTCATTTACTCTTATTATTATATATTTTTCTTTTTGCAAAAAAGAATAATTCTCTTTCATTTTTAAATTACCTTAATTATATTTAATTATTGGTTTTGTTGGATCTCAGATTGCTCTCTACCATAAAATATCATAAAAGGATATTTATAATTTCTCATATAATTTAAAGTGGTAAAAGAAAAAGATTAAGGTAATACCTTATATCATATACGGGATGGTGGCCTTTATTCATCAAATTCAGAGATGTCGCGTTGCTAAGGATCATATCCACATGTCATCTGGATTCAGCTTCTTATCAGAGCGGCGAATTCGGGATGGCAGGATGCATAGCTACGGACCGCAGTAGAACAATCAATTTTATTTCAACATCAGGAAGACATCCTCAATTAGGCTTGCTTAGGCTCACTCCGATATGTCCATCTCGCCTGGGCATTACTAGGGCTTTCTGGATTCATTGCGCGGGCTTTCAGGAGAGCTCCTGCGTCTTCGACATCTTTTTTTAGACTCTCTTTTTCAAACCTTTTTCTTCTGGCACACCAACTCTTGCAGTGGGTGGAACTATTTGTCTGGTCCTCCCTTATTGGATGTGAGAAGATTTTGCATTATCCTTCGATAGACCCATTAGCTAACAGTCTGCAAATGGCCCCTTACATATACTTTAATATTATTATATGCCTTAAAGTTTGAGTGGTCTGAAAAGCCATAAATTTATCCCAACACTTTTATTAAGGCCATAAATTTATTCCAACATTTTTATTATTTTACGATTTCTAATTATACACCACTTTCCACTGGCTTGTCATAAAACGACACCATGGCGTCTGGCTATAGTTGTTATCTGAGATCCGAACTATATTCAACATTATACATTCATTTTACAATACAATATATATTTTTTAAATATATATTTAATATTTAAAATCAACTTAATAATTTTTGTATGAACTTACACTCCTATTTTACTTAAATATATAAACATTATAATTTTACACTCATAATTATATTTTATAAAAAAATATTTATACAAACAGAAATAACAAATTACGCAATTTTACTTTGATTTAACCAACATGGTGCTGGAACATATTGTTATATGTACTTACTTAAATATATAAACATTATAATTTTACACTCATAATTATATTTTATAAAAAAATATTTATACAAACAGAAATAACAAATTACGCAATTTTACTTTGATTTAACCAACATGGTGCGGGAACATATTGTTATATGTTGCCCAGCAATCATTTACACGAAAAAATAAATTTTCAGTTAAAATTCAATAAAGTAAATATATATATGATATATTGTTTCTGAACTTTGCTTAAAATATAAAAATATATAAATGTAAATAATAATTAGAAAAAAAATCTAGACATAAAATATTTTGGATTTTCGTCAGTAATTATGTTAGTTTACAAGTTAGATAAAATACATATAAATTTTCATGAAAAAAAAAAAAAAAAAAAAAAAAAAAAAAAAAAAAAACCTAAAGGAAATTGTATATTTTTTCTGAAAAAAAAAATCAAATTTGCAGCAATTCAAAGTGTCAAATATATATCAAATTTAAATCAAATTGTAATAAAGTGTTAAAATGTAAAATTAATTAAAAAAGAAAAAAAGTCAAGAGGTAGCATCGAACTCAGGCCGTACGGGTGGCGTGCGAGCTTTCTGCGTCCACACCACCAAAGACACGTTGAGAGCTGCAAACTAATGGGTATTTGAAACGTATGCTAAACCTCGGCATCTAATTTCTGAAAATCTAAGGCCCATTTGAAGAAATCCTTTCACAAGAATAATTAGAGATAAGAACTCTAAAACATACTTTAAATTAATCAAAATCGGTGAGAATCATGTTTGATGGTCCCCTGGTTAATGGAGATCCAAATAATAGGTGTATTTTTATTTTTTATTTTATTTTTTTTTTACACGGACTGCTCGTTAAACATTCCACAGACAGGTACGAGAGATAATCTCTTAACGATGTTACAGAGGTATTGTATTTTCATCTGAATTGTCAAGAAAATAGAGACGTAAAGGATTATGTCGTCTATTGATTTATTTGCATTCCATATTGATTTTTTTACATTCATTTAAGGAATTCGTTTTCGACACTCGCGCGCGAGCAACGGATTATAGCATAAAAATAATAAATTGCGGTCGCAGCGTTTTGCTGTTTCCAACTTTTGTTCAGGAACGTTTCATATAAAAAAACCAAAATTTCACAGGAAAGAGCTAAATCATTCTGAAAACCTGAGAAAAGGCGAAACGTTCCTGGATTTTACATAGAACGTTACCATTTTTTTACAGTGAAACAGGCAAATAAAAAAAGCCAAATTACTAATTAAATGCATTAAACAAGTGTTCAGAAAATGATGCCATATCAGAAGATAACGCGAATTTTCAGATATTAAAAAGTACCTTTTACTATTCTTGGGTTAATCAGTGGAGCGTTGTCTTCAGTGGATCATTTTCAGACATAGACAACCTACATGTATACATTAAAAAAAAGTTTTGGAAAGATTGAAATAATTTTAATATGATGGTAACATTCAAAGCAAATATTAATGTTATTATATTCCCATCCTATACTAACATGAATTCATTTTCTCTCACATTCGAACCTGGTTAACCCTTTATGTCCCGACGGTACTTTAAAATACAATTAAAATAACTTGTTTTAAAATTCATTTAATACATCGATTAGTAGTAATACAGTTTAGAATGAGTTATAGTTACTTTACTTTATCTTGTTCCAAAAGCATTATTGGTTGTACACACCAAAAAAATATTTTTAAAAGGATTATTTCTTTTTCATTTGCATCTTTTCAGCTTTCATGACGTTGAAAGATTGAGGGGAAAAGATTCAGTTCGAAAATATTTCTATATTTCTATTGTAATAGAATTATATTTGTACATTTCCTAATTCTACAAAATACTAAAAAAAAGCCTTCTATATATAAAAAAATGTAACGATTTGGAAATGGGCCAATGAACATCTGCGTAGATACTGCGAAACGCATCTGATTAGTCAGAGCTTTTTGACGCTACAAGGGGTTACCAAAGGGAGGGTGCGTCGCCAAACGTCGCCAAGTTTGTCGCCAACTTGGCGATATATCACCAAATTTCTCGACCAACATTACTTGCAAAAAGTGACGCCAACTTGGAGCTATTTCCAGTATTTCGCCAAATTTCCATAGACTCCCATTGAAATCTAATAGGATTTACTTGCTTGCAGAAAATCAACAAATTGAGATCGAACAACAAATCAACAACAAAACAACGAATCAACAAATTGAATCGCGAAGCGATTATGCGAAGGGTTGGTGAGCGTTGCGTGCAGGTGCCGGAGCCCTCCTAGTATTTTAAATAAAAGATTTGATTGGAGTTATAAATATTGCACAGTATTTCTATAAATTGAAATTAACTTGGCAAAATACTTCTAAAGTTTGTTAAATGATTGTGTAAATTCTTTCTAATGTACTTTCAAAAAATTACGAAAAATGCTTTAGAAGGTGAAATTTTCGTGATTTAATAACTTGGGACATAAAGAGTTACAAACACGTTTCAAACGAGTGGACAAAAGTGAAATATTAAGAGGGGACGCGTATTAAACGTGATTGTATAATGTTGCAGGAACTGTTCTTATTTACAGATCTAATCAATTAATGAACTACAATCTTTCGTTTATTTGTTTACTAACGAAAATTGTCTCCATGTATTTCGATGAAAATTTAATTATATTCAACTTCATTTCTATACTTTTTGTTTCGGACAGAATGAAAATAAATGAAAATAAATACGGATTGAAACATTGTTTTATTGTCGATTAATACAATATAACCTAAAATGAAACAACAAAAATTATTTTCCTGGTGGACTAATTTTTAACGCAAAAAATATTAAATCGTTGCAGTATCCAGTTATTAAAATTAAATTAAGTAATTGTGATAATGAGTACCATTATACTATGTCCTTAATTTTTAATATAATAAGAAAAATCTATACTTTTTAATCCTTGAGTAAAAAATATTGTAAGCATAGCAAAAAGTAACATAGAAAACAAACTAATTCATTCAACTGCCGACCTATTTATTTAATGTTCCAGTTTTTAGCCAGTTTAGATGCAGTTTTTTTTTTGTTTTGTTTTAAACTCCAATAAAATTTTATATTATTCAAATTTAGTTACACATTTCTGACCAAGGGACGCTATAAACGAAAAAGAAGATTACTCTGGATCTCTATAAGTAAATTTTAGATTAGAATATTTTTCCCATGTTAGAAAAAAAAAATGCTTTTTAGTTTGATTTCTGCACCAGAGGCACTCCAGCTTTTTAAAATCCTATCAAGATTTTTTTTAAGCAAAGTATAAATTTGACCGATACAGAAGCTTATTCAGAAGATATATTTTAAAAAATCATAATACAATTCGATTTTATTTAAATTTGGTTACTTTTTATTTTTATTTTCATACATGTTGAAGATTAAAGCACACACACATACAATATCATATTTATTTAAATTTTTTAGCTTCTTTTCTGCCAGTAGACGCTATTAATGCAGTTGAAAATTGTGTTAGAGCTGTACTGCTTATTTTTAACACAAGTAAATGTGTCATGCAGTAAAACATAAAAAAATCGTTTCACAAAAATTGTTTTACCTATTTCCTCCCAGGGACTACTATAAATGCAAAAGAAATTTTCGTACAATATGTATCTTAACTTTACTTTAGAGTATGGCCGTTATATATAGAAACAGAAAAAAAAAAACAATCATAAAGTTTTAGTTATTTTTTTTTTTTTTTTTTTTTTTTTTTTTACATCCAGGGGAGCAGCGCTACCTGAGTGAAAAAAAAAATCTATTGTGCGAAATTTTTTATTAACTCACAAATTTCACCGTAGCAGAAGCTTCTTCTAAAAATTTCTTTACAATAATATAAAGGATGAATTTTATTTAAATATTATTAATTACCACCAGGCGGCGCACGCCACCAGAGGACGCTGTGAACACAAACGAAAATTGTCTTGAATGTATACTTGACGTATAGGATGCTTAAAATCCTTGGTTATTCCCACCAGTAGTTTCAAACAGTAAGCATTAGTTAATCTCATATTTTCTTTAATTAAATATGGCTAATATTTTCATTTGGAAATACTGGTGATAAAATTGTAAACATGATGTGAAGGAAGCTCGCGAAGAAGGGGCTCTATACACTACTACTGAGTCTTTTATATCACGTATGTGTTATATCACAAATGTGTTTTATTTTTTTAATTTTAAAATAGGGATTACATGTCCGAACTAACAATTTATAATGAAAAAAGAAACGCTTGAAACTTGGTATGTGTATTTAATTTTCTTGCAATACAACATTTCACAAACTATATCAAAAGTCCTTCTAGAACCAATGTCCATATTAATAGCATAAAAAATAACTTGTTAATAATAATGTATTCATAAGGTTATCTCATTTGGATAGACATTTTTTTTCATAAGAAAAAAAGGAATTCTCCCCCAAAATTGAAAACAAAATTTGTACACGAAATTCGTTATGTGAATAAATGTATTGAGTTATACTTATTAACATATAATTTTTAGCAGACATATGTTGGAATACCTGGATGGTTTTCTTCATATTTTCTTTAGAATATTTATCTAATATCTCATAAACAGAATGAAAATTTCAATTATATATAACTAATTTATAATGTATGAAAGGTCGACTTTAACTTAAAATATATTAATTTTATGAGGCAAGGTGGGTAATTATAAATAAATATAATCGATATTTATATGGATAGGTAACAGCTTAGGCTTTTAGACTGAAATAATCTGGATTAACTTTCGGTTTTATATATATATAAACTTTAAAAAATGTTTAATGCTTAAAACGAGTTCGTTATTTTTCATAATTTAGAATTTATATTTTAGAAAACATCTAATTCATTCAAAACTAACAGCTAACAGCTTAGACTTTTAGACTCAAATAATCTGCCTTAAGTTTCGGTTGCATATATATATATATAAGTTTGGAAAATGTTTAATGCTTAAAACAAGTTCGTTAATTTTCATAATTTATAATTTAAATTTTAGAAAATATCTAATTCATTCTAAAGCGAAAGTTTCGTTATTTAGAAAAAATGTTTAAAATAAAAAAAAAGTTGATTTTTTGGGGAGCAAATTTTTTGTTTTTTAACCCTTTAAGCGTCGCGGCTAATAAGTGTAGACTACTTTAAAAGAAATCAGATTATTTGAAGCCACCACTTTTTTGAAGTAGAAATATTCACCTTAATTAATGGCAGATAAAATTAGAATAAAGCCAAATGCACTATTTAAAAAAAAAAAAAAACTGGTGGGAATCAAACAATCTGAGTTTTAAAAAGTAGCCTAGCTGCCCGTGAACGTCGCGTGCGCGAGAATTAAGTGGTTAAAATTCAAGTATTAAATTTTGTTTCTTTTAATATTTTTATGCAGATAAAATTTTAAATTTATATCGACACTATGCTATTATAAAGTTTGTCATTTTAAAAAAATCAATAAGAGATATATTTTTAAATGGTAGTATATATTTATTTATGTTTTCTTGCCTTTTAAAAATTAGTGTTTTTTACTAAATGATCTTATTGCTAAAATCCCATATCAAAATTGCACTTTTTGATAAAGTAAGGTAGTTCAACAAATAGTGGCCATAGTTAGGCTTTGGGGATTTTCCATTATTTTCCGGTTATGTGCAAGTTACTGATTTTTATTTATATACTTTTTTGTAAAATTTTACACTTATCTCTAACACATATCAAATATAGTTTTCTTTATAAAATAAAATTTTATTATTTTTATAATATAATTTCAAAATTGTAACTTGTGGACCACCTTTGACCCATAGCGTTCCAAAGGGAATTGAAATCACTTTTAAAATCTGAAAAAATACTGGAAAACTATTTTATACTTAAAAGAGTGCTACAATGTTCAATTAAAGGTAAATATTTAGACAAGGAAGAAATTACAATGAAAAAATTTCAAAAAATATATTTGTTATAAGATTCAATGTAGAAAGTACATATTATTATTTTTTTTTGTCTTGTTTAGTAAGTTCCTAATACTCTTTATGCACTTATTGTAATTATTTATTACACAATCGCATGTCCATTATTTTGTCTTTCTTGCAGAAATGGAAAATCCAGATTTCTTTTGGCTGACACCCGCTTGTGCCAGTCAGGGTAGTATCAGTTAATTTAAGAGTCTCTTTTAGCAGTGTACGTGATTCTTTTTTTATTTTCTTATTATGTTGTTTACTGTTATGCTGTAATGATTCTTTCGTTTGATATCTTTCGAATTTTTCTTTTTTAGTCTTTTTATCTTTTTACCGACACGAAAAACTTTGAACAAATTTTTGTGCACGGTAATTTAGGATTTTTGTTCTGGGAGTTACTGACTTGTTTCCGTGGATCTCTGATGTTTTCAAAAGTGTGGAAAATGTTGGAGGAGTCTGGTAATACGTGGTAATGAAGGGTAACACGTTTTTTCATATATTTAAGTAGAAAATTTGAAAATTACCCATACTACAGTGATTTCCATATTTGTTTCCTACAGTGGCCCGTGTGTCGGTTAACCTTAGGAACATGCATATGATCACAGTTTGCACGACGTAAAACTATTAATCTTAAAAAATTATTAGGATTGAAGTAAATGCGATTACAGAATATAAATAAGCTATCAAAAAGAATACCACTACTCAAAGTTATAAGAATTTAAAAACATGTAAAATAAAATATTTTCTTACCTGGAAATTAGAACGAATTCTCCTCAAAAGTGAAACCTCTGCGCACAATGGAAGCCGATCAAGGTGATCTCTTCAAATTTAGACACGTGTACTTGAGGTAAATGACTTACAATGCAGTAGCGCCATTTTGCAATTAAAAATAAAATAAATTTTATAAATAGAAAAACAATATTAATAGCGCCAGAATTAATGTTGTTTTTTCTATTTATATTATATTGCGCCAAGTATCATCTTATTAATCAAAATAAAATCTTCTTTTGGGAGGTGAGCTATCTTAGGAACACTGGCCACCTTTGGATCACCTACGTTATTTGTATCTTAATTTTAGAAAAATTTTTACAGCAGAAGGGACAGAAGGCACCCCACCGGACCCCAGGTGTATGGGTGAGTATCCCGGTGGGAAAGTTTCCCACTGCCTTCCAACGGGACCAGGCCCGGAACACAACGGCATATATCAAAACCATAAACACATAATAAGTAATCTGTTACATAAATAAGAGGCGACAGAGCCTACAGAGAAGACAAAAATAACTAAAATCTAAACTATAACCTATTTACAGACGACGAATATACTCTAAACTAATAACTAGTAACCTTATTTACAACACACAAAACAAAGATGTCTATCATATTTTGATAGGAAACTACTAAAGCACAAAGGCGACTGTATTGAAATCCTTCAGACAGGCATTACAGACGACCATCAAACAAACTGTCCAGAAATAACTCTGGATGTTCAACAAGTGTCCACAAGAGTCAGTATTTATATCTTACGATGGAAAAATATTCGTTGAAAACATTATAAT
Source organism: Maratus speciosus (assembly GCA_963932465.1). NCBI lineage: Eukaryota > Metazoa > Arthropoda > Arachnida > Araneae > Salticidae > Maratus > Maratus speciosus. The sequence continues at coordinate 163,462,697 of OZ010795.1, forward strand.
TGTCCTTTAATTTGTGGTAATTTTTAGGATTAAGCAATGTACGCTTAAGATTTTGTCTCAACGTTGATTCATTATTAAAACGAAAATGATGCACCATGAGTCTACATCTTCCATAAAGGTAATGTTTCACATCGCCGTGGACCCCACAAATACGCAGAGAAGAAAGTCTCTTGCCAATTTTGTAGAGAAATGCCGGAAAAGATCCGTGAGCAGTGACGTAAAACTGCGCAATTTCGCTGGAGCAAATATATTCACTGTCTACTTTATTAAAAATGATGTAAGTATCGCGCCCAACGTCGGAATTTGACCAATGTTCTTGCCATTCTAGCATAAGGTTCTTTTTCAGATGAGCATTCACATATGTTTCCGTGAAAAGGCACCATATCATTATGATTAGGGCAGTCATAAAGAATAGCGGCTTTTGTGTTTGCATCAGCTCGCTAATTTCCTGTCAGACAAACATGGGCTTTAATCCACCCTATGAAAAGAATTCTCCTAGGATTTTTAACCAAAAGGTCAAAAATATTTCTTACAATAATGAATAATGTTCATCGGAAAAAGTCTTTGTAAAGAAAATACCGAAGACAAACTGTCAGTGTACAGTCTAGCATGTGAATATTCTGAGTCAATGAACCACTTTACTGCGTATTCAATAGCAGTCAGTTCTGCCTGATGTACTGTATTGTAGGGTTGAAAACGTATTCCAAAGTCATGAATCACACTGTCACCACTCATTACAGTGAAAGTGGAGGATGTACCCTGGGCCATATTTGAGCCATCAGTATAAATTGTAGGGTATATTAAATCTGGAACTCCGTCTTTTACATCCCGAATGAAATAAAGATTCCTAAGACTATTATACTCAGGAAATTCAAAAGTATTTAATTTCTGCATTAAGTTGTCACTTTTAATTTCATGATCGCCAATCATAATACTTCGCTTACCATGGAATATCATATATTTTTGATATCATTTTCAACTTTATATACAACGGTGGAACACCCGTGATTATGCAAAGTGAGTCTGTAGACACGTTCCTATGTGTCTTAATAATTGTCATTAAACCCGCTCGTTGACAGGAGCTTAATCTTCTGAAACTGTGAGAATTGAGGTCGTTTAGCCAAACTTCTGAACGATAAGATATTCGCTTCTCTATTACCTGAAGATACCATATCTTCCTATGTTTTGCCAAAAGACCCCTGTCACGACTTCCAGTTTTTCTTATATCTATTGCAAAATTACGAATATTTTTGCGCACCATGTCCAGGTGATGCAACCAATTAAAACGGTTGTCTAAGTGGAATCCGAGGAAGGTAATATTTTGTTTAACAGGTATTGAAATTCAATTGATTTTAAAAATAAGATGCCTCTTTTTGAGAGTATTCTTTCCCATCATGATAGCAGTGCTTTTTTTAATACCTAATGATAAATTCAGACTTGTACATATATTCCAAAAATTCTCCGGAGAACTAATTATCTTGTCTTCCAAATAGCTACGAGTATCCTCGCCGTCCATAGTCACAAAGTCGTCAGCATACGAAACAATATACGGATGAAGAAGCTTATATTCCTTAATCAATTTGTGGGACAAAATTTACAAATTAACGGACCCAGACAAGGACCCTGGGGACAGCCATGGAACATTATGTACCATAGCACACTCCCAGCAAACTTAAAACCAATACGGCGGCTTGACATGTAATTCTTGAGTGTAGACTTGAGATAATCGGCAATTGGGAGAGAAAGAATGATCATCGCCATCGTCTTCCAGCACGCAGCGTCAAGAGCTCCCTCTATATCCAACGAAACAATCGTACAATACTTGTGAGTTCTCAAGATATGCTTAACTATATCCTTTACTGCCGAAAGGGCAGTTACAGTAGGCTTTTTCTCCCTAAAACCATGTTGATTATCTTCAATATAATTTTGTGATTCCAATACCATAATAGCTCTACTTTTAATGATTCTTTCTAATACTTTGCCAAGAATAGATAGTAAGGTGATTGGGCGGTATCCCTGGGAGAAGAGGCCGGTTTATTACGCTTCCTAGAGTAAATGACAATCCCATCCTTCCAACTTCGAGGGAAATGTCCCATACTTAAACACTTGCTAAACTACTTCCGCATAATTACTATATATGATCTTCACTGTTAGTGCATCCAATTCATCCAATCCAGGAGCCTTAGCGTTTGCTTGCTGTGCCAATGCATACTTGAGTTCTCTATTACTAATTTTGTAAAAATTTTGATCATTCTCATGAGATCTGGCTGCAGTATATTCAAAAATAGTGTCAGGAAAATTATTAACATCGTAGTGCTCCTGCATCAGCATCTCTACGACGTCGTCATACGATGCAAAAGGAAGGGATCTCTCCATTGACGTAAAATTTAAATGTGTAGTTTTCCACTGTTTCCCTTTTATAAATTTATATAAGTTACCAAATGAGTCGTTCGTTTGACCACAAAACTGATACCACGACCTTCTCTTGGCTTAACGCATTTGCCTCTTATATCTGTTCCGAGATTCCACATATGTTTCTCTATGTAAAACATATTCCAAATTTCTTCTATATCTTTTGTATAACGCTGACACTTGATTTCTAGCAACCTTCATACAAAATTACATATTTTACTTGAGTTACAACTTTTGAAGGTTGTATTTTCTATTAACGTTGTTTTTCTATTTACATTATATTGCGCCAAGTATCATCTTATTAATAAAAAGAATTCTTCTTTTGGGAGTTGGGCTATCTTATGAGTACTGGGCACCTTTGGCTCACCTACGTTATTCGTATCTTAACTTTAGAAAACATTGTACAGCATACGAACTTACATATTTTACTTGAGATACAACTTTTGAAGGTTGTATTTTAATTAACGCTGTTTATTATATTTACATTATATTGCGCTAAGTATCATCTTATTAATGAAAATGAATTCTTCTTTTGGGGGTGGGCTATATTAGGAACACGGGCCAACTTTGGCTCACCTACGTTATTTGTATCTTAACTTTAGAAAACTTTGTACAACATACAAAATTACATATTTTACTTCAGCTACAACTTTTGAGGGTTGTATTTTAATTCTGAAATTTATTTTTTTATGCTGGTGGATGTTTTAAGAGAGTACAGGTATATTTCAGCAATATTGCCTCTATTCTGTAAAATTGCCATCCTAAGAAAACGATAAAAATAAATTTATAATTTCATGTAGAAATGGTTTCGCCCATAAAATGATAAGTAAGATACATAAGCATTTTTAACCATATTAATAGTTTATTTCATAAATGAAAAAAACATTCTATATATATATGACAGATCTAGTGAATAAACAAGTATAACTCATTGCAAGCTTCATCCCTTTAAATATTTCTTTTAAGAATCATGAAAATATTTATAAATCATTCGTTTCCGATAGCAGTATTTGAAAATGTACAATTATTCAAAATGAAGTGATAAAACATATTGACAGCATTTTCAAGTAAGCACATTTTATCAACCATACCATCTAAAGATACACTAAGTTTTCAACAAAATAACTCTTTCCTTTCCCATTTTCTATTATTGATGATCTCGACTACTTATCCGATAAGGTTTTTTTAGTAATTGGTCCGAATCTTTCTTTGTTCGGTAAACATTGTTTTATCGGTACATAGTTGAAAAATAATGACCTATAATTTTTCCGTAAAAAGAACTTAATTTTTTAAAGAATAAATAGTGGTTATTAAACTTTTACTAAAAGTGTTGTTATTTTTCTAATCGCAGAAAATATTGTTGTTTGACTTAATAAAGTAAACATAAAAATATAAAAAATATTGAAAATCTACTAAATAAAATAAACAAGTCAATAAACAAGTAAAACGCATTGCAAGATTCATTTCTCTAAGAATCAATAATGATAATAATTATAAATTATTTGTTTTATAAATCATCGTGGATCCAGTATTTGAGAATGCACCATTATTCAAAATGAAGTAATAAAAATTTATTGACAACATTTTCAAATGAAGAAATTTTATCTACGATGCCATCTAAAAATATGCTAAGCTTTAAAAAAAGATAACTCCCATTTATTTCCTCATTCTCGATTATTGATGATCTCAGCCACTTATCCAATATGGCTTTTTTCAGTAATTGGTCCGAATCTTTCTAGCTTCGCTGTACTTTGCTTTGTCGTTATATTGTTTAATAATATTTCCAATTACTCGCGCATTCAAGATTTTTATAGATAGTTATTTAACTCAATGTTTGCTTTCAACTACAGACTTATTTTTTGTAATACTTCAGTAAATAGATATTTCATTTGTATAGTGATTTGAATTTCCTATTAAATTATTTAAAAATATTTAAATTTATAACTTTCTTCTGTATTATTACAGAGCAGTAAGTATATAACACGTGAACACACTGTTTTACAGATATTTAAAAAAAAACGTCAAAATAATTTGTTATATATATTTTTTAATTTTATGTGAAAAGAGTTTTTGAAAAATATTGATCATGTGATAATATTTTTTTGAAAAAAAAGACAAATCATAATAATTTACAGATTAAATACTGGTTATAATTTTTTACTAAACGTATTGCTATTTTTTTTAGCTTGACAAACATTGTTATTTGATTAAATTAAATACACATAAAATTAAAACATTCAAAAACTAATGAACAAAAAATAGTATTTATCATGAAAATAGAAGGGTACTAAAATGCGACTTTTAAGATGACCATTATAAAACTTTCTTCCTTATCCTTTTCTAAAATATTCTTTTATATTTAAAAGAATATTTACATACGGACCATCAATTATGGATATCAAGAATAATGTCTTTATTTAAATTTAGCATATAATTGCAGTGCTCAGTAAATAAAAATAGAAAAAAAGAGGTATGAAAGTGTACGTCAAAGGTGGCAAATGAGGTGCATTCGTACCGTATCTAGATTTATAAATATTCAGATTTTGGTACAATAGCTGTTGCACTTTTATGCAAAAATTCATGAATACAAAATTTATAATTTATTACGATTTTATATATTAAATTAAGTAATAAGGAAATATTATGACTCAATTTTAAATAGGGACCTTAATCACCATGGCAACCAAGAATCATTACCTCTCAAGGGATATCATTGATTTAATTACGTGTATTAGGATTTAACAGAATGAAGAAAACTTTTATTAATATCATTTAGGTATCTTTCATTACAAAAAGCTACCTATTGCAGCCGTTCGGAGGAAAGCGATTCCAAAAAAATTTGTATATTTTCACTGATCATGATCCCCAGACGCCGAAACCACCATCCTATCAAATGTTGATATGTATATATATATATATATATACACACCGGAGAGCCATTAAATTATGACCACCCTCCATTTATAACAATGAGCTCGCCCAGAAAGAAAACTACGGCGCGTGCGCGGCTGATATCTCTCTATTCTAAAAAAAGTAGCTACCGCTGTCACCGCCGCCGCCGCCGGTTTTGATTTCTTTGTGACCGGAGGCTTTTCTTCGTTAATATTAACAAAAATAATGCATACAAAAATATGAAAATCGGTGGTTTTATACAGAAAGGTTTGATAAACACGCTGATGTAGACAGTTTTCAAATCGAAGAATTATTTTAAGAGTTATTTAATGCTAAAATTGGACAAAATCGTTCTACTAAAAACGTTTTATAGCAGCAAAAACTATACATGGCAGTGTAATCATATTTAGATCATTTTATGCGTTAGAATTTGCCGGAGTGCAGATTGCATTAATTTTTTTATTTTGACTCATTTTTTCAGGTTTTATTTCTATTTTAAATTCAAATTTTCAGCATTTCTAGAGATATTTTTTACAGATTCCAGAAAATTGTACTAATTTAAACTGTTGCCAACTGTATAAAAAGCGCAAGCAATAATGTTTGCTTCAAATTAAAAATTTATTTACATGTGACTATTATAAACAGGAAAAAAACTTTCAAATTAGAATTAAATAATTACGTATAAAAAGCAGGAACTTATTAAAAATTACGTCATAAAAAGTATACACGTGAATTTTAAAAGAGAAAGGATATTGTAAAATAATAAATTCATTAACATGCGTTAGAAGTCTTAGGAGAAATGACGTCATATTTACGTCACATTATAGTTATTACATAAAATGAACACAAAATAATATTGCAAAAAAGTTTAAATTTAGAAATTGCGCTAGACATTTATTTGATATTTTGAGAATTAATTTAAAATGTCTCATTTAAAAGAACTTTCTTTTCGCTTTGTTAAAAAATACCAGGAGACAAAGACTCTCTTTACTTAATTTCTTTTATATTAGCTTATTTTGAAATGTTGTTACACGTGTCTACGTTATCAAATTATTTTGATTTCGACGTTTTATATGAATTTTTATTAATGTTGTACTAATTTATTTGTTCTTTCATTATTTAAAATAAAAATTATGTCAATTTGTATAATTTGGCGAGTGGTTTGGCGGTTTATATAATTTGGCAAAGTTGGTCGACAGGATAATCAAGTAGTACCGCAGCGGATTTGGTGTTAAAATTCCCCAATCAAAGAGAAATGAATAGAAATTCGTTTATAGGGAGATCGCCACTGTTTTTTAAATTATAATTCAATCTTTCGGAATCTTTTTAAAGCCGATCAAATTAGCGTGCATTTAGTCTCCGGTGTCTGGACGGGGGTTGGCGAGCGTAGCTCGTAGGGGGCCGAGCCCCCTAGTTGGAGTATATAAAGCGACCATGCATTGTATTTCAAACCATAGCGTGATTAGCGACTTAATGGGAAATGTAGCAGATTTATCAGACTTTGATAAAGGTAAAATCGTTATATCTCGTCGACTGGAAATGTCGGTATCGGAAACGGCGCGTTTGGTGGGCTGTACTCGTGTAGTCATTGAAAGCACGTACCGAAAGTGGTGTATGGATGGTGAAACGACAAGTCTCCGGCGAGCGGTGTGTCGCCCCGTGCGCATTGATTCTAGAGGAGAGCGGAGATTGTTACGCATTATTCGTCGTGACCGAAGAGTTGCAACGGCCGAAATCAGCAACAGCTACAACAGCGGCGACCCAAACAGTGGTTCTCAACGCACAGTGCCGCGTGCGCTGTTGCGTATAGGCCTACGCAGCCGGCGGCCTAAGCACGTTCCTGCGCTGACAGCACGTGATGGCCAGCAGCACCTTCAACTTGCCCATGAACGTCGGAATTGGACCGTAGAATAATTGAAGAAAGTTGCATGGTTCGATGAATCACGTTTTCTGGTCCATCACATCGACGGGCGCGTGCGAATATGCCGATTTCCAACCTCTAACCCTGGCTCCCGGATGCACTGTTGCTCGGAGACAAGTCTGTGGCGGCTATATTATCGTGTGGGCGATGATTGTATGGAGCACATTAGCACCCATAATCCCCATAGAACAAAACTTGACGTCTGTGAGCTACCTGAACATTTTTGCAGACCAGGTGCACCCTTTAATGACAACAGTGTATCCGGCGGGTTATTGCATTTACCAACAGAATAATGCACCACCTCATACGGGTCGAATCGTCAGGGAGTGGTTCTAGGAGCATTCTAGTGAGTTTCAAGTCATGTCCTGGCCTTCAAATTTACCTGACATGAATCCAAAAGATCATTTGTGGTTCCACCTGGAAATCACAATTCGTGCTGCAACGCTACCATCTCGAAATATGCGAGAATTTCAGGACCATTTGATGAACGCTTGGTACCAGATACTTCAGATTACTATAAGAACTTTGTCGAGTTGGTACCTGGTCGGGTGTTGGCGGTTTTGAGGACGAAAGGTATGACGTCGTATTAAATAGGTGGTCATAATGTAATGGCACTTCGGTGTATGTATATACATATCTGATCTTTGTCACACTCTAAATATCGTACTTATGAACCATTTTGATGCAACTTAGTGTGTACATAGTACATACCAATGTCTCGACCGCGTTTGTTGGCTAGCTTCATTCGCAATCTTGTTTCAAAATAGCGTTCATTTAATTTTTTTTAATGTTCAATTTAAAATTAGGTGCCAAAAAAATATAAATTTAAAAAGATTGTTTTCTTATGTGTTTGACGTTGATACAAAGATTCCGGAGCATTTTTTGCTTTTTTTATATCTTAAAAAATGGCTCAGTTATAGTACTTTGAATTTCTAGTGTGGCTGACATTTTAAAACGATCTGATTTTTATCACGCGATAAAAATCGTATTTATTAACAGATTTGTATGTAACTTAGTGTGTATATAGTACATACCAATGTCTCGACTCAGTTCTTTGGCCAGCTTCATCCGCCATCTTGTTTCAAAATGGAGGACATTTCATAAAAAAAAAGAAAATTTAAAATGAAGTACAAAAATATTAGAAATAGAAAAAAATCATTTCTTATGTGTTTCACCTTGATACAAAGATTTCGGAGCATTTTTTGTTTCATGTATGTCTGAACAAATGGCTGAGTTATAGCACTTTGAATTTCTAGTTGGCCTGAGATTTTGAAACAATCTGAATTTTGTTACGCGATAATACACGTATTTACGAACCGATTTGGAGGTAACAAAGAATGTGCATAGTACATAGCAATGTCTCGACCGAGTTCGTTGGCCAACTTCATCCGCCATCTTGTTTCAAACTGGCGGCCATTATAATTTTTTTTATTTAAAAATTAAAATGCGATACAAAAAATAGAAAATGAAAAAAGGTTTCTTTTTTAAGTGTTTGACCTTGATACAAGGATTCCGGAGCTTTTTTGCATTGTCTTTATGTTAACAATTCGCTACGATATAGCAGATTGAATTTCTAATGTGGGTAACATTTTGAAAAATCTGATTTTTTTTCCCTGCGACAGCACTAGTATATATCAACCGATTTGGATGTGAGTGAGCATGTACACAGGAATTACTAAGGTCTCGACCAAGTTCATTGGTTAGCTTTGTTGCAACCATCATGTTGTTTTAAAATGGTGGGCACTTCAAGATATCGCCGAATTTGGCGAACAAATATAAGTCACTTTAAATAAAACAAGCTTGCATAAAGCTGACTGATTTCGCAAAATTCTCATTCATATTCACTATTGACAAAAACTAGTATTGAAACTTCCATAATCGGTCTCCACTAATTTGAGCTTCGTGTGTTTGAATAATACAAGCTGGCTTTTTAAAAAAAAGGAATATAAAAGCTACCTCTTCCTGCCGGCAATGACCGGGAGGACTTTTTAAGTTTTGATTGAATTTTCATAAAATATGTAATGACTCAACAAAATGCTGCAACAATTATGTATATTAAATTTCAAACAATTCGTTTGGGTAATTTTTGCGCTGTTATATGTGGACAGACGAACGGAGCAGACGACGACTGTAGGTGCTACGTATTTGTGGAATTACGACATTTCTCCCATAGATTATGATGTAATGTAATACTTTTTATTTCTGTAAAATAAAAAAAAAAAATAAAAAATATAAAAACTATGACCGCCACATACTTTATTTCCAATATCGAAATTAAGCGTAGTAAATCACAATAAATCATATCAATTATAGAACAATCCAACTATATTAATGAAAGTTAGAGTTTGGAAAGACACATACACAGACGAACAAACGGAAAGATTGTTTGTAACTCTATATGAATACAGTAAGTTTTTTAAAGAATATCTGTCCTCCCGAGTAGCAGAATTATGCTCTTACAATACATAATTGAAATGAAATAATATCAATATTTCTTGAGGATTGTAATTTTCTGTAATTTCTAATTCTGTGTATTTTAAATGATTACTTTCATATACAATTTATAATAAATTTGAAACATGTCTTAATTGTATGTCTGTTGCAGATAAAAGTTCAATGTCATTTAAAACTTATATAACTTTAAAACTAAACTTTGAAGTATTTAATACGGTTATAATAATTAAACAGCCCTTTTTAAAATTTTACGCCTTTTAAATTTGTATATGACAAAAGCGCAAAAGTGATTAATTTGCTGCAACAAGATGTATTTTTGAAAAAAAAAGGTAAAACAGAATATTATCAAATAGTGTGTATTATATTTTATAGAATTAATAGTATGAAGTATAGTACAAAAAACTCATCTATATAATAAAAGCTCAAGTCATGTGACTGTCATCAACACTTCCAGGTTGATCACTTCGCTTTTTGTATGCCAATTTGGCAATTTAATGTTAGCCAGGAGCAGGTGATTAATCGCCAAATATTGTTCCATCGCCATCATGTCATCAGTATCATAATAGTCCATTTCATGCGACTCTCATAAACAATTTTTCGCCTGGTAAATTAAAACAAAGCTTTGATGTTGAAATTAAATGTCATGGTTTATGGTATTATTTATTACTTTTCTTTATTATTTTCTTTTCTTTTTTTTAAAGCAATAATTCAGAGTCATAAATTTTAAATATTGCAGTTTTAAATTAAAGTTATGCATTTTAAATAAAATGAGCAAAAGTACTATATTTTAAATGAAATTAATGAAATACGAAAAATACGATGAGAACAATGTTTGGCGATTTATCACCTGCACCGGGCTAACATAAAAGTGCCGAGTTCATGATTTCTGTATAAGAATATTCGGATTTGGCGAAGGACTGAGCAAGTAAATTAAATTATATATAAAATTAACGTGATACAATACTTAGCATATATTTAAGGGAGACCAAACTGGTCGCCCAGGGCGGCTAGTTTCGGTTTAATAAGACAAAATCAGATAAAATAAAATGAAAGTGCAAAAAATCCTATTTTACATAATCATATAATTACTTACATATAATCTTTTACATATTCTTAAATATCTATCACTCTAACGTAATAATAATAATAATAATGCGATAAAGTGAGGATTTTTCGAAAATACAAATTACATATATTTTTATGCAGTGATGTAATAATTGAGTAAATTAATCATATATTTTCCTTTTAAATACATCGATTGAAACATTAAAAAATATGATTTACTGAAATATTTCTTATCTAAAATATTGCAAAAATGTGTCTGTGATTGAAGAAAATCGCTAGTTCTCCCAAAATAATGGGCTTCAAAAACATATGAATACGCGGATGACTGGGATTATTTGTTAACAATGTAACGACATAGTAAAAATGTAACGACTACAATAAAATGAAAAAGAATCAGAACAATTACATAAAAAGTCATATCAGATATTTAACTCAGGTCACTGATAATTGAAATCAACCAAATAAGTCATTTTATTGAAACATTATTATATATATGTATATTTTTAAGATGATACAATTATTAAAATGCATTCTTATAAAAATGTTGACAACAATTTTTTGTATACTTCCTGAATAATGATACTTTTGCATTTAGTATGAAGTAATATGTGAATGGAATGCTTTATTTTTTTTTCAACATTTATTATAAAACTTGATAAAAATCAGAATGAGTAACAATTCTTTCTTATAACATGTGTAGTAATATATTCTTAATACGGAATGTAATCCAAATTTGTTCATCTTTGCTTTATAATTATTTTCTACAAGAGTTGCAGCGATTTATTCCTATTTATCACCTTTCACAATTTTCCTTTTATTAAATAACGCGAATATTCGGCTTTTAATTTACAGTATTTATATTTAAAATTATTCGAAGTTGTTATTTGTAACAACATTAAAATGTTGGATTTGCAAGTGCTGAAAGTGCTTAAACATATAAAATATAATTTCAATAGTTTCAGTTTTATTTATATCTGGTATTAGTTATTAACTTACGCGTTATACGTCCAAATAGCCTAAAAATTCTCTGTTTGTAAATTAATATCTTCTTTATATATATATATATAATACTGAAATTTTGATGATATCTTTAAAATGTCATTAAACATATTACATATTTTTCGTGAGTAGTTAGCAGTGTGATTTTCAAACAACGCTTTAAAATGTAATGAGCAAGAAAATAGTACTATAAATCATAAGGTAAGATATATCAGGAAGCCACAGCTTTTGAAAGAACAAATAAATTCAACTTCATCTCACTGTTTTCTTACTTAGATTGCTCCAGTTGGAGCATTTTCGCCAGAGAGGTTTGACTCCACAGTGCTTTTTTTGTAACAATTGTGAATTACTTTTCACTTCCATTTAAAAACAGTTCTTGCTTGTATCTTTTTTTTATGCGTAATAGATTATTTTTAATAAATACTTGTGGAACACAGAAGTTATTAACTCCATAGGTTTATAGGTTAGGAAGTTATAAGCTCCACACGGTCTGCGCAATATACAGTGTTATCTTATTGTTTCGTCACTCTCTGAAAGAATTAAAATTAATACGATTGGATGATTGTTAAAAATAAAAAAAATCTTAGAACAATAATGTGTGCCTTAAAAAATATGTAAACGTCGCTACCATTTGCGAAATTGTACGAAAAAACGAGTTACTAGATTGAAAAACAAAATAAAAATCCCAGAATCATGCAAGAAGACAAGAACCATTTTGGAATCCTGATGAAATACAGTGCGGTTATATAGAAACTTGTGCCATATATAAATCCCGAGCTAACGCTCCGTTAAAGTAACCGAAATTAAATGTGAAGTATAGTTATGAGAAAGTATGCGCTCGAGATTGAGATAAACAAGAACAACTGAAACAGAGCCTGAACAGTGTTGGTAACAAAGCAATAATTTTTAAAATGTCCAATGGCAAACTCACATTTTCTCATCCAAAAATGATTTGTTCATTAATAAATAATGAATGGTGTTGGAACGGCACATATAATACGAAAAACTGCGACTAAGGGCACATGCAAAGTACAACATTTAAACGATCAATAGCAATAGGGAGATGAGTTGAACATCAATCATGGAACACTATTCGCAAATAGTCGTTTGTGAAAAACCTTTAAAAAACAACGTTGAAAACTTGTAATATTAGTACAACTTTTTATTTTTCTCTACTATCTCTTTTACTATTGATTGCTTACAAAGCTGTTATTTACGTATACCCTAGATCTTTTTTTTTTTTTCTTTGCTAAATGCATTGCTGCATCGCGATTTTTGTTTTTCAATGCTCTGATTATTTTAGGATGGGGAAAGTAAAAAATCACATTCGAAAAGCTAGAAGATATTTCAATATAATTAAAAAAATTTCAGTGAAATAAAAAAAAGAATCAGTCTTTGATTGTGAAACTGTTAAATCGAAATTTCAGTTCCACGCAGGAAACTTGCCGCAGATTTCCAGAATAGAAAAATATTTGCAAAGATCTACTATCTCTAAACGAATATTCGAAAATTACTAGAATATGTTTGGAAACTAGATTGTATTAAGTGGTTTAAAAAGTGAAAAAGTAAAGGAAATTATTGAAAAAAAAATGTGTAATGAAAATTGAAGATTCTATTTTTACTGAAGAAGAGGACGAGATTTTTAAACTTCGTGGGCAGCAAAGTACATTTTATCAGATTTAGATAATTTCTAACTCTGTTAAATCATTTTATAACCTACTTTAGAAAATTCAGCTACATTACACTTTTATAAATTCACTTCTTTAGTAGTTTTCCTACACTTCTAATATTATCACGGCAATTCATTACGCATGAGTTTTTAACATACATTGCACATGGACTGCTCTATGCATCGACCGACCGATCGTATTTTCATTTGGGTGGCATGGTGAATACCTGCTATTACTATATTTGGGTGAAGATAACCAAAATTTGCTTCTAAAGTTTCCTTTGGAGTATCGCATCATTAGATGATCATTTAGTATACTGCATTATTTAAGTTCAATTAAACTTTGTACTTCCACATGTGATTAACAAGGAATAATCCCTTGACATGCTACATACACATCTCACATTTCCTTTCAGTTGTTTAATAGGAGTGGTCACTAGAGAATCATTTATCAGCAACGTTTCTTTATGACCACTCTGTATCTAACGAGACCATGGCGGAAAAAAATACAATTGCAAACAAAAATAAATATTAAGTTGAACATACTAACGCTAAGCATTATTTCATTGGCATACATTAAATAATACAAACGAATTGAATAATCTAATTAGTCTAATTGAAAGCAGATTTTCTCCAACATCTTACATTAGGGTAATAAAAATTAATGTCCTGTATTTGTGCATTCGATTTTCAAAATAGACGTAATTTTTGGTAATAAGCACGATTTAAAAATATTATACCTTTTTTTTTTCTTTTTCTTTCTTTCATTTTTCTTTAAATTTTTCTCTTATCTATTTAACTTTGTTAAAATTTGATTTAAACAGACTTGTCTTATCGGTCGGAAACTAATACCTTCTAATAATTTGATTAATTTTCATTGAAGTCAAACTTTTTTTTTTCTTTCCGTTAATTATTAAATTAATAAGAGCTGAAAACCTCTGAGCCTTTTATCATTAATTAACTAATGAAAAAAGGTTTAATCTAATATTGTTTTTGTTATTTCCAACGTTAAATCTCGAAGAAAATATTTTTGTTTAATATTTCACAATATAAGTTTATCAATCAATATCTTAGAATGAATATAATCTTCTTAGCTTATGTTGTATGAAGTACTAAATGTACATTCTGTCAAAGAATGCTATAAATGCCTATCATCAATCATTTCTTTCATCTGTTCTGTCAGATGGTGTTGTAAAATTTCTGTAACACGCAATGCCTTTAACGTTCAGTACATGAATCAAAATATAAAATATTATTTATGAAATGATTTAAGTAATAGACTTCAGTTGAGGCCATTAATACTAAAGGAAATCTACTATGATTTTCAATGCAGTATAACTCAATGCATCAGAATTTTGTATCTTTAATAATTTTCAGGAAGCGGGAATCGACGTAAAACCTAAATTTTTTGATGATGCTAAAAACATTCATGTTGCTGTTTCATGTCTTTAAAACACCAGAATCGTTATAAAGTCCAATTTCTTACCATTGATGTGAAATTAAATAAATGGAACGTTTTTATTATCGAAAGACGCTGAAAATTTATAAATTTTAAGTATCATGTTTCGGAAATGTTTAGTCATAAAAAGTAAGGTTTTTAAAAGTTCTTAGACGCAGAACATTATTTTTATAAATGTAACTTCTTGGTTATTTGGGACGTAAAATATCTATTTTTTTTTTTTTATTTTAATCTATGCATCAACTTTCGCAATAAATTCTTATGTATAAGTCATACTTCATCTGATTAATTCTTTTAGAAATAAGATCTCTTAGAGTTCCCTTAAAGAAATATCATCAGTACCTCATGTTTTGTATCACCCGGTATGTGATATATATTAAACTGTTTGTAAAACTTTCCTTTAAAAACAGCAATTTGTCTAATGGCTGCATATTTCCAAGGTGAAGCCACTCCAATGAAGCAAGATATAAGGGTCGTGTAAATGAAAGTGCTATTACTATAATAACTCCGCCATTTGTAGAGAAAGGTGACTGCGCATGCTCCTATAAAGGGCGCAAAATGCTGGGAATACATGCGATATCGTCAGATACCACCAGATGCGTGTGTGATGGCGTGGGAGCACGTTAAATGGCATAATTCGCATCATGGATGCCTCCAAACGGTGTCAAAGCGCGATCATGCAATTTTTAACAGCGGAAAATGTAAGTGATATTGAAATCTGTCGTCAAATGCAAAATGTGTATGGCATGGAGTGTATGTCACGTCAGATCAGTATTCCGATGGTGTAGGGATTTTCGTAGTGGAAGAAGACCACATACGCTTGACCAGGTCGTGACCTGTAGTCAGTACTGCTTCTTCCACTACGAAAATGACTACATGAGCCCTATTCCGCTAATGTGTTTTTATCCTAGACCGAACAACTATTGCGTGCTACTATATCTGCAGATGCAAGCATATAATTAATTGTTCTCGGAACTATATTCGTATTTTTTTCTTATTATGTATAGAATAAAATCTTTGTACAGGTATAGTGCTATAAAACAGTCCCATTTAGGTTTTCATTTATTTAAAGAAAAACATTTTTTTTATAAAATTTTTGGAAATTTTTAATTATTTGTAATATTTATAAAACTAAACTGTTCTTATAAGAATTTGACAAGAAATTTAAATTTTCAAACCAATATTAGATCACTCTCATTTGTAATTCGACGCATTTAATTAAACAAATATTTCTTTTTAACAGAAGGGATCATCAAGTTATTAAAACAGTTTCCAAGAAGAGATTAATTTTCTCAGTAGCCTACACAGATTTGGAGCTTATAAATTATGCAAAATACAACACGCCTTATTTCATTTATTATCTGTCACTCAGATTGGCTATGTTTAATTTAATATTTATACGGCTGGAACGGAATTGTTGTACATAGACTATATGGAATGTTTTGATAATTTGTATTAATTGAAAATGCTGAAATAGCAATTTGTTTTCTAGGCTTGCATTTTACTTTTCGTTCGAAATATCGTTATAACTCAGTACTTAACAATTAAATATAATAATAAATATTGATATTTACGATTACCTTTATTATAGCTGCACATTCTTAGGCAATTGAAAAATTTCGAGCAGTTACATAGAAGATGAAAACCACTACAATATAAAAAACATCAAAATCTTTTCATTTTATACTTCCATTTATTAAAAATATTTATTTTGAATTGAAAAGGAAAGAATATTTTATACCGTTAGTAATATTTACAAAATGAGAAGGCTTTTAAAAAATTTTAATAATTAGTTTTAATTTTCAAATCCCTGTATGATGGCACACACTTAATATTCGATACGTTTAAATTAACGGAGAAAGATTAAAATTAATGAGGATTTTTTAATTTTAAATAGCGAAAATCATCATTAGAACTCTTCTTTAGATGAGTCTAATTTAATCAATAATTAGTGTTCATACATTAAGGGATTATAAATGATGCAAAATTCATCACATCTTAGTGTAATTGTTCAAACGGATTGACTATGTTTAATTTAATATTTAAACGCTTGGAAAGGTAGTAGAATAAAATGAGAGAAGTTTCTTTTATATTATTACAATTGTTTAGTTGTCTATTTGTATAAAAGCTAAAATCATTTGTTTTTCATATTTAACCCATACTTAACAATTTCGTGTTTATACACTTTACGTTTATTATCTTTTACATTACTTAATTTTCTTATACGTCCTAATTTACTAAAGTTTGTAAAATATTGATGAGTTAGACAGACGACGTGCATATTTAAAAAATGAAGCCACTCTAATATAGAAAGCAAATAAAAATGCTGTGATTTATGCATCCTTTTCCCAAAAGAGTATTTTCGAGAAAAATATTATTTCAGGAAATTTAAAATTCTTAATATTGTGTATAAAAACAGAGTGCTATTATAAAATCTTCATAATGAATTTTAATTTGTAAATCTTCATATCGCATTCATTTTTCATCCCATCCCGTCAAAGAAATGGCTTTTATTTACCAATAGCATTCAAACACTTTCGTAGCAGAGATTCCTTTCTACATTAATACTACACACGAATTCGATGCCTAGAAATTAAATTTCATATTAAGAAATTTATTTTCATACTTAGAAATTAAATTTCATTTTGTATTTCATATAAATATCATATTAAGACTATCCAATGGAAACAGTTTTTAAATAGCATTTAGGAACTTTTTTGAAAACAAAGCATCACATTGATTATAGCAATAATTTTCACGTTAGAATAAAATATAGTGTAAAATCTTTTTCAAAAGATTTTAGTTTTCTTACACTCAGAACATGTATTTAAACAGTATTTGGATAAATTTTGTGATATACAAAGCAAATGAATACATACATCATTATAATTTTAAATGTTGCACGCATGAATTTGAAGAATGTTTGGCTGGACAATTTGAAATACATCCTCTTGATTGGACGCCTTTCAACCATTTTATTAATACGTATTGCATGTTGCTGATACGTCCGATGAATAGTTTTATTAATATAAGCAGCTTTGAAACAGTGGTGAACTTTAAACATGCACACATTATATTTCAATAAAAATACATAAACTTTTTAATGTATGTTAAACAATACAATATACATTTTGCAAATTTGGTATATTTATTTGATTTTTCAGCAGCAATGACATATTAAAACAACAACTATATCATTGATACTGTTTAAAAAATATATTTTTCTGTTCCATAACATAAAATTTTAATATGGCTATAAAGTGTTATTTCCAGCGTTTACTACCTATAAATGCAAAATACATTTATAATTCTTTTATTAATTAATAAATTTAACTCGAAAATTTAACTCGAGAAATTAACAATTCATTCGAGCTAATTTAAAAAGTAAGAAAGCCGAAATTTTGAAAACACAATATTTAAATTTCAATTCTGCATTACTACAATTTTTCAAATGAAAGGACTGTTTTACAGAGAACTGTATTACACAAAACCACCAAGAGAAGCGAAGCTAAAAACCTCATAATTGAGTCTAGGCTCTGATAATCAATATTAAATTCAACGGCAATTTTTAAGGTTGTTTATGTTAGCTTATTAACCATTAGGTTACGTTTAAAAAAAGTACACAATTTTATTGAAAATTTATTGTAACATAATTTTGTTTCTCCAAACTTACAGCCATTTTAATTTATTTAAGCGAAAACTTGTCGATTGCCAACTGGGTTTTTTTTTTCAGTACATTTTGAGGTAATACAAAATTTTATTTTCCGATTCTGGATGCACTTGCATACTTACACTTATGTTTTTGTCAAATATAAATCTATCAAATTCTCTCTGAGAAATTCCTTATACTAAATATTCTTAGCATTCTTTAAATATTATTTCCCATTTTTCATGACATTTTCTGCAATTTTTTTTCACTGCATACTAATCAAAATTTTCAGAGCATTAATCGAAGTTTATTTTTTCATTTAAAGAAGTTTTCCGCACTAACTAAAAATCACACTAACTGAAACCGCACTGGGTGAGAGATAACTTAATATTCAATACATTAGTTGTTTTTCATTTTATTGAAATTATCCAAACCTGTTGAATAAAAATATGTTGCTTTATATAAACATATCAAAAATAACCTGCAGGAGAATTTATGTTTTTAAGAGAAATTTTTTCATTATTATAATGCAAAGATGTTTCTTAAAACTTTTAAAATGTTAATCAGCAAAATATCTATTTCCATTTTTTAATTGCTTAAATAACAAAAGAAAATATACATTTAAAAAAGAAAAAGATAACATGCAATTAACAACAATTTTTAATCGAAAAGTATTATCTGCTTTAATTTTTTTTTTTTTAACTCTTATTAATGTAACGGCAAACGTATTTTGATCTGGTGCATTTTAGATGAGTGCTTTTAAGATATCTATTTTTGTCAAAATACGACTTAAAAATTAAGTTACCGATGAGATATCAGACGGTTGGTATGCCAAAATCTGTTATACAAATGATTAATCACAAACTGATCCATCATTCGCCTTGTGTGATAATTCGAAGTAAATTTGTATATTCTTTCAAAATAGAAGTGTTCCAAAATTTATATTCAAAATAATTTAAATTGAACTATTTTCTCGCAAAATTCTTTTACGCTATAAAATTATTTTCCTAGTATTTCTAAACATTTTTTTCTTTATTAAAGAATATTTATGAACAATTATTTTGTAAAACAAGATATTAAAATATCTGGATGAAATGTTTGCTTAACAAATAATTTTTAAGGAAAAGAAAACTACTTCAAAGGATCGTTTCTTATCTTCGACTTTTCGGAAAATTCTTCATTATTATTCTCATCAGTATATATATGTTGCATTACAGCAACATTGGATTAATTTATCGTTGAAAATGCAGTACTGGCTGTCTCGATAGCAGTTTTGGAGCACATCTAGCTGTAATAGTGTAAAAGAAGTGGTCAGAAGAGGTAATTCGATACTGTTATATTAGTATAACAATTAGTTGTATTGCAGTCGTCGAGTGAAGGCTGTGGAATACATTTTTCCGTGAAGTTTCTCCAGAATAAATTGAAACAACACATAATATCAGCTCAGCACTTTATTAGAACATCTTTCGGCGGCGCAGTTTCTAACAAGAATATTAGCCATCTCTCCATAGTAGTAATTAGGGCTAGAAGAAAGTTGTAGATAATCGAATAAATGGACGGTGACCAGGGGTCGGAATGTAAACTGGAAATACGACTCAAATCTGCTGCAACACAGCGACCATTGACTTTCTGTTCCTCAAGTGTAGGAATACAAATATGACGTAGGTCTCGCTCTCAACCAATCAATAATTAAGCATATCACGTCATGGAAAGAGTGCGGACAGAGCAAGCGGATGAATATGAAGGGGAAAAAGGATAACCTCAGAAATGCGCGGGAAAGTAAAAATTGAAGCTAAAAGAACATTCTAGAATGAAAAAACCGCGGAAATGGAACAATTAATTTAAGAATACTAAAAGCGTAATATTTAAGCAATTTAGACAAGTGAGACATTAAATTAAAGGGAATTTTACAGAGTTAACGATAGAGATTATTTAAGAATAAGGATTTAGTGAATATAAAGTAGTAATTTAGAATAGATAAGGAAATCGTGAAATTAGATCTAATAATGTAACATATATATATATATATATATATATATATATATATATATATATATATATATATATATATATATATATGCACACACACATTGTATATACACTGGCCTCCAAAATTTAAGGTACAGGGACTGGATGCTTTCAATTGCACACGTTTTGTCGAATATCTACAATGACATCGCGGTGCTTAAGGAGTGCCAACGCGGCATGCAACGCCGCCGCGCGTAACCTCCAACTAAAAATGAGTACGAACTAGAGTGAATTTCGAAACAATGCACGGCCTAAAAGTATAATTTGGAAGCTCTGGTGGAGTCCCGAGGACCATTCCAGAGTTGAAAGCACGAGGTTAAATATAACCTCCAGGAAAAAGGGGCGCATAGGGCATCCAAGAATTTTTTTTTGGTTGCCCTATACTTCGATGTCACTTCACCAACTGGCGTCGGCAAAAAACGGAAAATGCAAAGACAGTAGGGTACCAAAGAGCACAGAAAGTTATAGCATAGGGTAGCCAAGCCTATCTAACCTCTCTAAAAACTTATAAAAAAAGGGGGGGCCACATAGCTCACTAATTTTGATGTCAAGCCTAGTGCGCATTACGTGTCGCGGGCCTCCCGGCTTTCACACAAACCACAGCCTTGAAAAAGGCTTTGTGTTACTAGACATCGAGAGAGCACCGCTAGTGCAAATTGCATGTTGGCATTGACAGAGATCGAAAATGGAGACAAGTTAAGATTAAAATTAAATGCTAAAAAAAAAATAAAAAAATAAGCAACAACTTCAAAAATAACTATAAAACTGGGGTATGAATTTCGTGACCGGTGTGCCTAAGCCCCGCCGGTCAACTGAACCGAAAAGGGGGGGGGGAAGTATAATTGGCCGGGATGCCGTGAGCAAAACACCCCAAGGCCGGCGGGAAAAAGGTAGGCAGAGCCTGACCTCTCCCTGTTGGAAGTACCGAAGATGCACTAAGACAATACTAAAATTTTGAAAAAGCAGGTAACACCCATTAAATAAACAGTAAAGTAAAGGGAAGTCCAGAATAAAAAAAAAAAAAAAAAGAATATCTACAAAAATTATTGGCGAATTGTTCTTGAACGTCTGGGATGAAAAGAACACATTTGATTTCATATTTCTTCGTGAAGATTAAGTCCGGAGGCACAATTAGGGGGCTAATAATATATTTAATAATAAAATAATATTTGCGATCACCTATGTAACAGAAAATGCTGGGAATGGTTTGTCACTGTGTAAAATGATTATTTGGGTCTTGTTCAACGTTTGTGTGCATTTGTGTAAGCATAGCACTCATATTCGTGAAGATGTTATTGTGTCTGTGAAAAATTCAAAAGTTTTTTGCTTATAGCATACAGAGTTTTCAACCAAATTTAACACAACATTTCGAAAACTTGCCAAAGAATAGTAGCAACAGTATACTGCAATTAAAACATAAATATATTGAATATTTAATGAGATATGGGCATTTTTATGAGATAATTTTTAACTGCGCATGCGCGAAAGATTTCAAAATTTTTATTTCATAATTTGGTAGTCAGTATTTTGGGGCAACTTCTATAAAAAACCCAGTCAAATGTTGTGAAAACTTAGAAAGATATAGTGAGCTGATTGAAAAGTTGTGGAAAATCCCTTATAATAAAGCTATTTTTAGGAAGCAACTCACTATATCGACCCTATCTTTGTGAATTTTCGCGATATTTGACTGGACTTTTTATAGATGTTGCCCAAAAATACTGACTACCAAATTATGAAATAAAAATTTTGAAATCTTCCGCGCAACAAAAAACATACACTATTCATTATGATAAAAAGCTATGCCGTGGCAGAAGTGTGGATTTTACCCTTCTGGTGTGACATCATGCTCTACTTTTGATGGGTATTTGGAAAATATATTTTTAAACTTGCTATACTCTATTCAGTTTTTTTACCTTTTTATCTACTGCAATAATATTAAATATAGATATATAATTAAACTTTCCTGCATCGCGCACGCAATAATGTTTATATTATTGCCATGAATATCGCCATAATTCATGCCAAAAGTTACAAAATAATAAAGGCCAAGCTGAAAAAAAAACCCCAATAAAATCGAATACATATTAAAAAGAGAAATGTTTCATAATCCGTACCTGTAAGTAATTTTCATGGCACATTTTACATGCCCGTAGTTACAGAATGTTTCAGCAGTTTATAGCTATGTGCATTTTAGCTGTTATGTTTTGGCAGAAAATTAAATGTATTCTCGTAATTATACATATTTTGTGTGGCGCATTCAATCTTTTAATGGATTTTTATATCCTATATAATTATAATTCGGGCACTAAAATTCTTTGAAATAAGATTTAGAGTACTTTCTAGTGTAGAAATTCTCAATAAATTTTGATTTTTAAAAATTACTTTTATATATACATATGATACTTTTAAAGGTTTTTCAGTACTTATAATGGATAAAAATTACTTTAATATGTTAGTTTTTAATTCTTATATCACCCATCATATTTCGTTTGTCGCATTTATTAACATATATTTTGATTGCAATTTAGATACTTCTTGATTATCTGTTATAATATTTTTCTAACTTTTTATAAATTTATCTGAGAGAATAAATTGATTCAACACATTTTAGTGAAATGCTTTAAAGATAACTGAAACTTTAAATATCAGACTACTGCTGAAATATCCTGGGGATTTCATGTCAAAAACCTTCATGCTAATGATCGATCATCAGATGATTTATCTCCTGCCTTGCTGGTGTTAATCTGAAGTGAAAGTTTATGTTCGACTGAAATAGAACATGTTACAGAGAATTTTATTCTAAATCATTTAAAAGTACCCTCTTTTTACCTGAGTCGTCTTTTAAATTATAAAGTACTTTTAAAAACAAATTTCAAATAACATTTAATTATTTTTAAAAACTTTTATGTAGCCGTATTTACGTGTATTACCAACGTATGTAAGCATTAATTTTTACGTAACTGGAAATTGAAAAGAAAATGAGTATTTCCTATATTTTATTTACTGTGCATACAACTTTTCAAAAAAGGTTATATTTAATGTTAATGTTCAATTTACTAGGAACCCGATATACCAACTCCAATTTTGAAATTTTTACTACCAAGAGATAATGTGAAACGCCAGATTGCAATGCAACATTTAAAAAATGGACTGAAGTATTTTATCTACATGCTCAAATATAATGGGTGGGAGAACGTAATATAAGAAAAAAGGTAAATTTAATAAGAAAATGTTTCCCATTATATTTATTAAAAATGTTTTAATAATATCTTATATATATATTGAAAAACATATGTAAAATTCACAGTTTTTTAACTATATGTATTTGAGACAAAGGTACAAAACATTGTCCGTAATCGCATTTCACGATACAATTCCAAAATAAGTTTCCTTTGGCAATTGCATGGTTTAAATAAACACCTTTGTAAACAATAAATGGTACTTACGCATTATCAGTGCCAGGTAGATAGATCGCCAAAAGTGGCTGTCAATCGCCAATTCAGTTTATCATTGTGGGATGACAATCGTGCTTAACACGCTCACGCCGGCGCGGTGTGTCACACTCGACAGTCTCAGAGTTATCAAGTCTCCGGATTTTTACACACCACTATTATTTTAGAGAAAATGTTGTTCCTTTAAATCGCCCAATTGTTCTAATTAAATAAAACAACATTTTCTGTATTAAAATACTGGTAGCCACAAAGCCGGAAACTAGAGATAGAGGGTGGAAAGCCGAGAAAAGAGGCAATAGTCAGCCAGGCGGCCAGATAGATTTAAGTCAGAAGAAATTTTCAAACAAGTACCTTACAGAGATTTCTAGTACTGCCTGGCTTGATATGCTGGGGTATTAATATTGTATAAATTTGTATCTGGTTTATACAAAGTATAAAAAATAGACATAATATATATTCTTCATACTAATTTCAATCATATATAAAGAAAAAAAAGTTCAAGAAACTAGCTTAACACGTTCACGCCGGCTCGGTGGGTCACACTCGACTGTCTCAGAGCTGGCAAATCTCCGGCCTTTTGGATACCAATATTTTAATACGGAAAATGTTGTTTTATTTAATTAGAACAATTGGACGATTTAAAGGAACAGCATTTTCTCTAAAATAACAGTGGTGTGCAAAAAGCCGGAGACTTGACAACTCTGAAACAGTCGAGTGTGACCCACCGCGTCGGCGTGAACGTGTTAAATCAGAGTAGTAAATAAATAAACGTATAACATTGTTAAAAAGGGTAAATAATATAAACACAAATTAAAATAATACAAAACTGTGGTTTGCATTTATTAAATACATAACTTCAAACTGGCGACTTTTAGCAATAAACGATATTAACGAAGGTAGTTTTATTTCCAGTGGTTTGTTATTCCCCCCCCCCCCCCCAGAAAGAATATAATATAATATAAATAAGCAAAAGAGATAATATTACTTTAATTAATACTTTCAGCGCCACTGTTGGCATAGTGAAATTGATCTGCCCGAATAAAACGCAAGTGCCCTATAAAGTAAGAAATTAAAAAACAAAAAACATCCAAAATAGGGAATTTTATAATCCAATAAAGACTTGAACGTTTGAATTTCTAGCAAAATTTTATTTTTACACGAAAACACGAACCTAAAATTCATAAAAAACAATTATGGACGTTTCCTAACTTTCTTTGATATTAAATTTTAATATGAGATTGGCGAAATTAGCCAGCTACCGTCACGTTGATAAAATTTACTATTACTTATTTTGGTCGAACAATTTGACAATATTACATCATGTTTCGCCCTGTTTAATGACAAATTCACATAAGTGTACACCAGAAATGACTGACTCTCATACTAAAGACCTTGGGACAGGTATAGCTTTTGTTTTGTTCTCAGTGTAACTGGTTAGTCAGCTTAATTTGAGGTAAGATGAGGGGTTCATCTTCCGGTCCCGGGCCCTTTTCAGGCCCATATGTCAACGCAAGGAACCACCCGTGAAGCAAGCCCCGCGACGCGTCCCGATGGTCGCCGCCAGACAAGCTCCAACAGAGCGGAACCCCACGCAGACTCCGGCCAAACCGACACCGCTGCCCAGCGCATACGGTGACGGCTATTCCCAAGAAGAGACGAACGGCCGCTACGACAGTCCTCACCACCCAGCTAGAAAAACCAAGTGGTCCCTAAACTTGGTTACTCGAGCCGGTAGACCCCGCAAGCCATCGCAGGAACCAGAGGCCTATAAAGACGCTGGGCCCACGGACTGAACCGAGGCTTCCCGACCCGAATTTAATTTACGGACAGGCCTCCAAGATCAGATACCATTTTCCGGCAGAGACATTTTTGTGGGCCAGCCGATAGGAAAGTTAATGAGGAGCCCCTAGCTTGAAAACCAGGGAGAACGGGGAAAATCCCTCCGGCCGTAAAGCGACCCAGCTCCTGGCTTTTCGCCCAAACCACCCGGCTCAACCGTCGGAACCCCTCGCGTATCACGCCGGGAGCCAGTTGCCCCAGACTAGGTGCCGTTAGCGACCCCAGGCGGGCACGGAAAGCTCCACCTAGACGGAATAGACTCCGCCTCGCTAGGGGGTCGGACGGAACGGAGTCCCGCCAGCCCCCACCGACTCAACTCCATCCTAGGACAGAGAA
Source organism: Maratus speciosus (assembly GCA_963932465.1). Lineage (NCBI taxonomy): Eukaryota > Metazoa > Arthropoda > Arachnida > Araneae > Salticidae > Maratus > Maratus speciosus. The sequence continues at coordinate 163,488,872 of OZ010795.1, forward strand.
GCCAGCGGAGGCCGACAGAAGCCCGCCCGCCACTACCTTACCTCACGGCCGTCGAGGGTACCCAGGCTCGAAGGCCCCTGACCCCGTGCAGGGACCGACCGCTACCTTTGTTAATGCGTTCGAAAGTTAGGTGGAGACACCTCTAGGTCCTCATCACCAGGCGAGGCAAACTCCGGTACCGCATAGACACGGAGGACCTGGATCGGACCAAGAGTTCACCTGAGGCACGATGAGCCGCCGCGTTACCGGCGAGCCTCCGGCCCGTTTCCCCGCGGGAATAGTGTTCGATGGTGGACCTGCCGGCCGACCCCCTCCCATGGGTCACGGCACGACATGGAGCAACCAGAGCCATACTGGCCTCCCCACGCGACCGCTCCTTGGTCAACGGGGGCACCGCTAAACCCTACCACCCTAAGGGTCGGCTCCCAACTGCTCCAGCTGAGGTCCTCGGAGGGATGAGCCACCCAAGTCATAAAGTAACCTGGGCGCTGTCCGTAACCCTCGCCCTTCGGTTGCTCCGGGAGTCCCTGCATGGCGTTCCCGCGAGCCCCGTCGTCACTAGCGAGCACCGAGGACTTTCCTCTACAAAGCCCTCACTCATACTTCAGGCTCCCTCTTAGTCAAATGGTGGATGGGGTCCTATCGCCTTAGCTATCCTTTGCCCAGAGTCACCACCCGGACACAACCGGCTCTGGGATCAGACTATGGAGCGTTGCTACCCGGCTTGGCCAGAGAACCCGGCTGCTGGAGGACCGCCCCTTTGATAACCCACCGAAGCGGGCAACGGCCCTATGCACAACGTCCGCTAACCGTGGCCACCGTGCTCAACGCCTGTCGGAGATGAGCCTCTCGAGGAGGTGGCGAATCGTCCCCATCCGGCCCCCTCGCATTCGTACACAACAAACTCTGCCGAGCTTCCGGTCACCTCCCCCACTCAAGGGGTCGGGTCGGAACCACCCGGAGGGGCGGCCACTTAATTTGAGGTAAGTCCGACATTTTCTTTTCTTGTTAATAAATCACCGCGAGCACAGTTTATATGTGGGTTCGTAATTATATAAATACGTAGCATCTACAGTCGTCGTTCAGTCCGTCTGTCTGTTCGTCTGTCTGTCCGTCTGTCCGCCCGTCTCTCCGTCCGTCAGTCCGCATATAACAGAGCAAAAATTACCAACCGAATGGTCTGAAATTTTAAATATATAATTGTTGCAAAATGTTGTCTAGTCACTTCAAATTATATGAAAATCGGATGCATAGTTTAATTACAGGGACAGTCAAAAATTTTCCTTTTCATTACGGCCAAAGGGAATAAATTACTGCAAGTGCGTTTTAATGATGTTACAGCCTTCCGAATGGTCTGAAATTTTAAATATATAATTGTTGCAAAATTTTGTCGAGTTATTTAAAATTTTATGAAAATCGGATGTATAGTTTAATTACAGGGACATTCAAATTTTTCCGTTACATGACGGCCAATGGGGAAAAAATACTTCAAGTGCATTTTAATGATGTTACAGCCTTTCGAACAGAATGAAATGGATATGTACTTATTGAAGTGCACTAAAATATACATTCAGTACAAAATGCGGTCAAAAAATATTTTTAAAACTAATTATAGTACGAAGGCCCCTCGTTTGGCATGTTTGGCGAGCAATTTCCAACTTGTTATTGTAGAAATAGAATAAATGGAAAAACTTTTAATGACATTGCTCAGTCTGGTATCCCCACTCCTTCGAAAAAATTCTGGAACCTTCGTAAACAGAAAACCTAACCGTATTTATTATTATTATTATTGAAGTCAAGTATGTCCTTTCAATTTATTAAAAAAAATAGCTTAGGGATCGTCTGTAATTTGAAATTATACCATACTCAGAAACTGACAATACGCACAAGTAATTTCAACAGCAGAATTGTTTATTTTGGATAATATTATATTATGATGCCAAACAGGAAGTCATTTGGTAAATTGCAATCATCCCTCGACTTACGTAAATAATGCCTTCTGTAAAGTTTTGCGTAACTTGATTTTTACGTAAGTGGAATTTGTAAATTGCTTAGGTAAAATTTTGTAAGAAACTACAATATTTATTATAAATGTATATAGTGGAGAGTAGACGAATATGGACCACTTCACTTATTTTCAGGTGTAACTCACTTATTTTTCGGAATATCTGCAAAAGATCATTAAACAGGGTCAAGCTATTCATCTACTAACTACATAAATATTTAGATCAATTTCTTTTTGAAAATCTTAAATTTTATTTTAATTTGAAAAATTTGTCAAAAGTGGTCCAAATTCAGCAACTGGTCACCTAAGTTGGACCCCAGTCTCCTAAATTGAACCAAATAATATATGAGGTTGTTTTAATGACTAGGAGATATAAGTAATTTTATTAAAAGCAGAGTTTGAGATTAATGAAACAATCCAACGAAATAACAGCAATGAAATAAAATGAAATCAAATATCTGAAAATGAGAGTAATTTTTTTAAATCAAAATGTATTCAAAATATAAATCAAAGTTATCAGTAATTAAGAATAGAAATTATGGAACTATTTGTCAGTTACTTGAATATCATTTAAGGAGTGATGCAAAGGTTATACATGAATTTTGTTTATTGTTTTTGTTTTCCAGCACACACAACCTGGAACCGTATATGGCAATCTGAACACTGAATCATTTCTGCTATTTTATTTTTATTACAAATTAGGTAAAACCAATCATCACTGTCTCGATTTTTCTTTTTACATTCTGTATTATCAGACTTTTTTGTTGCAACAGAAGATTCCTTTACATTATGTTTGTAGTTCTTCTCTTCCCTCATTTTCTTGCTGATTGCATTACGCCAATTTTTTTTTAAACTTGGTGTTCCAGTTGCTTTTTTGATATGAAAGCTTCCCTTTTCTCTTTTTTCTTTCAAGGTCTAGTTTTATTCAGTAATTTCAAGTAAAGTCATTTATGGATGTCTTTCTCACATACACAGAAAAAAAAAAATCCAGTGTTCTCTTTGACGATGTTACAATGAACTAGTGTTCAGAAAAGTATAATATAGATGTAACTGTACATTCTTATTTCAAGGAATAGTTTAAAGAAATATCAATATTTGACATCCTCATATATATTTTAAACATATGATTTTAAATATTTAGTTACTTGAAACATTTCACATGGTGATAGAGTTCATATTATGAATTGACAAAAGCAGAAAAACAAATAGACTCTTTAGTAACGATAAGAAAATCTAAAATTTTAAAGTAAATCTTTATCAATTTTATTCTCGTATATACCTTAAAAAATAATGTTTCGTTGACTAAGTTCAAGAGAAATAGTTTTATATTTTGCGCAATATAAAGTGAAGATAGAGTATTAGTGCTTTTGAAAATGTTCATTCAATCTTTTCAGGCAAAATTCAATTTTTCCATCACTTTCATGGAACTGAAAAATTTCAGATTTCTCTTTGACAGTGCTATATTAAAATAGTATTGACCAAAATGTTACACCGAATGAAATGGAATTTTTTGCTTCAGACAGTAGATGACAGAAAAAACACTATTTATACCAAAACTTTATATGATAAATTCTGTTTAAAAAAATTAGCTTATGTTTGAGGTCTATATTGTAGTGCATCAAGTTATTTTCCTTTTTCATGTGTTTATTTTGTTTGTGTGTGTGTGTGTTGAATATGCGTGTCTTATTGCTTGAATTTTCCGACGGTAATAGTGACTTCAAAAGCAGATTTCAGTATTTAAAATACAGGGTTTCCTACAAATTCTGGACACATTTCAAAATTCAATATAAAATCAAGTAATTACCGTACAACAGTGCAGTTTGAACTAAAATGCTTCTCAGGATGAAAAGTTTTCTTCAAGGGAATGAAATTAATTTAAAAAAAAATTGATCGCAGATGGTGCAAATTGTCCGAATGTTTGTTCTTAAACATGCGGTTTTTTTTTCTCCTGATTTTCAGATTAATTTCGAAAAAAAAAGAACGTTTGAAAGCAAACATACGGACAAGTGGCGCCATCTACGATTGAAATTTGGAACTAATTATTTTCATTTTCTTGAAGAAAAATCTTCATCCTGAGAAGCATTTTTGTCCAAATAGCACTCCTGCACGAAAAATACTTGATTTTATATTGAATTTTAAAATGAGCCCATCAATTTTTGGACACCCTGTAAAGTAACTCTTCTAACTCAATTATTATTGTTGAATTGAGCTGTAATACTACATTAATATAATATTGTTCAACATAATTTATTTTAACTATAAAAGTAAACTTTCCGGGTAAAACAGGAAATTTCAAACACAAAATGTTCAGTCCAAACATTATTTCAATGTTTACCAGCTTGTAACCTTCTGCGCTGTTTTAATTAAGTTAAATTACAATGATATATTATCTACAAGCGCAGAAAGGGTTTTGTGAAATACATTTATTAACTTCTAACTGAAATGTTACAAAATATCGCAAAATAATAAAACTTTGTAAAAAAAAATGTAATTTGTCTATGAATTATTTTTCAACAATTTCCTCCAATAATAGTATTCAACTGGAATGAAAAACGTTGACTTTTATGAGGATGATTCACCTTAGTTAAATACAGTGAAAGACGTTAAAACTTGGAATTGTGCCAAGCCCACTCGGAAATAAGGTCGCAAAGTTGACGGCGCATTGGTTTGTGCCGCAATTTTCTATATAGATTTTTAATTATTATCTCATCTAATTACAGCATTTTTTTCTTGAAAATCATTATCAACAATCATTGTATTATTCCACGACGATATGTACCTCGAGTGGCCGTTAACTTCATCGCTGAGAACACGCAAAGTATAGTTTTTGTGTAACGAAAAAATACAATTTTCTCAAAACCTGTGTGGCATAAGATAATCGCTAATGTTTACATGAAAAGTTAATATATGCTTTTAATGCCCCTATAATGATGTTTGCGTTGTCTTAGTTTCAGTAGATTCGCAAATAGAGGGGAATCTATTTTTGCAGTATATTTTCGACTATGTCTCGATCTCTAAAAATATAGTACGGAATTTTTTTATAAATATATTTTTGAGTGCAGTGTTACGAGATATTTCGAAAAATACCTCACACGATATACATTTTTTTTTCTGCAGGTAACTTATTTCTCGTCCCCGCCCCTTTAAATATTTATGAATGACTAATAATCTATAAATATGTGGGTATCCAATAGCCTTTATAACTCTTCCAAGTTTGATTATTCCTTGTTCCATAGAGAAAAACTGCTGTGACAGACGAACAGACCGTCACACAAGAAATCCTATAATGCATCCGTTTTCACTTTTTAAGCAACCCTAAAACGAGTATTACTTTTATTTAAACATTTAAAAGGAATATGCATCTGTATGTTTTCTTAGGATTCTATTTCGCAGAAAAATGTCTTACTAGCACTGGAAGCAGAAATGCAGTAAATATAATTTTAAATTATTAATTTACATAGAAATTTCGTGTTTTTGTAAATGTCGCTCCTTTTGATCTTTTCCAGTAAATACAATTTTACATATCTTTATAATTTTGGCAAATCTTGAACAAGTCTGAATATACCATGTAATTGATTTTGAAGTAAAATTGAACTAGTATTGAGCAAAGTGTAATATTTGTGGATCTGGAATTTTTTTCTTATGACAACGAAGCAATAGCAATTAAACAGGAGCTTTTTATAAGTAGGGAAATAAAAATCTGAGATGGTGATTGCGATATAAAACAGCAAAGATCCAAGTATTTTCTCATTGTTCTTATGCTTTTCTACGATCAATTTGTGCACTGTAATTCTGGAGTTATTGGAGTAGTTTCGACAACTGGATAATTCATATATCATTAATTAAAAATAGATTTTTATTATTAAGTAATATATTGTAATTCAATTTCAGTTTTATTAGTGCGTTAATTTTCTTTTAATCGGTAGCTTTATTTTCCATTATTTGTTTGTTTTTTCAAAAAATATTACATCTCGAAAGTCATTCATATTTATAAAACGACCTTTCAAATATTTCGTTCTATTTTAAACAGAGGGACTCAATCGAGTTACAGTGTGTCAAATGTCACTTGTGGGTACATTAACCACCATAAGCGTAAACTAACATGCAACAACACATTTTCTCAACTTATATTTCTTTAGGTATGCTAAAATTAAGAATATTGTTAAAATTTTGTAACAATTTAGTAAGATTTTAAATTAAATAAACCACAATATTTTAATAATTAAAATGAGTAGTGATAAATAAATTTTATTTGAAAGTGTTTTAAACTTAATTTATTTTTAATAATACACTTTGTTTCTCTAATTATACTGCCAGTTATTATTTACCCTGTCAAATTTCAGCTTAGTATCGCTTATTTATTGAAACTGACATTAATTAAGTAGCATCCGTAAAAGATTAAAATTATATCTACAAACTATATATCTTTGGAAGATTCCACTTACTAGATGAGCATTGTTAAACATGCTTTAATTTGATATGTTACTGTAAATATTATTTATTTGGAATTTAGAGCGATTCAGTTATTTGAAATGTGCAAATGATAAAACGATTAAAGTAAGTTTTACGAAATACAAAATGTTTTAAATATCAATTTAAAGTTAAAATGACATATTAAAATACTCTGTGGTAAAATTGATTTATTTAATGAATGGTACATGTTGGGAAATGTTTTAAAATATTTTTATAATCTATAAAATCCAAAGTTTGCTATGACACAATTTAATTTTTAAAAGAGTAAAATATCAAGATAAGTGATTAGTATATTTCTGGATATTTTATTTAACTTTAAAATTGTATTTTTATGTAGACAATAGATGTAAAGTTTCATATATATCCTTTTTTGCACCAAACAGTATGTCAATCAAAATATATTAACATTTAAAAAAAGCCATAAATTCGATATCTAAAGGTATGATAAGTAATATTTCTAACGTGCACGAAAAACATAAAGACTAAACCTCAAGCGAAATATTATTTTACAAAGAGTTATTTTTATATATTGGTCGGAAATTATTCTTTGACTTTTGGTATATTGAAGAACAGGAACAACTAAATAAAGAACAAACGTTACTGTTTAAAGAAAATAAAGCATGCAAAGACATTTAACACAAGGATGAGTGTTACATTTTCACTAAAGGTGCATTTTAGCATTACGTAAAGTTTCTCTTTATGACTCCCTATAAAACGGAAATGTAAAAGGAATTTTACCACTGACAGGATATTATCTGACATGTAGCATATTTATCTCTATGCTCTACAATCTTTATTTTACTTTTTTATGTTTAATTTTTATTTTAAAAAAAAGGTTTGGACTTCCATCCTTTGCGCTCAATACTCTAGGGAAAATATTTATTTTACAGTTTTAAATAATATTGATAATGATGTAAAACTAATGCACCTTGAATATATTGAATACATAATGAACCGTTACCTTGTACCATGTTACCATCTACCTTGAATATATAATGTATACCACTTTTAAGCAATTTAAATCTTAATTCTTTTAAATTTAAATTTATATTAAAACTGTTGAACAAATTTAACTTTTTTGTTGAATAAAGTGTAATTTCAAATAACCAATGCAAATATAATACTAAATCTGAATATTAGATGTAAATTTCCAATTGGGCGAAAAATGTCTGGACCAGGAATTGAACCAGGGATCTACTGGCTGAATCCGCCAGTGCTCTACCATCTGTGCTATCTCGGACGAATCTGGTGGAACTTTCTCACCCAGGAAACCTTGATGATTATAGTATCTGGTCTGAAACCTGGTTCAGCTCAACAGAATAAAACTGGGTGAGAAAGTTCCACGAGATTCGACCGGGATAGCTCAAATGGTAGAGCACTGGCGGCTTCAGCCAGGAGGTTCCTGGTTCGAATCCTGGTCCGGTCATTTTTCGCCTAGTTGGAAATTTATATCTGATATGATTTATTTACCAATTGGAATAATTGTGTTAAAATTAATCTAGACTAAATCTGAAATCTACATTCAAGGTTTATCACTTTACATTATTATAAATATTATTTCTGACTAGAAAAGGCAATGGTTCCCAACCTTTTATTGGCCATGACCAATGAAAGCATATCTAAAATCACGATGCCCTCATTCCCGACACACATACACTGTCTTTCTGTAACAAATAGTTTCTTAATATAAAAAATATAAACTATATTTATTTGTGGAAACCTAACAGACCCTTAACAACAACTATTCATTTCATATTTTTTAATTAAGTGAAGAGGTGAATTTTCTGTCTCAAATTTGTCTTTAACATCTACAAAGTAAATGACGCTGTATATCAACAACTTTACACCAAAAACAGTTTTGTTGTTCCTTTCAAACTTAACTTAGCGTTAAACAAAAAATTATTAATATGGTCTGCATTTTAAATTCACAAAATTCTCGAAATTCTCTAAAGAGACATAGACATTTCGCATTAAAATGGTTTTTATAAGGAATGGGGAATAAAATTATATACGGTATGATGCTAAACTGAACTTTGAGTGAAAAAGTAAAATTCCTCAGACTACTTCTTATATAATGATGCATAATCATTCAAAATTCGGTCGAAATATTTCCGTAGTGAATAACTGAATGATATTTTTATATTTTGCATTCCCTTTCACGAATTCTTTCTTGAAAATGACGAACAGTAAATTTACGTAGAATGGGAAAACGTTTGACTGGGACAGTCATTTCATCATATGTACTAATAAAAAAAAGTTTCGCTGTTTGTGTGTGCGTATGTCTGTGTGTTTGCAACGGATAGCAAAATCTACCACATGTATGGTGCTGACAATTTGTCCGAGAATAGTTCAAGATATGTTTGAATGCACCTGAAATTCAGAATTTTAATTTTATGTTAATGATTCGAGATATTAATTAAAAATCGCAACAAACGCTCATAAAAAAAAAACATTCTTTTTCGCGCGCGCCTTCCCTTTAAGACCCTTCCGCATATTTCGATGAGGAGAAGAAAGGAAATACCGCGTGGCACTTTTTTTTCGCCCGTTTTTGTAAACGCTCGTTGGTCGAATAGTTTGAAATATACGCAAACTAAAAACATAATCTTAAATTTCGTACATTTGATTTCCAAACTCCGCAAACCGCACGAACAAAAGGCGAATTTTAAGCCTTTTATTTATTGTATATTTATATTTATTTGAAAAAAGTTCGATTTTGCGGGTGGTTTTTCTCCCATTTATCCGTGACTTGCACTGGACTCAGTTCAAAAGATACGGAAAAATAAAAAGTACCTAATTAATTTGGATACTTTCTTCCCTACGAGGGGGCAATTCGTTTATAAAAAAATGAATATTTACCCTTTCAAAATAGTTCGTGACGGATAGTCATTTTGCGCAATGCGTAGTCACTCTTTTCTCTACGCTAAATGTAATTAAATATCGGTATTTTAAAACAATATTTTTATATGATAAATATACATATTTTGTCATAAAAATAATACTCAGACTTCCGAAACATTATATTCATAACTCATAAATATTTCAAGGAGTTTGGACAGTAAGAAATACTTTTTTTTAAAGATTAAACGATTGGATTCGGAGAAAAATAAACAGTTACGTGGTTCTTTTGGAAAAAATTTCTATTAAAAGTATAATTACTTACGAAATTGGGTAAAAGATAGAAAGTTTATACACTGTTAAAAAATCTTTAATTCTGCAGAAATCTGTATGCTTACTAAAATTTTATCTGCACGCTGTACAAAAAAATATGTTAATCTACAAAAATAGTTTTTTTGAAGTTACAGAAATCTGTAGCTTTACAAAGAATCTAATAAATTTACAGTAATCAAACTAAAATTTCATCTGTAACCGGGATTGCAGTTACATAAAAAGTTTTAGGCGTCACAATTTCCTAAAATATTCTTAATAATATTACAGATGTTTTGATTTACGGTGCAAAAGTGTATCTGTTATATGAATTTTTGTTGTTGTCTTTACATAAAAATATCTAAGAATCCCAGTTTCCAAGAAAAATTTTAGTATCTTCACAGATTTTTTTTTTTATTTACAGTATAAGAATTTGAGTTTTATTTAAGGTCCCAGGAAAAGCCGGGACGGTCAGCTAATCACAAAATATAAAGAAAGCTGTCAAAAAGTACTTTTATTTCCGTATAAATGGGACACTATAGATCTTTATTGGGCCAGATGTGAATTTTGTTTAGAAGGTTTTCACAGAATAGTAAAATGAATGATAACATCAATAGAAGGATGTATGAAAGAATAATTACAATGGACAACCAATGTAACTTGTTCTATGTTTTATCTTTCTAGCACAGTTTTTTATAAGTGTTCATTACATCGTTACCATGAAATGTGCGAGGATCTCTGTTTCGACAAGCAGGCAATAATAGCTTTTAATAGAAAAGATTAGCCTAAATTACAAAATGCTCAACTACGCCTATTAAAGTTTGTCGCAAACTCTTGTCAATGTATGAAAAAATACTTGTGTGGGTCAAAATTAAACAATAACCTGGGAAAATATGAATCGTCACCTATTAGCAGAAATTAACATATTTCGCAAATCACTATTGCTGAGTGAAATCTCAACAGAGTAAGTTATATATAATAATACTGCTGTAGAAAACATAAATTATATCAAAATAATTCGAAAACGACAAGGGAAACGTTCCAGATGTCCGGAAATCTTTAAGTGATCAGTTTGCAATAATAGTTAGCTGTGGGTGAGAGTGAGCTGGCAAATGTTGAAAAAAGCATTAGATTTATCTAAATACTAGGGACATGATGATTTCATAGTAACAGATCGCTGTTTAGAGAAATTCTGGTAGGATAGTAAACTTAAGAAGAAACACGAAAAAAGGAATAGCGAAAACAGGAAATATGCAGTGCAATGGAAATCGTTAACATTTCCTACATTATTTGAAAATTTTCAAACTATGTGATGTGTACAATTGTGATGAATCAGGATATTTTCATCATTTACTCCAAATAACTCCGTCTCACTCTGTTATAATAATGTATCACTCACTGGCAAAAAGATATGAATTGCATACGGGTTTTCTGTTGTAAGAGTATGTTCGTAACAGATTAAAGGAAACTTCTCCTTGTTGGCAGTAACATGAAGCTTTGTAGCTATAGCAGTTAAACATTTGATTCTGAAAAGACTAGACATATACCACACAAAAAGTCTCATAAAATAATTAATAAAAAAGGAATTTATGGCTGAAAAAAAATTCCATGCATATTCTTCTTATTATATATAACTGTAAAAGTTTACTCGAAATGTGAAGATATGTTCCAAAATATGCAGGTCAAAATCGTGCCTGCAAACACATTATCTTTGCTACATTCATTGGATATGCGTATCACAAGATATTTAAAGTCACTGGACCGTGCACAATCAGTTAACGATATTCTTCATGCAATTCAGGAAAGTCATCGGAGTTAACTGAAAAATAAGCGTTCTTCACGCACTAGAGTTTATGTCTGATAATTGAAAAAAAAATAAGTCAAATAACTTGTAATATTTTTATACTATGATTTAAAGATTTTGGGGCAAGAAATGACAGAAACTGCTAAAATAAGCTTAAAATTTGTTCTGAATTGGATATCGTTACCAATCATGAATAATTCATAACCATCGATGACAAGATTAAATGTTGTGAATTGAATAGAAACTGTGATGGCGAATTAACACAAAACAAAAATCAATAAGTAATATATTAAGAAGATAAGGCATCACAATTTGAAATACTAACAACGCAAGACGCAAGGAAATCTATCAATGAACTGCATTGTTTCGTAATGTAGGATACAAATCAGTTATTTTCGATGTCCTTATTAGTTGCTTGTGCTGATTCTGCTTACGCAAAGTCAATGATGAAATTATTGAAAAAAATTGTTTTATTAATAGCTAATTTAAACTATTTCCAGATGTGAAAAATATGCAGCAAAAAAGTATTAATTAGATATGATTTATTATACGCTTTTATAAAAGTTTTAGAGTATTTCAATATTGATTCATATGCAAAAGTTTTATTATTTTAGAAGTTGTAAAATAACTTAAAAATAGATTTAAATCATATGATTATATGAATAGGGAAGTCTTTTTTCCTAAATTTCCTTTCAGATGCATGCTATAAACTAGATTACGGATAACAGATTAGCATCCTCTTACACTACGTTAATTTTTAACAGAAATATTCTAATTTTTGGACAACAAGTACTAAAATTTATGTGTCTCACTTAACCGAAATCTACAATAAAAATGAATAAAAAAAATTCCATAAAGAATTTCAGGCACATTACGCAGATTATTATTAGATTTAGATTAAATTAGTTTCAATTAAAATTTTCCTAAACTACATGAATTTTTATTCCATAATATTTTTAATTCTGTTGTATGAAATTTTCAAATTACTTTTATATTTTAAACTATATGTCATCCGCCATTTTAAACCTTAAAAAATAACTGCATGTAGTGCGTGCTGAACAATAGTGTCGATTACGAAATCATAAAAGAAAATATGAAGAAATTTATTGAAATGTCTTTAGGTATTTTCGAAGTTACTTATAAAAATTATAATGAGAATTTATCGGTAAAAAACGATATTTTGTTCTTAATGTCTAGTATACATGTCTTGAAAATCGAGAAAAATGTATTTTTACAAAGCAAATACTTTTGCGATTATAAAATTTCTACAAATTTCATGTTATACGTAATCAAAATCTACATATTTGAAACGCTAAGCGTTTTCTTTCAACAGTTCGTGAGGAAAAAATACTTCATCAAGTTACATGATTCTTATTTTAAATGAAAAGTATTCGCCCATAGATTTGTTATCGTTCATTTGTTTGTTCAAAATTTTTAGTAATTATCATACATGTTTGATTAAAATTGTACTTCTGAGCATGCGCAACATATTTGTACAAATCTCCACCTTTGTGCAGATGCAATGCACATGCGTATAACAGCTTGCTCAGCTGTATTATCACAGATGGAGATGGAGATATGTGTCTTTTATTTACTATGTTGTTTATTTTCTGAATATGACATGGGCATAAGAAAATACTTACTATTTGTATGGTACTTCATAGGTGAATGAATTTTTTGCTCTCGCAGTTGTGAATATGGTGGCAATATCGATTTGATTTGTAGAGTTTTCACCGTATTGTTTGTTTCGAGTTTGGATTGGAAATTGTACCCTATTTCACCGGTGGGGGGCGACTTTTAAAATAAAATTTTTGAAGCACTGTCTCATGTTCTCCCTCACCTCTCCCCATCTTAAACAATAAATAAACTTTTTTTTTTACTTATATTGTTATAGCATTTTATAGCATATTGTTGTTATAGCATTTCCGTCTAGTTTTGGCGGGATCCATCTAGTTTCAAAACTTTTCTTTTGTTTCTTTTACTAAACAATTCAGATTTACTCGACATTTTGCACAGGAATAAATGTAGAGATTTTTTTAGAAAAAAAAAAACATGTTGTAGTCTCAAAAAACATTCTAAAAAAACTTAAAGCACAAATAACATACGAGTAAAAAAAATGTTTTGGAGATTTTGATTAAATAGATCTACCTAGTTGATGGATGGCATTAATTTAAGTTAGTTAAACTAAAGTCGAAAACTACTTTTATCCTACGATTTACCATTTTCTTTTATTTAATTCTTTCAAACAATTGAAAATATCATTGTGTAATTAGTTTTGTTCTGATAACTATAATTATTTCTTATAAAAAAGCAGGTTCAAACAAAAGTTTTCATAAAAGTAAGTATGGATATACCTAAAGAAATTTCATTGTTTTCCCAAACAGACTTTTAAAACAATTCCAAACACAAAGTTCAGAAGAGGGAAAAACACTAATTTCTGGCATTCAAATAGATTTACCTAGTTGATGGATGATATTAATTGAACTTTATAAACTAATTTTCAAAAGCTGTTGTGGTTTTATATTTTACCACAGAGAAGTCATTTATATTACTTCAGATCTTTAAAAACTTATAATTAATATGGACTCAGAAGAAAAATAATAAATACTAATAAATATTTATAGCAAAAATTTCTATTGTTTAAAGAACATGAGCTAATATACGCTGCCAATGCTCAACAGCACATTTTTAAAGCGATTTGCGTACTATAATTTATTTAATTTTATATAAGGAAAAAGAAATTCTTAAAGGAAATTGCTTTTATAAATTTTCTGATTGCAATGCGTCTTACGTCAGAATGACAAAAAGAATGTTATTATTTAGAAATATCTTAAAAATGCTCATATTAAATTATATTGTCTTTCAGCAGGTTTGATATTTAGGGAATTCATTTCTCTCACACTGGCATAGTCTTTTTACTTTCTTGTAAAACACGTTGTTATTGTTTTAAATACGCAGAAGAAATTTGTTTTCCCTTTTATATATATGACAAGTTTTTAGAATTTAAAACTTAAGTTAAATTTTAGAAAACTGTGTATTTGTTCTTTCTGCTTTTATAATTAAAATTACATTAATTCAATCACTTGATAGATTCCTTTCAAAACAAGACTAATTTTGATTTTAAGATTAATTCATTTATGCCTGAATTTTTGTTTTTTCAAATTTGTTGGTAAAATTACTTTAAAATGTTACAAAATGAACTGGAAAAATATTTTTAAAAACATGCTAAAATATTTTGTATTTATTTGATGAAATGTAAAGATATTAAACATGGGAATATGCATAATATTTATTATAGTATAATATGCATAATTATATATTTTGTCTAAATTTATAGAAAATAAGCTTTTAAATTTTATATTACATACTATAATTAGTATTTTTATGAACTATAAAAAAATATATGTTTTTCTTTACCGAGGCTAATAATATTCTAAATATTATTAACAATAATTTAAGAATAATCGTATGTGAGTCTTAAAACAATTTATTTCATAATCATCTTGAAAAGGTGACTTTACGTATGTAACTGTTCCCTAAAGGAATAATAAAAATATGTATACATTCTTGCCTAACGCCCTATATTTTGTACGTTACAAACATGCATAAAAAATAGTTTTGATCGTATAATTTCAAAATTAAAAAAAATACGTATTTCAAAGAAGTCTGCAAGCTAAGATTATGACTTATTTATGTGGATCATTGATTAAAAAAATACACATAAAATCATTTTTTACATTTCGCCATCTTGAAAAATGAAAAATCTATAAATACCGAAAATAGCCTTCATTTAAGAAAGATAAATATCCATATTATATTGTCACCTCTCGGTAACAGGTAAAGACATTTATAGATAATTATTTCCTACAATTTTCATGTTATAAAGAAGAAGAAAATTATACCAATTTATTAGAATTCGAAGCGTGCCAAAAATGGGACGCTTGGCATAAATGGGTTAAAACTATTTATACCTTTATCCATAAATTTTATTTTTATGTAAAGTTGATATTTATTATTAAATCAGTACGGATTCCTTTCTAAAGTTTAGTGTAAGAAAGTTAGGAAAAAACACATTTGAACTTACAAGAAAAAAATGCATAAACGTAGAAAAGCACAGAAAGAACAAATAAACAATTAGTAATATAATAATTAATTTTATTTGTTGAATGTTATGTCAAATTATGTATACAAAAACGTAAAAATACCTAGCATTTTTATTACCTGTGTATTGATAACTGAATTCCAATTTTTTGACATATTACTTAAATTAAAATGAAAGGTTATTTTAATTCATATTCCATAGTAGAGAATAAAAAAAGCTTCAATCAACAAGGGGCTCTTTATGAACTTTTTAAATCACTTTTTTGTGTAATGTTTGTAATTTTTGTAACAGCGATAACAGCTAGTGTTCAATTTCCCATATAATCTTTTCTGCATAAGATTGTGGTACAATAAATACTATATTAATTATTTTTATCTGAGAGTATAAAATACCCAGAAGTGGACATAAAAGACCCATTTTTGGCGATGGTTTCCCTCAAGTACTGAACACGTTTGCATTCTTGGTGAAAACTAAAATAAACAAATTGCTCATCCACATTATATTGATTTTCATTTGAATGATTTTACAGTAGATTTCACATATTTGTTGATCCCCTTTGGGATACCCGCTTACTAGTTGCAATTTTAACGATTTCTAAAAAGGTATACGGACAAAGACAGTGTCTACGCGTTTAAGGCAATGGAGACCCCCACATCCTCATGCACCTCATATTCTATACAGGGCATATTAAAGTGAACTTCAGTAATGGATATGGGTTTCATTATAATAGAAATAGTGTAAAATCATTAAATTACTCTACAAACAATTTTCCCCTATATGCCATATTACGACAGATTTTTTAGTTTATCCCTGCAGACAAACTATAAATACCACACACATCATGTTCCATATTAAATGTTCTATATTAAACCAAATATATACACATATATATATATATATATATATATATATATAGGGGAGACCGGGGCTAGATGACTACAGGGGTAAGTAGGAGCAGTCCTCATAAATCGCCTGTTCGTAAATAGATTGCGCAACCAGTCACAGAGTACCTTTCTTCTTGCTTTTTACAATCATCATTGTAGTTTTGCTGCGTTACCTACGTGCAGTGGACATTTATTACAATTTTTCTGTTTTTTGCATTCATAAGTAAATTTTTGTTGCTTCATTCTTTTCTAAATTCTAATACTTATCTGAATAATTGCGATTTAACTTGTGCTGTTTTTCTTAGTGTATGTTGCGAAATCACGTAACTCCTCTTACCCCTTACCCCTTGAATAAAAAACAAAAACAAAACGCAGCTGCGGTGTGTTACGTCAGATCGAACGATCCTACTGCGAAAGAGCAGACAGATCTTTTTTTTTTTTCCTTTTTTCTGTGAGAACTGACTGAGATTTAGAACAGAATAGACAGCCAGATATGAACATAGATGAAAAGAAAATAACTTAAAAAAAACTTTAATACTTGAATTCGTAGCTTGTATATAATGTTTATTTTGTGAGTGTCTAACCATGTTGTGTGTAGTGTGTATGTCTCTTCATGAATATTTAACGTAATACAGCATTCTTTATTTCGAAGATTCAAGATTTATTATTTGGATGTTGTTTCATTTACTGCATAGAATGCCTTGCTATTTCCCCTTATACAAAGGATAGAACAGGTAGGACATTTAGCTTCTATTTCATGATTGTATAAGTTGAAAGCTTTTTATTGCATAATAAGATTAATGAGAAAATTAGAACCACAGAATAAGATAAGTAATAAAATTCCGGCATCCCTTCCGTGGATATGATCTAATTAAAAGATAAATAGAATAATATATTAAGATATTAGAATAATTAGAAATTATTTATCAAGCTATTAAATTTGAAGAACTGAAAAACTATTGAGAACTGATAAACATATAGAAAATTGTACTTTTTAATAGAATTTAGTTGTTATTGTTATTAGTTAGCAATGGCTGAAAGTTTAGTTATCGCCAAAAAAAGAAAGAACTGTGCTACGTGAAAGCATAAATAAATTTATAAATAAAATAGCAGCGATTTTGAAAGAGGGAGAACCAGACATTTTTTATTTAGAAGAGGTAGTGGAACAGTTAAGTGTGACAGAAATGGAACTGACACGAGCAGACGGGGAAATTAAAAAATTGGTGCAAGAAGCACAATTAGATACATAATTACAGGGCGCTCGCCAATTTAAAGAGAAAATTACGTCATGGCGCTTTAGAGCAAACAGAAAAATAAAAGAGTTAGATAAAAAGAAAACACGGGATGATTCATTTTCTAAACAAGAAAATCCCTTAAAGGAAAACGTAAACATTAAATTACCGAAACTAAATATCGCAAAATTTTCTGGGGATTTCGTTGAATGGCTTTCGTTTTGGTCAGCTTTTGAAACCACCATTCACAACAATGACACATTAGATCCAGTAGATAAATTTAACTAGCCCCCATTCCATTCCAAAGTATAGATGGATTTTGTGTCACTGCAGATAATTATTTAAAGGCCGCCGATATTTTGAAAGAAAGGTACGGAAATAAGGATATGTTAATTTCTGTACATACAAATAAACTTCTTAATTTAACTCCACTCAGACACTCAAATGTCACCAAATCATTTCGAAAACTTTTTGATGAGATACAAACGAACATTAGAAGTCTAGAGTACCTTAACATTTCATTAGACTCTTATGGAAGTTTATTATCCCCCATTTATTTAAATTATTACCGAGAGACCTAGTTTTGGAGTTCAATAAAACGCATGACGACTCAATTAATGTCCAAGATTTAATATCGTTCTTACATAAGCAATTAATATCAAGATATAAAATGTATGCGTCATCACTGAATGAAATAAATGAAAAATCAACACAAAATAATTAATAATAAAACTCCGGGTATTTATCCGGGTATTTATGCCTGTTCTTTAAAAGTACAGTTAAAATTTCATAAAAACTTAAACAAAAAATTAATAAAAATCAATAACTAAAAACTGCGCCTTCTAGCCCCGGTCTCCCCTATATGTCGACTACGTCGCAATTCAATCATACTAACAAGAGATAGAGGGTGGAAAACCGAGAAAAGATGCAATAGTCAGCCAGACGGGCAGATGGATTTAAGTCAGAAGAAATTTTCAAACAAGTGCAGGACAGAGTTTTCTACTACTGCCTGGTTTGATATGCTGGGGTATTAATATTGCATAAATTTGTATCTGGTTTATACAAAGTATAAAAAATAGACATAATATATATTCTTCATACTATATTCTTCATACTTATTCATATATAAAGAAAAAAAGTTCAAGAAACTAGCTTAAGGGGAAAGTAGACGTGCAAAAACATTTTTTTTTTCAATCAAATGTACGGAAATTTTACACACTTAATAATTCATAAATTTTGTAAGTAATCACTTTTATTTAAAAATGTGTCTAATTAATAAGGATATTTATTAAAATATGTTAGTTAATGAATTTAAAAATGCTCCAATGCGCATTAAATTTGGCTTTAGGAACGTGGTGTTTTGTTAAAGGGTAGATTTATAATATTGTAATAAACGTTGGTATGCGTTTTAAAATTATACCAATATATTGCGAAAAAATATTAAAAAAACATCCAATATTTACAGCTTGTCTTGAAATTTCATTGAAAAATTTATATAAGTACCTAAAGGAACATTTTGAATATAGTAACTCGATGAAAATTCAAGTTTTGAGAAAACACTATTTTAAGTTTAATTTTTAGTTTAACTTATTTACGGTGTACAAATTTGAAATGCTTATATTTTCGTCAAGAATTGTGGCATTTGCTTGCTTTTTTTTTTTTTTTTTGTAAATAATGCAATTAAGTATGGGATTAAAGCTTGAAATTTCTGCAATTTGAAACTTTATCACTATGGAAATCTTGCAGCAGTCCAACGTACGCTGCGTATATCTCTGGCTTTCAATGCATTTATTTCAATCCAAAGTTTAAATTGTCCACTATTAAAACACTTTCTCTAAAATTTGAAGTCCTCTAATGCATAATTTAAAAATCTGTTTGAGATAGTTCCAGTTTCTAATTCTTCCTATTGAAGGATGAATTTTATTTCAAACAATAATGATTATTTTAAAATAATTCATGTAGTCTCATGTAACTGATATATTTATAAAATGTCTCTGTTAATTCATCAATAATAATCACTCATAATCTCATCTCATACATTAAATATTGATTTTTTGTTGATATTTAACAAAACGGGAATAAATAAAAATGACAAAATTAACTTATTTTTCAATTTTTCAAGCATAGTTGAAAATTGTTTAAGAATTCGGAATGTCTGTATGTCTGTCTAGCTCTAAATTATGTAAATATTCTTGATTGCTGTGTGATTGATATATGTTGTTGGGATTTACCATGGCATATTCGGCACTGAAATGAAGTATATACAGCTTATGGTTAGTTTACGGAAAAACTCTGAATCATTATTACGTTTTAGTTCATATGCAAAAATCGGTTTACGTGTATTTTAGTGATGTTACACTATTTCACACATAATGAAATTAACATGCATCACTAAAATGGACTGGAGTATGCTTTGTATAGAGTAAGTAGCAATTATAGTTCGTTTACACAAACGCATTAAAGATTTTCATTTCTTAATTATCTATGAGGAAATATCATTTAAGGTGTATTTTAAGGATATACGCTAATTTACAAGGAAATATAGCGGAGTCTAGAGACGGTTGACCATACGGGAGGCTTGACACACCCACCAATTTTCATATTTAAAAGAATTTCAGAGTTTTATCAATAGGTGACAACCAAAGCTACTGGAATGCTCAAACAACAGTCTTCGTTTCCTAGAGATAATCGAGATAGCTTTGGAAAAAAATCAATTGTGAGGCGTTTTCAACCTAAAAATTGTGTTTTTTAGAAATATTTTGTAAGCTTTTTTCAAATAAATTATATCATAGAAATTTAAGTAAGTAGGTTTAAAGTAATGCAGAAATATCGAGCTTTCATCCCAGGCATAAAGATTTACAGTAAGTTAGGCTTAACATAACAATGTGGTATACTTTAGAAAAGGTCTATGTAGGGAGGCTCAACCCAGTCAATGTGAGGGAGGGTTAACCAAATACCCAAGGCTCCCTTAATTAAGTGGTTTTAAAAATCTTTTTATTATACACTGTGCATAATGAAAAGTTAATGGTATATACATAAAATAATGTACATTTAATCTGTAAAGATTCAGTAAAATGGTGTGATGGAAAAGAAAATGCTTAAAACTGACCATAGAAAAATGTGAAAAATTGTTAGAAAATGGGAAAGTTTATAGGAACTTTTTTCCATTTAAATATTGCTTACAATAGATAAATAGAAACATTGGAAAAGACTAGAAAGGACTAGAAAGGATGAAACCAGCAATCTTAATCCTTGGGCAGTAGTATGTTTATAAAACCACTTAATTTTAATTCCGAAACATCACAATGGCACCGGAATTATGAAAAAATCTTTTCCATGTAATATGTAAGTGAAATATAGAATTTTTCTTATTTCCAAATAAATTTGTTCATAAATTCCGGTGCCAGTCATTTATTTCAACATTTTTGTATAGAAAGTTCTTTGCCCCTTAAAAGTTTAAATCATGTTAATGATAAGTGCTCATGCGGTTGCAAAAGAACATAGCGGCGAAACAGCACCGAAAACAGGCGATTTGAAGTAATTAAAATAATAAAACTTTGTAAAAAATAACCCATAAAATAAAACAATACACAGGACGCGTTTCCAGCTAAAAACATAACAGCTCGTCATCAGCTGCAACAAACACGTGTCGTCAAGTAAACAAGGTAAAAAGAAAAAAAAATTGACCTTGTTCGCTTGCGGACACGTGTTTGTTGTTGCTGATGACGAGCTGTTATGTTTTTAGCTCGAAACGCGTCCTGTGTATTGTTTTATTTTATGGTGATTTTTTACAAAGATTTATTATTTTAATTTAAAAGAACATAGCATCGATCAAAAATCTTTAGGAAGGTATATGGAAAAAATTTCAACAGGATGAAGACAGTGAGTTGAAACCAAACTATGTGACAACTAGAGATGCCAGATCGAGTGTCACAAAAAATAGAACAAGGAGTTAAAAAATGCGGGACAGTGTCTCCTAAATCCGGACATAGTAACATGAAACACTACGAAAACGTTACTTGTCGCTAACAGAATACTACCTTAAATGTTAAAATTTCATTTTCCATGCTGTGCAATTATACCTGCTCAGACAAAATCCTGTTTAAAACAAAATATTTCTCCTCTGACTTGCGATTGCGTCTTCACAGGTTGGTTTAAGCATCATATTAAAAAAAAATATTTTTTTTATAATAATTATAGCAGGTAGAATAAAGTTATTCTGCTCTTTTTAAACTGATTTTACTTCTCTTCACAAATAGTGCAATATAAAACAAAGTGGGTCAAGCCTTCTATATAGTGGGTCAACCCTCCCATATGTGGGGAGCCTTGACCCATTATTTTTTCACGATTAAAATCAATCATTTTTCAAATTTCTTATATGGTACACTTATGTAGCAATTTTATTTTGATAACTGATTGTATAGCGAATAATATGATATATAGAACTTTATTCTACGTTCAATATTTAAAAAATAAAAAATCATTTTGTAAAAAGTGGGTCAACCCTCCCTAGTCTCTCCTATATAGATTACCGCAGCATGTTTTCAACTTGCAAAAGTTTTCAACTTCTTTTTAAGTTATTTTTCTCTCATAGGAAAATATCCAAAAATTTAACTTGTGGTTAAAGTTCAGTATAAAGGAAATATATATCTGTTGAAAGAAAATTGAAGAAATATATTTAAAAGTGCTTTAGGCTTAATTTTAATTTTTTAGTTAAATACATCAATATGCACTGAACAATTAAGATATTACAAATAGAAATAAATAAATATCTTACTATTTTAAAACTATTTATATTCTACGTTAAACTGATATCCTTTTCTGTCTGAGTATTGTTTTTTTTTTTTTTTTTAACTTTAAAACATAAAGAAACCACTGTATATAATTCGCGCTAATTTAAGAAATTAATTTCCTTATTTACTGATTACAATAGTTTTAATAATTCAGGAGAAATATGAAACATTTTAATTGTAAAAGCAGAAGTCTAACTTAAATATAAAATTTTATTAATTTTATTATAATTTTTTTTCAGCAAAAATAGCAACTTTTCCGAAAGACATACTTTAAAACTTCACTATTAAAGTATTTTTGGGAAAATAACTGTGAAAAACAAAAAACAATTACGTTATACTATGCGTATAATGTTCATAAAGTAAAATATTTCAGGCAGATTAAAAGTGTTGATGATAAAACTATTAACTATTTTTAAAAATAAATATCTTTAGATATACATAATAAGAAATACAAATTTTACAGGCTTCTAGAAAAATGTAATCATTGAAATTTCTTTAGAAAAAAGTTATTAATTATTAAAATGTATTAAGTTATTAAAATTTCACAAAAAATATGTTACAGAAAAGAGCGCCCCGCGGTATAAAAAAAAGACTATTAAAACTGCACATTATCCTTCAATTAAACCGTTTTTCTCGCATTGCAAAATAATAAAAAAATAAGTATTTAAAGTTTAATATTAAAAAAATTCAAGATATTTATTTAAAAAAAAAACTATGGCAAAACTATGTTTAGAAAAATATCCTACTTAATTAAAATTTCGAAAGCCCACATTTTTCTTTGTTTTAAAAACTCATCGTTGCGTACTTTTTGATTATTGAGTTTTCTTCAAAATCTAAAATTGAAAGACAATATATTTTTCAACCTATTAGGGAGAAAATATCTTGGAAGGTATTCATATTACTTTCCAAATTTATGTCAGTCTTATTTATTGAAAAACATAGAAAAACATTACCATTTTAAAGTTTACAAAACTCTGTACTTCCATTCAACATCTTTCTAAATCTCTGTTTAAAATTTTATCATTAATACTGAAAATAATAAAATCGTTAAATCTCATTTTTACTATGCAATTAATACCATAATTTCTGGTAATAAGGAACTCAATAAAATATCTGAATTTGTAATTCAAAAAGCACAATGTCTTTGCTAGTATTTAAATTTAATTTATGTAATAATTTTTTTATTTTATTTTTTTATAAATACTACATTTCGGCTAGAATTCCTTTAAAACTTCACTGATATTTTTTGTGAAGAGAACAGTGAGGAAAGAATGTGCTAATATTTTAATATTTATAAGATATCAATAAAGTAAATTTCGCAAAGTTATATTGAAATGATCAAAACCTTTTATTTTGTTTTCTAAATAAATCTTTTAAGCTATATATAATCACAAGTTCCAAATTCTTAGATTTCTAGAAAACGAACAACTTATTATTATTGCAGTAAAAATGTATAACATTTGGTAATATTTCTGTTAACTTTCCTAACTTTCAGTATTAAATTTGTCTTTAGCATGAAAGATATTGGAATCACTAAATCTAATATGCATTACCTGAGATGATTTGTTTTGTTTTTTTAATTTCCACAGTGGAATAATACAAATAAGTGAAGTTAAAATAAATAAATAGAAATCATTTTATTTTGAAATATTTTAAATTTATTGTACAATTATTTGCTAAAGTTTGAATTTGATACGCTTGATTCAAATTTATTAAACACACAAATAGCCTATTTATGTAATTTAAAAATATTCAAAATTACTTTTTAGAGGTACTTTTGAAATATTCTAAAAATTGAACTATTCAAGTAAAATATTTTGATACTAATATAACGAGGTAATAAGGCAATAAATATTATGAAAATAATTTCGTAGATATCCTATTTTAGTCATTTATTTTAAATAAAAAAATAAACGTTTAAAAGACAAATTTGCTTCTGAAAAAGTCTGTGTATTTCCAAATACGGTATTTGTGTTTAATTTTTCTGATAAGACATAAATTCTAATAATATTAATGCACTAGAATTGGCGATAAACATAAATTTCTAATAGCATTAATGCACTAGAAATGGCAATACACATAAATTTTAATAATATTAATGCACTAGAATTGGCGATAGACATAAATTCTAACAGTATCCATGCACTGGAATTGGCGATAGAAAAAAAGTCCAATAGTATTAACCCCCTCACTGACAAGACCGTGTTAATACGTTCACTAAGCTCCAGTATTCACTGCAATACAAGCAATATTTAAAGTAATATAATTCTACTGATTTAATGTAATTTTAATACATTGAACAATGATTAATATTTCGAATGATTGCCTTTATATTCATTATTAAGTTTTTTTTATAAAAGGTTGAAAGAATCATCTTTTTTTAATATTTAAAACAAAATGCAAAGAAAACAACATTACAATTTTGCCCTTTCTCAAGACAGTCGGAGGGTGGCGATGCGGGTTCCATAAATGAGAAATGTCGACATAATACAAAATAAAAGTATAAATATTGGGATTAATGGACCCCATATTAATGCTGACCAATAATACAAAGCTTTTCGAACACGTTATCATTATGTAAAACAGATATCACGAAATATGAATAAATGTGGACGAGAATTTTTCATCTTTGGTACTATATTATATCATGGAGATACTATATGAACTTTTAAAATGTGATAGATTTCGATTAAGAAATAACAATACTTCAGCCTTTCTCGTCTTATGGTAGAAGAGTGCGACAATGCTTTTCCATAGTTTTCTTCGTACTTTCTAACATAGCAACACGTTTGTTCGTTTTATACCCAGGCAGATCAAAATATTATAGAATTCAACTGTACAAGTCAATCATGAATAAGTGGGAATATTGTTCCTCATCCGTGAAACAAGGATGGAATTTTAAAAGTGCAGAAAGAACGGAAACCATGAAAACAAATATTAGGTGGACCATCAGATTTTTTTTTAAACAATAAAAATTAATATTTTTATATACAAAAGATACCACAAAATATGGTTTTTTTTTTTTTTTTTTTTTTTTTTTTTTTTTTTTTAACTTGATGGTGTACTCTACATTTGCGATCTCAAAATGCAGATTTAATTGAGCGTCAACTATATATACTACGTCTCTGTGTGTAAAAACACGTATTCTCCGGACATGCGCGCAAGCAAAAATTTGAGCTCAAGCTTTAAAGTCTCAGGTAGTATCTGAGTCTCAAGTGGATCCCGGCCTGTTTTCGTCTATTTTTACCCAGATTTTCAAACCTCTGCGTGCGATAGATTTCACTAGCAACCGGTGACATACAAACGCACATAGACAACCAACCTTATTTTACTAATATAGATAGTTTCTTATGACACTAAGTGGAAAACTGATTACTGACATCTCTTCACTAATTAATTTCTTTTAACCATGTTTGATTTTGTTATAATATTTAGCTATATTAATATTTATGGCATATTTATATTTCATTTATGTTCATTTAAATAGTGTATCACGTTCTAATATATTAACAACAACCCATTATTTTTTAATTATGTAATTCTGCTGAATTTTACCAAAACCGCAAAATGGATCTCAGAAAATAATTTTTATACCAGTTAATTTAATACTTTTCAGAATTAAATAAAGCTGTTAGTTTTCCAATTTTAAGCAATGGGTCATCGTAAATAAACTAGTTTTTTTGAAAATAATGATTATGAGTAAACATGATTTATTTCAAACTGTTACAAATTTCAAGAACTTCTCTATACATCTTTTGGGCTTAATTATGCTCTAGTATGAAAATTTTTAAAGTTTTGTTATCAATTTCAAATTATGTCTTCAATTCATTTGTTTAGTGTTAATATAATTAACCAAGTAGTATCGGATAGAAAAGTAAAACAATCTTACAAGCGATGTCTTCAAAAATTTCAACTTAAGTGTTTGGTGGTTTCTTATATTCTTATAAATTATTAGAAGCATATTCTATTTACAATTTTGTTCATTTATTCCATTTCTATGAACGAATGTAGTTCAATATATTTTTCAATATATAATTCAATAACACTGTGAAATGACTTGAGAATGAATTAAGGTTAAAAACTATATCGCAAAAATAAATGAACATTTAAAATTTTAATTATAAAATGATAAAAATAATGTAATGTATATTTATATCAGATTTTATGAAAAATATTTAATAAATGAAATTATCCAATTATTTAATGTATTTTAATTAAACTTTTCTTTTACAGAACGCTAAAAAGAACAACAGTTTTTTCGGTGTGTGTAGACCGTGCCCTATTGTAACACCCACAATGATTTTTATTATCACATATAAAGAGAAAATGTAAAGAAAAACTGGGATAAAAAATGTCAAGCAGATTTAATCTTATTTAAGAAAATAGTTAAAATGAAGTATGCACAATATTCGCAATTTATTACTGCACAGTTTAGTAAATTTAAATACAAACTGCACAACGATTTTATAAAATGTCCAACGATTGTAGCCAGAAAAATCCTATTACAAACACATCACGCGTTCCTAGAATTTTAATGTAAAGTTTTGAAATTAAAAACCACACGATATGCATGAAAAAATACGGTACTTTATGAATATTTTAGTTCATCTTTGTTAATACATATTTCTATCTCATTAGGAAATTAAATGAATTGAATATATATATATATATATATATATATATATATATATTTTACTTGAAGTTAATCCCCATTAATAATTACATAGTAATTAGCATACAAAAATTTAAAGAATTCCTTTTCTGAGAAATTTCTTAAATGATATAGTGGACTCTCGCTAATGCGTCAACGATTAAAACATATCGGTTAATGATGACAATTCGTTTTCCCCATCTCATTCTATAAGTAATTAATGTAGTGTAACCATGCTTAATGCTCATCGGTGAATGCGGATGATTTTTTCACAAGTTTACGACGCAGAATCTAAACTTTTTTTTTCTACATTATTTCTTCAAATGCAATTTTGATGTAATTTTTGCTATTAAAATCTAAAGAAATTGTCAGTGATAGTAATGAATATAAATTAAACATTTCGCCGCCAAAAATATATTTGATTCAAAAATTTTAAACAGTTGTTCATCCATAACACCAATCAAAATGTGATGTAATTAACCAAAATTTTCGAGTGGGTTACAAATCTGGAAAGTGGTATGATAAAACAAAACTGTTTCTAGAACTATTGCAAGAAAAGTGAGATATTAGATTAATTAAAGTTGAATTATACATGCTCAACCAATTTGCTCGCATGTTTTGTTTGTCATAACTTGTATGTATACTTGTATTAACAAATTAACATTAACTTGGTTTTACACCAAGTTACTAAATTAAAAATGGGTTGTTTCTGTTAGTATGAAGATGACAAACAATACAGTTTCTGTCATAAACTCACTTCAATTTATTTAACACAAAAGATTATTTTACGCTATTGAAGAGTTTTCACCGTTTTATACGGACTTCGGTTATTTCGGTCGAAAACTAACCTCCCTTGGAAATACGCATTAACGGGAGTTCACTATACGTACTTTCTGAGCTGCTTTTGTTTTTCAAAGATGTATTTTTTTCCATAGAAAACAATTAAATTTTCTTTTCTTTATTTCATATGATATTTCTTATGTCTGTGGAAAAGACGATTTGCAACTTTTTAACCTGTAATCTTTCAGAAAAAAAATTATTTTTTAACATTAAAACATAGCAGAATTTTTTTGCTATTGTTAATACAGATTTCTGAAAATTTTTCAGTACTATGTAGCATTGTTAAAACCTTTAATATCTTTCCAACATCAAGTTTCTCTTTTAATTGTAAAAAAAAAAAAATTAATATTTTGTGTATTAGTATTTTATGAAGCATTTTACGTTAGGGAACTATTTATGCAACGTGTCGGTAAAGTATGATGGCTTGATATGTATTGATCAAGATGAACAATTTTTATAGGAATCCAATATTGCAAATTACTTATTTGAACAAAAATGCATTTTGTTGCACTCTAAGCTTTAGAAGGATTTTCTTTGAAAACATTAAAAATAGTAATATTATAACTAAAATAATATAATAACTAAAATTGGTTTGTATGAAATGGGATAGCAGCACAAGAAGTACTGAAAATGGCACCATATACTTCCCCTTCACACACACATACACGCAAAAAAAATAAATTTTATATTTCATAAAAAATATCCAGTCGTAAAATTTTCATTTAAATTGCACAATGTTATTATTATAGAATAGTACAATAAAAACATATTAGTCTACCCGTGATATCTTGGTTGGTCATGGAAGGAAAACGATGTTGATTTTATGTCGACTTTAATGTAATTGAGTTTCGAGATGAAATTTTTGCTCAATCTAAAATTGTGTACTAATATCGTGGTCAGTCTACCTCTTTCCTGATAGCTTCTGCAAGTACTAACCATATATTATCTATTCACAAATATAAAAAAAGGTATTACAGTAAAAGTATTACAGTATATTGTTATTGAGTAGTATGACTTACAAGTTCTAAGTTTTCTTCTTGTTTTGAAATTCAGTTTGTCGTATCATCCTTGGTACAGGAAAGTAGACCAAAATGTTTTAAAAATACGCTGTTTATGATTTGGCACTAGTTTTAGCTCGACAGTCAATAACGTCTTAAAGTCGAATTGAAATCAACCTCTTAAGTCGGTCTGCCTATATGAATTTCCAAGATAGCATCAGGCAGAATTAAATATTGATATTGTATCTCTGGATATATATAACATTTTAAAATTCATCTCGTGATATTCATGTCAAAATAAATAACAGGCTTTTTTTTTTTTACTCATGTCGTACCAGGATACCACGAGGCAGACTGAAATATTTGTGCTGCTGTAATCGGTATCTATAACATGTTAAAATTTTCATTCAAAAGTAGATGACGTGTTAGCAAGTAAGAAATAAGAACTGGTAGACACTTCTGCTTTGTCGTACCAAGATATCACGAGGCAGGCTGAAATTATTTGTGCTTTACCAATCTATACCTGCAGCATTAGTCCGTTCCTGTCATAAATTTTAGTCTGACGGGATGTCCTACGTGGCAATTTTTTTCTTGTTAATACACCGTTTAAGTTTTAATTTGGCATTAATTTTACTATCTTGAAACTCGCGGATCTGATAGCACCGTCTAAATGACGAATTATCGCACCTATGTCTCACATCGTGCCACGATATTGCAGTGAAAAACAGTCATTATTTTATTCACTGCTGATAACCTTATCCTACATCACAATTTCATCTCAAATCTCGATTCTGCAGTCATTTTTGTCACTTACGCAATATCTATAAGCATTTCATTTCCAGGCGGGTAAAGTTGAGCTTTATTCATAAAGCAGATAAAATACCTGCTCATATAAGCGGTTGCTTAAGTAAAAGGTTCATTTCAAACTTACGCAAATGAGCTTAATTCTACGTACACACACACACACAATTGTAGGAAAACGAAATCAACGGATGTTCTCACTTTTAATACATATAGTATCAAGCATGGTTGTTTCGTACATTTGTTTTTAAAAGAGGTGTATGCAAATGGAAAAGGGAATTAGTACAAAAAACACAAAAATTGCATAAATTTCAAAATACGATAACTCTTTAAATTTTGATCGTAAAAGACAAGGATTATTTTAATGCATTTTTTAGGCGCAGGGCATTATTATTAATATTATTTTAAATATAAGAAGTCCTAAAATTAAGTACTTATTAAAAAATATCGTCAGTGTAACACAGAATTTCACGTAAGTTACAACAGAACATTACAGAATTTTAAGTAAGATACAATATTTACTTAGGATGCAACAGCAAATAAATCATACTACAGGAATTTTGTTAATGTATAATAAAGCAAATATGCCAGTATGCTTATTATGTGCATATTTCTTAACTTGCATTTTTTAACTTAAATTTACGAGATAGGTTATACTTTCAATTAAAATAAAAATCTCTTTTTGGGAGGTTTATTAAAATAGATTATACACCAAAATAAATAATTATTTTCAAGTAAATGTAGGAAGTAATTTTAACGTTAGATTTCGTTTTTAAAAATTCCAGGGATTAAATTTTAAAATTTAATAATTTCTGTGCATTACAGTTCCAGTCATGATTTACGTTTTTGGCGATTTAATAAAAAAAAGTCCTTCCGAACAGTGCCGGGAGGAAGAGGTAGCTTTCATATTCCTTATTTTAAAAAAGCCAACTTATATTATTCAAACACACGAAGCTCAATTTAGTAGAAATCTAATATAGGAGATTCAATACTAATTTTTATCATTACTAAATCATTATGAATGAGAATTTCGCAAAATTAGTCAGCTTTATCCAAGCTGCTTTTATTTAAAGTAACTTATATTTGGCTGCCAAATTCAGCGATTTCTTAAAGCGCCTGCCATTTTAAGACAACATGGTGGATGAGGCTAACCAGTTAACTTGGTCGAGATATATATTATTGCGTATATATATATATATATAATACGCAATGGTTAATTTAAAAAAAAAATGGGCTTTTGTATTATTACTATATTTTTGATACGTATTTTATAAGGATGTTGATTTGATATTTTATATGTAATTGGTGACTTTCATTAATATTATATTTAGCTTAATTATTGTTTAATCTTATTTACAATCATTTGTTATTAAATTTTAATTTACTAAGGACAATATCATATCAATTACTAATAGTATGCCATTTTTATAGTGATTAATATACATATAAGTATATTTAATATAAATAAAGTTATACTGTATGTATTAAAATTGGGTAATTATTTTTAATATTATTCCTCTATTCTTTCTAATATTGATCTATTTTCAGTTTGTGTTATAAAATTTATTATCGGTTTAATGTTTCTGAATGCCCCACATTCATACTTTTAGGATTTTTATGGATGTATGAAAATAATCCACACACTATATTTGAGATTTTTAGGTAATGGGAATTTAAGTATCTGACAATCTTCTACATACTTCCATATGTTTTTTAGTTCCTGTTCATTTTATAATTATATTATATATAATAGTTTTTATTAAATATTTTTATATTATTTTTAATAATTATTTATATTAATTATTATTGAATTTATTTTGTTTTGTTGCATATAGCTATATGCTATATATTATCAATGTTATAGAATTATTTAAATTCTTAGTGTAGTTTAAATGAGTTAGATAAGAGAATATTTTGTATGCTTTTTTTAAATTTTATTACAATAGTTTTTTTTTAAATACGTAGTGTGGTTTATATTAGGTTTATAATTATGTATATATAAGTATATGTTTGGTTTTGCTGTTAATAAAATTTTTTACATTCAAAAGCTTACAATTGTTTATCTTGTGACATTTGAATAATAAAAGTACTACTAGATGGCGGCACCAAAATTTGTCTTTTGAAGATAAGTTATAAATTTTGCTTTTTCCAGCTCCTTTTCAGTTATAATTTACTACACCAGGTGGATTTTTAGCTAAATTTTGACGATATTGTTAAATAGTAATTAATAATTTAATAGTGCATTTTAGTTATTTTAAATAATGTAATTACTTTCTATTTATTTTATTTTATATTATATTAAATGCATTTATCATGGTATTTCAAAATGTATTAACTGCATCCTTTGGTATCAATTACTGTGACTTCTTAACTGTTTTATTCACCTTAATCTTTACGATATTTTGGTAGCCATGTGCGCGTGGATATATTGAAAAATACTGAAATATTAATCGGTATGTTGTTTATTATTTCTATTTTATATCCTATAAATATTTAAACAGGTTTTATTGATTTTTTCATTTCATATTATTTGTTTCTATTCTGTTTTCAATTTTAATCAATTCACTTGATTTTAATGGTTGTTTGGGCACAGGGAAGAATAATTTTTAGCTTTAGCTTATTTTTTTCACAGAAAACAACCATATTGCTTATATCATTGAATTCTGTGCCCTTGATAACGTAATTCAATATATAAGCTTTTCCATTATTTTTCGGTGTCCACTTTCTTCTTTTTTCCTCCATAATAATTCTTATAATAAATTATTTGGCACTTTTTTTATACTTACAGCTTTAATTCATAATATTATGGTTTTTGATGGTGGTAGGTTATGTTTAATTAATGGTTATATCTATATCTATCTATCTATCTATCTATCTATCTATATATATATATATATCAATTTTGAACGGAGGGTGGTTTCGGGGTCTGGGGGTCATGATCGATGAAAATATACCAAAATTTTTTGAAATCGCTTTCCTCCGAACGGCTGCAATAGGTAGCTTTTTGTAATGAAAGCTACCTAAAACCCACACAATTAAATTAAATATGTTTTAAGTAAAAGACTTAAATAACTTGTAATAAAACAAGATATGATGTAATTAAACATGTTATGTCTAAATTATCTAAATTAAATAAATAAATCTAATAATTACATTAATATTAATAGAAAAAATGTGTGTATTGCAATATTTAAAGAATTTTTTGAGGTATTTTTTGCATTCTGTTACACAACGATTTAAAATTATATTTCTTTATGTGGCGGGATGTGCATCTTCCTAAAACGTTAATTAAGGAGATGTACCTCCAGATGTTTCAAATGCTTTTCAACATAATCTTAGATGCCATTTTAAGTTAAAATTGTTATTTTGGTAAATGTTACGTATTTTAAAATTGTAAACTATCTCTGGTGGCTACAATCTAAATTTTCAAAAACGTTTTCTATGTTTTAAAAAGTAAGTTATGTACACAATCCCAATTTTGTATTTTCAAAAACTAACGGTTTATACGTTAAAAATCATGTATTTTAAAACTTACTTGAAAAGCAGAAAATTTATACCGTTCAAACTATCATAACTCTGTATTAATATATTTTTTAATTGTCATTCAAAAAGTTTTTTATTCTTTTACTTGTCAGAAGATTTATAATTATTTTCTAAATATAAGACATTCGATCTAGAGACCATATAAAAATTTAAATTGCATAACTTTTACAAACATAAATACTTTGACAATAATGAAATTTTATATGATGGAGAAAATTATTTGTTATATTTTAAATTAATATTTTACATATAAGGGATTCATTGTATTCGAATGTGTGATCAGTATTGTACATTATTCTAACAGCAATTGTACATAATGCTAAGTTTCCATTGAAAGGAATTCATTGAAAATGAGATTAATTGAAAATGAGATTCATTAATGTATTATAGTGTAAACATGTCAGTCAATTCATTATATTTATGTCTATTCTATTACTACATTTCATGGATTATCAATATCCATAGAATGGTTAATACTGAATGGCTATTTATTATTTATTATTTATTATTCGGGAAACACTTCAGTTTATGAACCATAATATTATTTAGTTTTCTGTTCATTAAAATGCTTAATGAGAAATTGTTTATTAAACCACTATGAAAAAATACTTTTCTAAATCTTATTATAAATTAGAGTAAAATGCAAAACGTTCATATTGAAATTTGCATTTAAAACACAATTCGCTATATTCTATTGTTACTGATATTTACTTTACATAGCAAAATTAATATAGATTCTTTATGTGCCATAAAATAAAAAATATTACTTTAAAATTTCTTTTTAAACTAGATTTTAGCAATAATTCTTTTCAGCATATTCCTAGTTTTAAAGTATGTATAATACATTAAGATGTTTCACGTTTTTAACTAATTTCAAGTTTTTCTTGTTCGCAAAATGTACACTGTAAAGAAACATTGTTGTTAAAATTGTTCTCTGTATTGAAAAGGAACATTACTAAATATATATAAATGTCTTCAATATGTATAATATAAATTCCACATTCTCTTTATTACATTCATTCTTTTTTTATTATCTATTTTTCTGATTATTTACAGGAAAACTAACAGCGTGAATATCTCATGCATATGTAGATTAATTAATTTGCGTACACTCTATGTTCACTCAATTTATGTACTCAAAAAAAGAGAGAAATGTTACACCTATTTTATACGCAGATCTTTTATATTGGAAACAAAACAGCGTCATTAGACAAGAAATAATGTGCTAATTCAAAATGTGAAACCACTTTTTTTTAAGTGACACCACACATTTGCGCAATAAAAAAACGTACCAACATTTTTTTTTTTGTTTTTACAAGTACACTTT
Source organism: Maratus speciosus (assembly GCA_963932465.1). NCBI lineage: Eukaryota > Metazoa > Arthropoda > Arachnida > Araneae > Salticidae > Maratus > Maratus speciosus. The sequence continues at coordinate 163,523,469 of OZ010795.1, forward strand.
TGATACAATATTTGTTTCATGGGACTAAAGAAAATCTTTAAAAAAATGTATATTCATGTAATTTCTCTTAATTTATTCTGCAGATTAAAAAAAAAAAAAAAAAAAAAAAAAAAAAAAAAAAACAGATAGGGATTTATCCATAAAGTTAGAAAAGTAAAATTAATATTTTACAAGGAAAAATAACTACATTTAGTGACCTGAAAAATTATAGTAAATTTGTTAATTGTAAAGAAAAAAAAAGAAAAGAAAGAAAGAAAAAGAAAAAAGGAAAAGAAAAAAAAAACTATTATTTGCATAAAGAGTGAACATCTACATTGGAGCCGCTATCTAAGGTTTAATTACTTTGTAAATGCAGATGATAACAATAATTTGTGGTTTTAAATTCTCGATACATTAAATTTCTCTGTACCTCGAAAACAATTAATCGAATTACCTGTAAAAGCAGATATGCGCCGGTATTGCTTATAAAAAAAAAAAAAAAAAAAAAAATTACATTTCAAATTTCTAATTTTATTTAAATATGAATTTATTAATTATTTTCGTAATTAATGATATATTTTTTTATCGAAAAATTGCCTAAAATGTTTAGCTATATAACTTGTATCGCATTGAAAAGGAAAATACTTTAATAGGATAGATTTTGGAAATCTATCCTATTAAAATCTGTGCGCGTATGTTTGTAACCGCAAAAACTCGGAAACCAAAGGGCGCAGGGCTACGAAATTTTGCACAGGAGTTGCTGGTAGGAGGCCCATGAACGCTTGGGGCAAAAAATTCGAAAAAGCCTTATATTTAACCCTCTGGGCTCCAACTTGTGTATTTAATCTTTTTGTTCTAACTGAGCCCCTAATTAAGTTTAAGACTTGAAATTTTGAATACTTAAGCTGAACACATCACACCAAACGACAAATCCTAAAATTTTGAAAAAGTCTTATATTTAATCCTCTGTGCTCCAACTTGTGTATTTTAATCTTTTTGTTCTAACTGAGCCCCTAATTAAGTTCAATAGTTAAAATTTTGCATACTTATAGCTGAACACCTCACATCAAACGAAAAATCATAAAATTTTGAAAAAGTCTTATATTTAACCCTCGGGGCTCTAACTTGTGTATTTTAATCTTTTTGTTCTAACTGAGCCCCTAATTAAGTTTAAGACTTGAAATTTTGAATACTTAAGCTGAACACATCACATCAAACGACAAATCCTAAAATTTTGAAAAAGTCTTATATTTAACCCTCTGGACTCCAACTTGTGTATTTTAATCTTTTTGTGCTAACTGAGCCCCTAATTAAGTTCAATAGTTAAAATTTTGCATACTTATAGCTGAACACCTCACATCAAACGAAAAATCATAAAATTTTGAAAAAGTCTTATATTTAAACCTCTAAGCTCCAACTTGTGTATTTTAAGTATTTTTTTTCTAACTGAACCCCTATTTAAGTTGAAGACTTGAAATTTTGCATACGTATAGCAAAACACTTGCGATCACACGAAAAAAAAAAAAATCAATTTTATGATGAAAAGCCAGGTGGGTACTTTTCTAACTTTTGCCGACACCACTTTCACCACTCTTTCATATTATGCACATAGTCTTACATATTTCAGTTCCACGTTTTACCGCCAAGGGGCGCCTACCTATCTCGGGTGCTATAGACCCGATCCCCTCGACAAATATACCTATGGATAGGTAGTAAAACGGAGTTTCGTTCGGATAGAGGTTTGTGTAGAATAGAAAGCGCCCCCTGGTTGCGAAATGTGCAACTAACAGATTTCGCAAACGGATAAAGTGTTTTGAAAGGAATATTAAACGAAACCCTCTGTGTGATCTGTGATCACACTTACCCACTTCTTTTTCAATGCAGAGAAGAATACAAGAAGAATTTATACTCACTGTTGTCACAACGACAAATCAATTTTGGAACCTCTTCAATCATATCCAGATCAGATGAGACAGCTTATAGATGGCAGTGATAGATCGTCCGCTCACTTTAATGAACACATAAGGTCATATAACAGTGCGTTGTCTTTTGCCTCTATGGGGGCTCATGTTACACCGCCCCCAGGTACTGGTCCGTATTGTTTTAGAATCCATGGACAAATTTATCATAATACTTCTCATCTTCGCCCGTCTGAAGTAGGTCAGGAAAAATATGCTCAATTGTATGTATAGGATTCTGATATAGCACTGCGACAACATATGAGCAGTAGAGAAAATTAAAAATGTAAAGAAGAAATCATAAGCAAGCTTGACGATGTTATCAGGCGAGTTAACCCTTATGCACATGCTTTTAAAATGCTTCATGAAATGGAAGAACGAGTCATCGCAGGGACCTGGAGCAGCTGAATGCGTGTGTATGTATCTATGAGATAAAAATTTATCAGCGGAATAGCATCGAGGCAGATACAATACACTAAAGTCAAAAGAGATAGCCATGGTTTTCCATAGTTCGGATGGTGCACCACCTACCAATAGGATATCCGAAGGGCAATCAACTGTGTAGAACGAATGCCCTGAATCCTAATTGTGGCCCCATGACATATGTTTTATTTTTCCCGCATGGCGAAAAGGGTTGGTGTGTGGATGCTGGATGTTCTGAACTTCAATTTTACAGTCACAGGCTGTCAGTGAGAAGAAATGTTTTCAAGCCCATACTTTATGGTGAAAAACTCTTGCAGCAGTATTGCGTCGATGTTTATGTCATAGTTGAAGGAAACCGTCTGAAGTACATCCGCTCTAACCAGAAAACTTTTAGAGTAGAATCTTACTTATGGTTAGCAGATCACCTTAATGCTCTAGCAGAATAATCTGGTTTGAAACCAGGTGTAATGGTTATTTTGCCATCTACATTCAGAGGAAGTCCCAGAGCCATGCAGCAAAATTATCAAGATGCGATGACAATCGTTAGAGAATTTGGTAAGCCTGATCTTTTCGTCACCCTAACGTGCAATCCAAATTGGCGAGAAATCAAAGGGAACCTTTTCCCAGGACAAAAGCCTCATGATCGTCCAGATTTAGTGGCACGCGTGTTCGATATGAAGAAGAAACTAATGTTGAACGATCTTAAATAGAGCGGCATTTTGGGACGCACAGTCGCAGACATACATGTTTTTGAATTACAAAAGAGAGGATTTCCACACATGTCCCTTTTACTAATTTTAACTGATGATGATAAGATAAGAGATCCAGCCACTATTGACACCATCGTCTGTGCTGAATTATCTGATTCCACAATTGAAAATGGATTGCACAAAATTGTCAAGGCTACGATGATTCACGGATCATGTGGCGTCATAAATCCACACTCATCTTGCACGGAAGACGGTGTTTGCTCAAAAGGTTATCCAAAAGAGTTCAGAAATAAAACGGCTGAGAATGTTGATGGTTACCCAATGTATAGACGGCGTGATGATGGTAGTCACATAATGATAAAGGGAAATGTCGTAGACAACCGTTGAGCTGTTCCTTATAACCCATAACTGACAAATAAATACAATACCCATGTTAATGTCGAAATATGCAGCTCTGTTAAATCCATTAAGTACATTTTTAAGTATGTATACAAGGGTCATGATTACACAAAAGTTGTTTTTGAAAATAACAGTGAGGGATTTGTAGTGTGGGATGAGGTAAAGATTTATTTACATGCTCGATATGTTTCGGTACCAGAGGAAAAGTGGAGACTTCTTGAAGAGCCCATGCAGGACAAGTCGCATGTTATTGTTATATTGCCGGTGCATCTACAAGATATGCAATCTGTGTATTTTAGGGAAGCGGGAGAACGTGAAGCTTTTGAAAGAGCAAGTAACAAAGACACCATGCTCACTGCTTGGTTTCTACTTAACAGGTCAGATCATTCAGCAAACATATATGTCTATACAAAAATCCCAAAGCACTTTGTATGGAAAGGCAATGTGTGGCAAAGGCGTGTTAGATTAGGTGACTACATAGTATCAAGGATGTATTCTGTAAGCCCAAAGGATACTGAGCGATTCCATCTTCGTATGCTGCTTTGTCATGCTCCCGGAGCCAAGTCTTTCGAAGAGTTAAGGACGTATGAGAATACTGTCTATGAAACATTCGAGGGTGCATGCCGTGCTAGAAATTTATTAGAAGATGATGATGAATGGCAACATTGTTTAACAGAAGCATGTGGTTTTGAAATGTCGCCCAAATTGAGACAACTGTTTTCTTTCATATGTGTCTTTGACAATCCAAATTCACTTATTTAATTATGGGAACATTTTAAGTCGGAACTCTCAGAAGATTTTGCTCGCCATCTGCCGCTACAGGAGAGTAGATATAGAGCCCTTCAAGACATAGCCAATCATCTACGCATACACAACATGACACTTCATAGCCTTGAATTGCCTGAACCCTCAAGCCTGGAGAACTCTGTGGAAGGCGATGTCTATGATTTACAAGAAGAAAGAGCAGAGGGACAGCGATTATTAAACATGCTAAATCCGGAACAACGTATAATTTTTGATGCTGCCATTGAAAGTAGTCAAAATGATTATGCTACTGACGCTAAGCTTTTCTGTGTTAATTCTTTTGCGGGATCAGGAAAAACATTCCTATTCAACACTTTGCTTTATCACGTCAGAGGAATGGGACGTACTGCTATTCCCGTTGCATAGACAGGCATCGCATCTATATTCTTACAAGGTGAAACAACCGCACATTCTCAAATTAAATTACCAGCATCCATATTGGATAATTTAGCTTCAAAAATTCGGCAAAATACATCGGAAGGAAGATTATTGAAATTGCTAAGCTCATTATATGGGAAGAATGTACCATGACACCTATTCATGCTTTGAATGCTGTCCATAGACTTCTGCGAGGTTTGGTTGGCAAGGATGTCCCATTTGGAGGCAAAGTGTTTTTTCTTGGAGGTGACTAAAGGCAGATTTTACCTGTAGTTATTCATGCAAACAAAACACTCATTTCTGAAAGCTGTATCAAGAATTCTTCTCTCTGGCCAACATTTCAACAGTTCAGTCTGGTTACAAATATTCGAACGGAGCCGGAGGAACTTGATTTCGTGGAATGCCTCATTCGCCTGGGGGATGGTCGGTTGACTAATGATTATACACTATGACGCAAAAGTTTAGACAATGACGTCATTCAGCTTTAAAATGTAGAATTATGACGTCAGAATTACAAAAACCTGTAAATATATTCAAAAACTGATATAAAATGCTATGTACAAAAGACAGTCGTTTTATTTGCTATAATACTAATATTTTTCATAAAAATTCAAATGTGCTTGTCGCAAAAGTTTAGACACTATTCTAAATTTCTTTGAATATTCGCTGGCATATGCAAATTTAGAATCGATGATGTCACAAATTTGGAGTACTTAAGTTCTGCAAACAATTGCGCTTCATAGTCGACATGCCGAGAGCTAAAGAAATTCAAGTGAATGAGGTTTCAAGGATTTGGCAGTTGAAAGGTGAAGGGAAGAGCGTTTCTGAAATTTCTGCTATTATTAATAGGTCAAAAAAATCTATTTATCGAGTTTTATCGAGTGGTTCCGAATATAAAGCAAAATGTCGGTCTGGGAGGCCACGTGTGACAAATGTACGAGAGGATCGCCTGATACAAAGACTAGCGAGTACTCAACAAATGAGCGTACGTGGAGTTCAAAGCTCATCGGGACCCTCTGTATCAAAGGATACGATTCGTAGACGAATTTTGGAAAAAGGAACAATCGTTTATAGCAAAATGCAGAAGAAACCAGCTCTGAAAACACATCATAAGTTACAAAGACTTATGTGGGCTCGAAAGCATATGTCATATGGAGAGAAATGGCAGTCAGTCATATTTAGCGATGAAAAAAAGTGGAATCTGGATGGTCCAGATGGTTGTTTATCGTATTGGCATGACTTGCGGAAGGAACCTCGACGTTTTTTTAGTCGCAGACAAGGAGGGGGCTCGGTGATGGTTTGGGCAGCCTTTTGCTATAATGGACAAGTATCTCTGACCTTCACCAGTGGTCGTCAAACTTCACAGCATTATACACAGACATTAGAAGAAAACCTACTGCCATTTGCTGAGCTTCTAGGGGGTCCTCAGTGGGAATTTCAGCAAGACAATGCTTCAATTCACACTGCAAAACATTCAAAATCTTGGTTTAATTCCCATAATATAAGAGTTCTCGACTGGCCAGCATGTAGCCCAGATCTTAACCCTATAGAAAACCTTTGGAGCATCATGTGTCGCAAAGTTTATAGCAACGCTAGACAATACTCTTCTGAAAAGGAACTTAAGACATCTATTGAGAATGCATGGTACGATATCGATCCACAAACAATGCAAGATTTAGTTTCTCCCATGCAATCTCGTGTATATGACGTAATACATAAGTATGGATGCGCAACCAGGTTTTAAAAATTGTTTATTTCGATTTTATTTAATTTGTGTCTAAACTTTTGAGACAGCAGTTTATTTTTGTTACCATTTAATTTATTGCAATATGCACAATTCCACTTTTCTTTGTTATAAATATTGTTTATATGTACAGCACATTAATTTCAAGCAGTGATTTGAAAATTGAATAAATATTTTTCAAAGTATGTAAGAATTTCTTCATTGTCTAAACTTTTGCGTCATAGTGTAAACTCTGAGAAGATATTATTGAAATACCTCCAGAATGTATAGTGCAGGATTCTATTGTGGATGATATTTTTGATTCGTCTGAAATTGATCTTGATTATCTTTCGGAAAGAGTCATTTTGTGTCCCAAGAATGAGGATCCTTTGAGATTGAATGATGAGGTTTTACGAAAAGTACCTGACGAAGTCAATTCTTATTTTAGTGCTGTACAATACTTTGTGATGATGAAGAGAACCAAAACAATTTTCAGATGGATTTCATCAATAGTTTAACACCTTCTGGAATGCCACCAAATCAGTTAAATCTTAAAGTTGGCGTTATTGTTATGTTGCTTAATACATGAATCCGCCCAATGATCTCTGTAATGGAACACATTTAATAATCAAAAGGTTGTCGCAAAATGTTACAGATGCAGAAGTTTTGACAGGACATAAGAGAGGCACCCGTGTTTTCATACCGAGGATCCTGCTTACTCCATCGGAAACCAGTTTACCTTTCCAGTTACGCCGCCATCAGTTTCCACTTAGACTCACCTTTGCTATGACTGTCAATAAATCTCAGGGTCAAAGTTTAGAAAAGGTTGGAATCTATTTGCCCTATCCAGTTTTCTCACATGGGATGTTGTATGTAGCCTTTTTCAGAGCAACTTCTAGAGAATGTGTACGTGTTTGGGTCAAGGACGGACCAAAACAAGGAAAACTTTTGTCACAGTCTGATAAGGTACTTACACAAAGCATTGTCTTCCGTGATGTTTTATCTTAAGTCGCAACTATTTTGCTTTATTGTAAAAAACAAACAAACAAAAATGTGTCTACTGCACATTACCTCATGGATGACGTGGACAACAATGCAAAGATTTTTCTTTTTAAAAGAATTTTTTTTTAATTTTTTTTTACAGTGACGATGTACATTCCATTCTTTCTTACATATTTTTGTTTAGTTGTGTAAACATTGACTTCATAACTGATTTCCTAAACTTTAATTTGGTTGTGTAAATACACACTAAAAAAAACGAGTCTACCGCAATTTACCTCATTGGTGATGTGGAAAATAGTGCAAAGATATTTCATTTTAAAACAATTTTTCCATTTTTTTTTATGTCAGGATGTAAATTTCACCTTTTCTTACAAATTTTTGTTTGGTTGTGTAAATATTGACATTATAACTGACTTTTACATTCCCAAACTTTAATTCAGTTGTGTAAATACTTTTATTTATTTTTTAATACATAACTAACTTTTTGTGTACATACTTATTTCATATTGGTTTTGTATTTACTGATCTTTAATAGACATAACACATTTTCATATTCATAAACTTTAGTTTGGTTGTACTGTTTTTTATTTTTTATTTTGATTTTAGAAAAAAATTCATGAACTCCCGTGCGTAGAACGCGTTAAACAGCTAGTCTATACTATTAAAATATGTGCGCGTATGTTTGTAACCACAAAGACTCGGAAACCAAAGGGCGTAGGGCTACGAAATTTTGCACAGGGGTTGCTGGTAGGAGACGCATGAACGATTGGGGCAAAAAATTCGAAAAAGCCTTATATTTAACCCTCTGGGCTCCAACTTGCGTATTTTAATCCTTTTGTTCTAACTGAGCCCTAATTATGTTTAAGACTTGAAATTTTGCATACTTATAGCTGAACACCTCATATAAAATGACAAATCCTAAAATTTTGAAAAAGTCTTATATTTAACCCTCTGGGCTACAACTTGTGTATTTTAATCTTTTTGTTCTAACTGAGCCCCTAATTAAGTTTAAGACTTGAAATTTTGCATACATATAGCTGAATACCTCAAATTAAACGACAAATCATAACATTTTGAAAAAGTCTTATATTTAACCCTCTGGTCTCCAACATGTGTATTTTAATCTTTTGGTTCTAACTGAGCCCCTAATTATGTTTAAGACTTCAAATTGTGCATACTTATAGCTGAACATTTCGCATCAAACGACAAATCCTAAAATTTTGAAAAGTCTTATATTTAACCCTCTGGGCTCCAGCTTGTGTATTTAAATCTTTTTGTTCTAACTGAACCCCTAATTAAGTTTAAGACTTGAAAATTCGCATACTTATAGCTGAACACCTCTCACATTAAACGACAAATCATAAAATTTTGAAAAAGTTTTATATTTAACCCTCTGGTCTCTAACTTGTGTATTTTAATCTTTTTAATCTAACTGAGCCCCTAATTAAGTTTAAGACTTAAAATATTGTATACTTATAGCTGAACACCTCACATCAAACGAGAAATCATAAAATTTTGAAAAAGTCTTATATTTAAACCTCTGGGTTCTAACTTGTGTATTTTAAGTTTTTTTTTTTTTCTTACTCAGACCCTATTTAAGTTGAAGACTTGAAACGTATACATACGTATAGCAGAACACTTGCGATCACACGAAAAATCATAAAATTTTCCAAAATCTTATATTATTTACCCACCGGGTTCTAACTTGTGTATTTTAAGCAATTTTTCTTGATTTCGAATTGATAAACTTATTTATTAAAACTGTATTTTTTAATAGTTAAAAAAAAAAAAAAAACGTATACGTACCACATATGTTCATAAATTCTTTTGAAATTTTTAGATTATAAAAATATAGAATATAAATTATAATTTTTGTTTTTTTGTTATTGCTTGAAATTTTTTAAAAAAAAAGTTTTATAGTGAGAAGATTAAGAATTATTGATTAAATCTTAACTATCATTTAACTATTATTATAAAATTTAATTATTATATATGTATTAAAGCTATCCCTACATTATTCGAAAACTTGTTTTCAAATTTTTTTAACTTACTTTTATATTTCTATTGGGAAAAGTCTTCAAAATATCTTAATATTTTTTTTTCGTCTAGAATTATAAAAGTTTTTTAATAATTTATCTTTTTTTAAGAAAATATTTAAATTATAAATAAACAAGACTTAAGTAACTTGTGACAAAAAAAATCTATGTCAGTTTATTTATTTATTTATTTATTGGTGCACTTCTTTAAAAATATTTTAATAATGTTAAACGTTGAAAAAATTATTTTCAAAATGCATCTTTAAAATAGATTTTTTTCTGTTACAGAATATACATGCAGTTTGGGATATAGCTAAAATTCATTATTAAAATTTTAAAACTTTAAAGAAAATATGAGGCTTTAAAGCGGATTTTAATAATCTCTGTATATATAATTAGAAATTGCTTTCTACTTTTTTAACTTACTTATTTTGTAAATAAAAATCAACTTTAAAGTTAATTTATTAAAACTTTTCGCTGGCTTTTTTTTTTTTTTTTTTTTTTTTGTACAATATTATAGACAGGGAGCGACAGCACAGACAATTACATCATCGAGTTCACCGATGAAATTCTAGGATTAGTTAAACCTTGATTCGCATATTAAAACGCAATCATTATGCCCAGTCATATCTTGGTGGAAAACACATAAAAACCCGATTTTAGCGGCTGACTCGAAGGTTTACCATTGTGTTTTCCTGCTTCCAGTCCTCCATGCTTTCATACATTTTGGTGCAGGAAAACACAATGGTAAACCTACGAGTCAGTTGCTAAAATCGGGTTTTCATACGTTTTCCACCAAGATACGACTTGGCAGACAGATTGCGTTTTAATATGCGAATCAAGATATAACTAATCCTAGAATTTCATCCGTGAACTCGATGAGGTGATTTTCTGTGCTGCCGACTCCAGGTCTATTAATAAACTTATAAAAGAAAAATAATTAATTCATCCCTCACCCATCCAAGAAAAACTAACAGGCTTTCTTTTTCTTATAGTTTATGTGGGAAATATCCAAAGCCATATTTATTGATGCGTCTTATTGAACGCTGAAATTTATTTAAATTATTTAAATTTTTACTTAGAAATTAATAATATATACATAGACTATATATATACAACAGATAATATATACAGACTTAAGAATAAGTTACCAAAATATTCATAATAATTTAAAAAGTATAACTGGTTGATTTCAACAAGTTTTTCTAAGCCACAAAGAGCATAGTAGAATTAGATTTTACATCATCTATAATTAACATGAATAGCTAAATTTTCCAGAAAGTTCAATTCATATGTATTATTAGTATTAAAAATAACTTTAACTTTTTGAAAATTAAAGCTATGACCGGAGACCCAAAAATGCCTGGCAATACAAGATTTACAAATGATTTCTTATTTTAATCACACATTTTTGCCCATTAACCAAACGCATTTCTTTAATTTATGGTGTTATTAAGAACTGGTTTGCCTTTTAACTCCTTTTTTTTTTTTTTTTTTTTTTTTTTTACATTTAGATCTTTAAAATAATAATTTTTTTTCCCTTACTAGCAGCACACGGTTACATTCCTCAAAAAAACTGACGTTATTTCAGTCATTGTAGCTGTGAGATCAAATGACGTATTTTCCTAACATATACACTTTCTGCAACGATATTTCTGATAAAGATACTACTTAACTATAAATATGTTACTTTGTCTTTACTTAAACTAAAAAAAAAAAAAAAAAAAAGAAAAGAAAAGAAAAGAAAAAAGAAAAAAAGAAAAAGATACATAATTGGCGTCTTTGCAGTCAGTGAAAGTAGTCACCGTATCTTGGAAGGTACAAGGATAGAATTCGAGTGTTAAAACAATATCAATAGATGATATTACAAGCATTTATGTCTCAATAAAATAAATGTCGTTAACATTTGGATTTTCAGAATGTTTTCATCAGAGCATGCCCAGAATGCAAGTAAATTTAATGTATATATTTTTTTTATTACGCGCAAATGACAACTAATATAGAATTATGTGTATAGCGTATTTAAAATCAATGTATTTCATATTGTGCGAATTTGTTTATTTAAGTATGAATCGTAGTAATAATTAAATTGATATTTTAGGGAAATAGAAAATTTAGTTCATTATTTAAAAATTAAAGCCTCCCAAAATATCAAATTGACACACAGACATGCACACCAACACACACAAAAATCGTGATCTGTGAAGTTAGTATAACTGTTTAAAAACATTTAATGAGTATTTATAATATAATTCTAACTTCGGCTATAGACAGAATATACAAACTTTCATAACGTTATATAATCTTATTGATTATCTGTGCAGTAGAAAAAACACATTTTTTTTTTTTTTGGACTAAAAAATTATTATAAAATTACATATACAAATAATCACTTGGAGTAAAATGCAATATATATTTTTAATATTTAGATTTAATCTGTTTCTTAATGCTATAACATTTAATGCATGTTGTATCGGTGAAAATCTCACATAATACGTTAATCAACTGTAAGAAAATGTTTCTTAATGAAACATTATATAAAAAAAATATTTTTTGAATGCTTAACGTTTCATTAAGATTCCTTTTTTTTATAAACTTATTTTTATATTTATTTATTCTCTTCTTTTCTAGTAAAAGTAACAGTATGAATGTTACAAAAAGGAATTAACAAAAGTAAATTTTAAAGTTTTTAATATTACTAACGATAGATAAATTTTTATTACAATTTACTGTAACTCTTAAGTACTTTTAGCAGTATTCTATGTTTCTCTTATGCAACACTGAATTATCTTTCGCTCCGTCAAATTTCAGCTTGGAATCATTCATTCAGCGAGTTAATCATTAATCAAGCAACGTCCGATAAAAGAGTAAAACACTATCTTTCAAATCATCTTTTTAAAAGTTTTATTTAAGATACGAATAATGTTAGTTTTTCTTAAACTCAAGCTATTTATTTGCAAAGAATATCCAATAAGAATTTACAGCCATTTAAATATTTTAATTGTACAAATGTTAAAGAATAATGTATATATTCATATATATATATATATATAGATAAATAGAAAAAGTCCTTCCGGCCAGTGCCGGGAGGAAGAGGTAGCTTTCATAATCCTTATTTAAAAAAAGTCAACTTATATCATGCAAACACACGAAGCTCAATTTAGTGGAAACCGAATATAGGAGATTCAATACTAATTTTTATCAATATAATGAATGAGAATTTCGCGAAATTAGTCAGCTTTATCCAAGCTGCTTTTCTTTAAAGTAACTTATATTTGGCTGCCAAATTCGGCAATTTCTTAAAGTGCCTGTCATTTTAAGACAGCATGGTGGATGAGGCTAAACAATGAACTTGGTCGAGACCTTAGTAATTGCTGTGCACATGCTCACTCACATCGGAATCGGTTAATATATAGAAGTGCTGTCGCATGCAAAAAATCAGATTTTTCAAAATGTCACCCACAATAGAAATTGAAACTGCTATATCTGAGCCATTTTTTAAGGTAAAGACAAACAAAAAATGCTCCTGAATCCTTATATCAAGATCAAATACTTAAGAAAGAAACCCTTTTCAATTTCTAAAATTTTTGCACCTCACTTTAAATATATATATATTTTTTTAATTTAATGGCCGCCATTTTGAAACAAGATGGCTGATGAATCTGGCCAGCGAACTTGGTCGAGGTGTTGATGTATACTATCCACATGCCTTCTTACATCGAAATAGGCGAATACGTGTGTTATCGCGTGACAAATACAAGATCGTTTCAAAATGTTAGCCATGCTAGAAATTCAAAGTGCTATAAATCAACCATTTTTTAAGATATCAACAAAAGAACAAATTTTCAGAAACAAAAACTGCTCCGGAATCCTTGTATCAAGGCCAAACACATAAAAAAAAATCTTTTTCATTTTCCAATTTTTTAATACCTCATTTTGAATTTTAAATTTAATTTTTTTAAATGGCAACCCTTTTGAAACAAGATGGCGAATGAAGCTGGCCAACGAACTCGGTCAAGACATTGGTATGTACTATGTACAGACCAAGTTACACCCAAATAGGTTCATAAATACGCCTGTTATCGCGTGACAAAAATCAGGTCGTTTTAAAATGTCAGCCACAAGAGAAATTCAAAATGCTATTACTCAGCCATTTTTTTTTTAGATATAGACGAAAGAAAAACTGTTGCGGAATCTTTGTATTAAGGTCAAACACATACAAAAAAATCTTTTTCATTTTCCAATTTTTTGGTATCTCATTTAAATTTTTTTATTTTTTAATTTTTTTAAATGGCCGTCATTTTGAAACAAGATGGCGGATGAAGCTGACCAACGAACTCGGTCGAGATATTTGTATGTACTATGTACACACCAAGGTACATCCAAGTCGGTTAATAAATACGCCTGTTATTACGTGAGAAAAATCAGGACGTTTCAAAATGTCAGCCACGCTAGAAATTCAAAATGCTATAACTCAGCCATTTCTTAAGATATAGACGAAACAAAAACTGCTCCCGAATCTTTTTATCAAGGTCAAACACATAAGAAGAAAATATTTTTTCAATTTTCAATTTTTGGTACCACATTTCAAATTTAAATTTTTTTTTTAAATTTAAATGGCCGCCATTTTTAAACAAGATGGCGGGTGAAGCTGGCCAACAAACCCGGTCGAGACATTGGTATGTACTATGTATAAACGAAGTTACATCCAAATCGGTTCATAAATACGCCTTTTATCGCGTGACAAAATTCAGGACGTTTCAAAATGTCAGCCACGCTAGAAATTCAAAATGCTATAACTCAGCCCTTTTTTAAGATATAGACGAAACAAAAACTGCTCCGAAATCTTTGTATAAAGGTCAAATACATAAGAAAAAAATAATTTTCCATTTTCAATTTTTTGGTACAACATTTCAAATTTTAAATTTTTAAAAAATTTTTAAATGGCCGCCATTTTGAAACAAAATGGCGGATGAAGCTGGCCAACGAACTCGGTCGAGAGATTGGTATGTACTATGTACACACCGAATTGCATCCAAATCGGTTCATAAATACGCCTTTTGTCGCGTGACAAAATTCAGGACGTTTCAAAATGTCAGCCACGCTAGAAATTCAAAATGCTATAACTCAGCCATTTTTTAAGATATAGACGAAACAAAAACTGCTCCGGAATCTTTGTATAAAGGTCAAATACATAAGAAAAAAATATTTTTCAATTTTTAATTTTTTGGTACCACATTTCAAGTTTTAAATTTTTTTAAAAATTTTAAATGGCCGCCATTTTGAAACAAAACGGCGGATGAAGCTGGCCAACGAACTCGGTCGAGACATTGGTATGTACTATGTACACACCGAATTACAACGAAATCGGTTCATAATTACGTGAGTTACAGTGTGACATAGGTCAGATATATATATATATATATATATATATATATCAATTTTGAACGGCGGGTGGTTTCGGGGTCTGGGGGTCATGATCGATGAAAATATACCAAAATTTTTTGAAATCGCTTTCCTCCGAACGGCTGCAATAGGTAGCTTTTTTGTAAAGAAAGCTACCTAAAAATACGGAAAGATAGATAGATAAGAAAAACCACAAAATATATAAATATCAATGTGTCATGATAAAAGGTTAAAATGAATAAAATACATATTTAAAAACTAAATTATCCATTTATTTAAAGGTGTATATGAAATTAATCACCATATATTTCAAGTTCCTTTTTCTATAACTGACTTGTGTGGTTTACACAATTTGTCTGTGACACTCTCTTAAATTAAACACTCCTATCGAACATCCTATTTAGATTTTGGTAAGAACTTGAAAATCCCAATGTTTTCCTATCATCAATTTCTGTAAAATATGTAATAGCAAATATTACGAACTATTAGAAGTATAGAATGCACACAAACAAATCTCCACAAAAATGTGCGAAACGCAATTAGTGAATACCCAAAAGATAAATTAATCCATTTCATAAACTTTCTTATGTAACACAAACAGCTAAAAAATAAATTGATGATAATATCAAATAAAAAGTTTTTAATAAAAACCGTCACTAACTGGAGCGATCATAATTCTCTCATTCTTTAAAATAAACAGAATTGAAAATCTGCACCACATTGTAAAGACATCTCTTGAAGGTCACATGTATTTTTAGCTGGGGAATGCACTTATACTCCAAAGCGAAAGCTGGGTGCCCGGGGCGATCATCCCTGTCATCCCTGTATTTTTAGCTGATAAATTAATTTTATTTAACTAATGGAAGACTAATTTGAAAGGATAATTACCATCCTTACTATCCAATATAGAACAGTCAGTTGTCAAAAAATAACTAACTAAATAAATAAAACATGAGACGGTATTCTCCACAATAAGAGAATACTGCATCGCCTCAGTTACGATCATGCGTTTAGTAAAAAATCTTTCTAGCTCTTCTTTTAAATGCTTTGTAAAAGCTGATACTGAAGTCGTTTTGAAATACAATTTTTTCTCAAATTTATTAATTACACTAACGATGTTCTTTAAACATTAGTAGAGAATCACACAAAGAACCTTTTTAAAAAATATAAAATCGAATCTACAGAGTGTCTCACTCTGCTATGAACTCGGATTTTTGTTCAAAACATTATAAGAGTAAAGCTATTTTAACGAAATTTGGGAAATATATTTTTGTGAAATTTTAAGATATCACGTGAAGTAGTATAAGTAGCAGCCATTGATGCATTGATGAAAATTTTGTGCTGGATTGAAAAATACTTGCGTGCTGTTGTAGCTGAAACCAGAATATGGTGAAATCTCGTTCCAAAATTTAAAGCCTGGACTCGAAATGCTGTAACGAGTGTCCACCATCGTAAACTGCAATCACTGTAGCACTAAATGTTGGTTCGACGCAACATAAAATTTTAAAAGTGTATACAAATAGCTCTGAATAAGTCCCTGTACATTTCCAGATTTTGCTATTGATAAATTGATAAAGTGGCAGAATTTACAGTTTCAATTATCAAAATATTCTACTATAACTACTATAACTTCTATAATTTTTTTCGTAATTCCATTTCTCACAATGTTAATAATAAATATGCCTGTTGAAAAATTCTTTAACCCTTTTAGGCTCAACAACTCCGATTTCAAAAATATTTACTCAGACGTTAGCGACATTTAAGCATGCAAAAAAGAAAAAAAAAAGATCATAAATAAATATTGAAAAAAGGGCTTTTTTCTCATCTGCAATAAACAAAAAATTATACTTTTCTCATAAACTCAAAAAAAGTTAAAATTACAGTGCAAAACTCCGATTAATAATTAAAATTCATAAAGAATCAAATAAATTTTAATACATTGCTTGAAGGTGCGTAAAACATAATAAAATAATTTAAAAACACATTAAAGTCCTTTTACAAACCAAAAGGTTTTCAATCGAAACTTACTCGTCCTTTTATCAGTGAAAAACTAATAGTTGTTGTCTCTTTGCGTCTTCTAGCTTTGACCGGAACGGACCATTTTTGTTCTAGCTTTGCCTGGAATTTATCCATACAAACATTCCATACCACCCTTGAAGTAGAATGGTCTGTTTATGTTTTACGCAACTTTAAGCAATGTATTTACTTTTATTTGTATCTTTATGAATTTTACTTTTCTTAAGTCTTGCCATTTTTTTAATAAATTTTTATAAAGTATACGGATTTGTATTTGTAAAAAGAAAATCTATTTTTGGACGTTTTAACTTTATTTTTACTAAATTTGCGATATTCATTTTAGGTATAACCATGAAAAACTGCTAAAATGACAAATATATAACATAAACATTAACTGTACATCGCTATCAGTTGAGAAATCTATGAAAAAATTATATTGACTGATGTTTTGGTAAATAGGAGCGACAAATGAAATCTTCCTTTAAAGCTCATATTAGAAATTGCATTTATTTTAGAGTTATGTGTTATAGTTTTTATGTTGGAGATATGCAACACTGTGATACAAAGGCTTAAAACATCTTTATTGTTGTTATCGCATGAGCAATAGTAATCGTCGTATTAAAGTGATAACCTGTATCTTTGATTTAATAAAGGGATTACGACCTTGGTTTTCCATACAAGAATTGTTTGCTATATTATACTGTACTTCTTAAATTTTAATGATCAAAATAAACCAGATAGGCAAACTTTCAATCCTTGTTAACATGGAAAAAGTGTGTTTGCTAATATTTTATACAAATTAGATCACATAATTCATTTTTTTAGAGAAAAAAAGCTTTAAATAAAATTAATTCACAATCGTTTATCGACAAAATAATTTAGTTCAAGTAAATACCCTGAATCATAATTTACAAAGCTTCAGTCTGAAACTATCTCCTTTGCATGACACAATATTTACTCAAGAGTTTAAATGAATTCAGTCTTAAACTCAATAGAGTTTTTAACACAATAGAGTATTTACTCTAGAATAAAAAGTCATTACTGCTCATTAATGTTTCAGAAAACCGACGACTAAATTATGCTCTTTTATTCGAAATACTATGACCTTAATAAATGTCTTAAGTATACAGCGATTTATATTAAATTAATGCTGTTTTCTAACTCACTAATTTGATTGAGTGTTTTATCAAAGGGGATGTAATATGGAAATACTGATAAAGATAGCCTTCCTGCCCCAATCAATCTTCTCTCCAATCAAGATTCTTAATTAAAGTAAATTGATGGAGATGCTGTTGATAAGGAAAGTTGACCAGGAGAGTTTAATTCATGGTTAATTAAAACAGAAGTAAGGAGTGAAAAGGAGATACACAACTGTCTACATATTAAGATATAACAGAGAAACTATGTGATATGGTATTATTCAGCTATATTTTATCTATATATTAAGTAATATGGATTGTGTATTAAATTTCTTATTCTGATTAGGATTAAAATATAAAGATATAATTTACTTGTTACGTTTTATAAATAAGGTGTGATACATATAGTATATAAATATTTTTTTCAAACAAATCATCTTAAGTGGGAACTTACCAAGTGAACTTAACTAGTACGAAGTCGCTAAAATCAAAATTTTAATTGACGGCATTTTTTGTAAAATATTCTTTCATTAATTTGCGTTTTGAATTAACAGGACGGAATGTTTTATTACAAAAAAATCTAATTTGAATTCCTTCTTAAATTTCGCACAGAAATCAGTCATTATATTTTATTATCACTATAATGTAAATATCCGACGAAAGTTACATGTAGTTTAACATGTTCTCTGTCTGCAGCCTACATATGGGCTATAGGCCGATAACGTTATGAGTACACAGTTCGCATATGGTCTGTGCGCGTAGTTGATTTTAACGGATTGTATTAAACTGGACTAAGAGTAAATGTTTATTTCAAACATAAACACTGCAGGACAGATACTAATCTATAAAAAAGTGATGGGAAATGGAAAAAGACGTTTATTTATTCTGTAGAAAATGATTGAAAAAAAATCAAACAAACAATTTACTACAAAGAATCATTTATTTTCGGGCATCCATGAAACATTCTAAACGCTTTTTTTAAAGGTTGCCATCAGAAAAATAAAATTGTACGGGTCAATATCAAGAAAAACTCAAATGAAAAGCTATCTACTCCCACAGCCCATATATGGGCTGTGGACTTCTTAAGAGATTTATAATGAGAATAACTTCATAACTCTACTGCCCACATATAGGATGTATTAAAAAATAGCCCCGTTATATGTTTTATCTCAATTTGTAAATATACTATCATAAGATACCTTATAATACGCAATTTTATCAAACCCTATTCTAGACTTGGGATGATGGATTGTGAATATGTTGAATGGAGCATTCTTCAAATCGCACAAGTGAGGAGCGCACGGGAGTTGAACCCGGAGTAGTTTAGATTGCCTGAGAGGGACAGCTCTGACAAAGAAACCAAGTCTGTAGAGCATAGTGTCCCTCCCGGTCGCCTTTAGGTTTAAAAAAAAAACAATTTTGAGCCAGAGCTGAAGCCGCCAGAATCACGACAGTGGGCGGTATGTACATAAAGGCCGCACCTACCAGGTGGAAAGGAAACTAACACGACAGGGGTTAGGTAAGAGAAGATAGGTGAAGAAAATTACAAAACAAGATTCGTTCCGCCGGGGAACAGATCCCCTACGCGACAAGGGGCGGATGAATGTGCGACAAAACTAGCGCGCGACAAGGGGCAGTTGAAAATGTTGCATGCCCAGGCTACAAAGTTAGTATTGAAATTTCAAAAAGGTGTTTATGGATGTGTTTCACTTTGTTTAGTAGGAGGGTGCGAGTAAGTATCTTATGGATCGAGCCTTCTGGTGGAGATGTCGGGCATTTTAAGTGCCAGCATTGCGTGTGTACATAGTGGAAGTAGGCATGGCTTGCCGGGCCCATCTCACCGCACTTAAATCTGTCTGCCTTTAAGGGGTCATGGCTCGTCAGAAAGGTGGTCGTATAAGGCGTGAGGTTGTAAAGTTGAAAGGAGACTTTAGGAGCGAGTTCGTGTGTGTACCTGCTATTTCCGGATGTGTCCCAGTACTCCTGCCATGTCGTCAGAATCCTGGATCTCAGGATCCTCTTGACGTTTTATTGGGGCACTGGGAGATGTGTGTCTATGGTAGGTTTTTGTGTAGCTTGTTTCGCTAGGTCATCTGCCAGCTCGTTGCCAAAGGTACTTTTATGAGCAGAGACATGACCCAGCGAGGTACGATGATTGAGAGATTTTAGTTTTTCTTTAATTTGTAGTACAAGAGGGTGTTTTGTTCTCGGTGCGTGTATAGCCTGCAGTCCGGAGAGACTGTCGCTGAATATAGGAATACTGCCTGTGATTGCATAAAACCCATTCTAATGCAATAAGTATGGCGTACAGTTCCGCTTGATACACTGAGTTATTATCATCCAGTCTGCAGACCCACTGATGTACCTTCACCGAGCCTTCCGGGATTCGAAGAGCTATTGAAGATTTATATCTAAATATCCATCAATAAGTTAAACAATTTGTAAATTTTCTGCATTACAACCAGTGTCTGATCTCCGCCGTGGGAAATTACCATCACTAACGTGGAAAAATATTTTCTGTCCTATTAAAATTGTGGAATTTCACAATTAAATGCGAAATTTATTTTCTTAATCACTTGTCGAAATTCGATAAGGAGGTCATCTGGCTGCAACTACAAATAAAATTATTATACAGCTCTTTCACTTTTGATGCCATCGATTGTTCCACTTACCAATCAATTTTATATTCCATGTAATATATTAATGGTGAATGGAAAAATGGTTATAGAGGTAGGTACTTATTAAATTAATTATCGTTACTTCTTTTGCTAGTGTAGATTTTCATCGCACTTTCTTCTTTATACGCTTTTTCAACTGTGCTTATAAAAGCATTACACTAATTTCTTTAATTCGATTCAAGGTTTTAAAACTATATATATATGTACGTCCGAGCATATGATGTTTGAATATACAGACTTCTAAGTGTCTTTAAATGAAATTACTTAATTCAACGAAAGGATAATTTATCATAAGTATTCACTAAAAGAATGATACTGATTAGAATTTACATTTTTAAAAGGAAATTTTTGTAGCTCTTTTTGCAAAATTAATAATAAACAGTATGGTCTCCAACATTCGGCGCTATAGAGCCACATCAGCAACTTTTATATTTCCGTTGTCGTTGGCACGAAAAGTGAAAACTCCTTTATTAATATAAAGGTTTGAGAGTATTTTAAGATGTATGAGAAAATATTTTAGTCTAATCTCTGCTTTATTATAACTATTAATGTCCAATTTAACAGATTAGTAAAATATGATCATTTTATTACTCTAAAATTTAAATGAACAAACTAAAGAAAACAAAAGCAAAATTAATTTGTTTCATTTGTCTACAGTATCCAAATTAAAAATATATAATATTGTGACACATAAGTTGTTTATGACGCAAGTTGTTGTATAAGTTGTTTATAACGAATTTCTTTTAGAACATTCAAGGTAAGATTAAGATAAATTAATTTACTATTTTTAAACAAAATTACATAAACTATTTTAAAAATTATATTTAGGCGTACTTACATCGTTTTTATGTCGATTCTTATGGATCCCAATAAATGTATTTGTCAACAGTACCTACGTAAGTATCATTCCATACTATAATTTTAGATTATAATTTAATATATGGATTAGAAATGCAATCATTAAACAGGTTACTATTGTGAGTCATCATATCACTATTTTTTACATTAAACATATATTCTTTAAATATTATTTGCTATCAATAATTTATTTTTTTTTCTTGTAAATGCGTCAATTCTAAAATCTTGAAATGTATTTAATAGCTAAAGAATTTTTCAAAGATACATTTTTATTATATCGTAATTAAGTAATTTTTAATGCACGTTTGCAGAAATCGGGCAAGTTTCTTCCAAATTCAACAGAAGGGAATTAATTTCATTGGTTTCACATTTTTTGTTTCTTTGTTATAGCTAAGTTATTATGTACAGTCGTACAAAAAATAAGAGACGGATAGAGAAAAACTTCATATAATATAGTCTTCAAATTGTCACAAAAACCGAAGGAGCCTTCCAACTGAAAATTAAGATTTTATAAAATTTTCAATAAAACAAATATGATTATTGGGTCGTTTTGATAATGAAATAGTACCAAATTCTGAAACCTCCACTACTAACACCTGATTTTAACATCATATTTGGCTTTTTCGGTAAATTGTATCCTTGGATACCAAATCAAAAGTTATTCAGTCAAACACTTTAGGTTCAAACGGTTTAAAGTTCGAAATTTCTTATATGAAATTCCTTTTTTATTGTTGCAAAACAAGTTGCAATGCGGGTTGTTTTCGAAGCATAATTCAAAAACTACTCGGAGTAATGAGCTGTAATTTTCGGTTTGTATATTTGGAGTTTTTTTTAAATCAATTTTTGCTTAAAAATTTATTGGTTAAAATGCTCATTGGTTTGCAAAAGTAATTTTAAGAAATATGTATTTCCGAAATAAATTTATGAAGGAGATATGAAGAGTAACCAATGGATTTATTTACCTATAATCGATTTCCAATATCTTAAAAAATCTAAAATACCAGCTCATTTCGCCAAATACTGTTCGATTTATATTTAAAAGATACTCGAAATGCGGTTAATTTTACAATTATTAATATATATAATTTACATTTGGAGTTCCAAACTTTAAATCTTCATAAAAATCAAACTGCATCATAGTGTGAGATCCAGCATAACTATCTTAAGGTGAAGATTATCTAAAAAACTATAAAGTCAAAAGTAGGTTTTCATTTTGAAATTTCAACCATGGAATAATTTCAGTATGAAGACGTCTCCTAAGCTTATTTTTTTAAACATATATTGAAAAAGACGTAATTTTCCTGCCGAATACCTATTTCGGTGTTTTTCTGTGATAATTTGGATATTAAGATGTATAGGGTGTTCCTATTTTATTTCTTTAAAAGGTTGGTTCAAAAGGTCATATCCGAATGGCACATGCGAGTTTGCCAGGTCATGAGGAGCAGGAATTACATAGGAACTGGAGGTCGGAAACGCTATCGTGACGGTGCAATTGCATCGTGACCATGATGCAAAGAAAATTAAAAAACGGTATAAAAATACCTTTATTTTACAAATTAAACTTAATCACAATAAAATACAAAGTACAAAATACAAATAAAAAATGTCACAACTCATAACAAGTGCGCAAAATGTGCCCCGTTCGATGCGATGCATGCTTCACATCGGCGCCGCATGGAATCGCAAACACGTACCAATCTGCCCTGTATTGTGGATACCGCAGTCCCCGGGCTTAAACCCCTGGATTTCTACCTCTGGGGATATCTTAAGTCTCTGCTGTACGAGATATCTTTTCCATCTGCTATGGACCTAATGACACTGATCGCTGAAAACTCCTGGCCAATTGGAGCACGTTCGCGATTCCATATGGCAACGATGTGAAGCATGCACCATGGGGCACATTTAGCGCGCTTGTTATGAGTTGTGACTTTTTCATTTGTATTTTGTGCTTGTGTTTTGAATATTTTTTTTGTAAAATAAAGGTCTTTCTACACCGCTTGTTATTTATTCTTTGCGCCACGGTCACGATGCTATTGCACCGTCACGATCGCATTTCCTACGCCCAGTTCCTATGCAATTCCTGCTTCTCATGACCTCACACACCCAAGCGTGCCGTTTGGACATGAACGTTTGAACAACCCTGTATATTTATTTTTTATTGGAAGACTGATCATTCACCAGAAATTTTTAGTTTACTTATCAATAAAATATTCTGTATCAATATTACATTTTAACATTAGACATTTTTTCTTTAGTATCTCTACAGGCCTTAACTATGCAGTGTGTTATAGTTTCAGTATACTGTAAAATAAAATCTTTAAAATTACTAAAATATTTCTAGGAAACTTGTATTTTTTATGTAACGGCAACAACAAAAATTCATGTAACAATTACACTTTTGCACTGTAAATCAAAATATTGGAAAGGCTACTAATAGTCAGTGGTAGGGGAGCAAAAAAAAGGCCGAATTCGGAATTAATTAGGGGAAAGCTGGAAATTGTTTTAATCCCTTCAGTTTAGGTCTAGAATGAATATACTATGTTTTTTCCCTCGTACTAGGTGAACGTTAGGAAATATGTATAGATTTATAGTAAAAAAAAAAAAAAAACACGTTTTTTTACACGCCATAACAGTATCTCCAAGCAACTAACTCTGTCAAAAACATTGTCAATACAAATGTTGTAAAGCTTAAAATTCTGAGTAAAGTGAGTACCTACACTTAATATTTTTGTTGAAAATTAAGGTCACAATTCCAGTTTAAAGTTTTAAACCCGTGATCAGGGGGTTGAACTCAAAACAAATTAGGAGAAAACTAGAAATTGTTTTAATCCCTTCAGTTTAGGTTTAAAATAAATGTACTATGTTTTCTTCCTTGTAGTTGGGTGAATATTAGAAAATATGTACATATTTATTTTCAAAAAACACGTTTATTTAAATTAACTTAACAGTATCTCAAAACAGCTAACTCTATAAAAAACATTGCCAGTACAAATGTTGTACAGCTTAAAATTCTGAATAAAATGAGTACCATTATTAATATTTTTGTTCAACATTAAGGTCGCAATTCTATTTCAAAATTATGCCTTAATCGCTAATGAAGAGCTTGAAGCCAAACTTAAGAATAAACTTAACAGTATCTCAAAATCGCTAACTCTATCAAACATATTGTCAATACAAAAGTTGTAGAGCCTAAAATTCTGAGTAAAATGAGTACCTACACTTAATATTTTTCTTTAATATTAAGGCCGCAGTTTTAAGACATTGTTAAGTTAACTTGGGCTCTCCTGGCTTCAAGCTATTGTTTTGAAAATTTTTGAAGTAGAATTGCGACCTTAATATTGAACAAAAATATTAATGATGGTACTCATTTTATTCATAATTTTAAGCTCTACAACATTTTTATTGACAATGTTTTTTATAGAGTTAGCTGTTTTGAGATATTGTTAAGGTAATAAAAAAAAAACGTGTTTTTCGAAAATAAATATGTACATAATTTCTAACATTCACCCAAGTACGAGAAAGAAAACATCGTACGTTCATTTTAGACCTAAACTGAAGGGATTAAAACAATTTCCAGTTTTCTCCTAATTAATTCTGAGTTCAATCCTCTGACCATGGATCTAAATCTTTAAACTGAAATTGTGACCTTAATGTTCAACAAAAATATTAAGTGTAGGTATTCATTTTACTCAAAATTTTAAGCTCTACAACATTTGTATTGACAATGTTTTTGATAGAGTTAGCTGTTTTGAGATACTGTTATGCTATGTAAAACAACGTGTTTTTTAACTATAAATCTATACATATTTCCTAACGCTCACCTTGTACGAGGGGGAAAACATAGCATATTCATTCTAGACCTAAACTGAAGGGATTAAAACAATTTCCAGCTTTCCCTCTAATTAATTCCGAATTCAACCCCCTAACCACTGGCCTATAAGAACATTTTAGGAAACCGAGAATCCTAGAACATTCTAAGTAACTGCAACACGGGTTGCAGATAAAATTTTAGTAAGATTCCTGTAGTTTTAGTACATTCTATTGTAAAGCTACAGATATCCATAGTTTTACAAAACTAGTTTTATATACAGTAGAACCTCTTTTATCCGAAACTCTTTTAACCGAAATTCAATTTTAAAGATTTCTTTTTTTCATTTTTTTTTTTACTATCACATTCCTTCTGTGCAAAATCCATTTTGAAAGCGATTTTTCTAACTATCATATTCCTTATGTGCAAGCGGTTCTTTCCGAACTACGAGAACATATAAATATTATCGATCCCCTTTCTTAGAGTTCCTATGGATTTAACATGAGCTCTCGTAAGCTGCGAATTGGAACAAACAAAACGAATAAATTAGCAATTCTGAAGCTTTTGAATGTTTTTCAAAAAGTTTGGCATGGCTGGAGCAGCACAAAGGCTGTGATACTGGTGAACTAATGATATTAAAAAACTCCGTGTTAATTTACGTGTTAAATTACTCCGTGCTTCAAAGGAAAGGCATCGAAACTGCGACAAACAAAAAAATTTTTCAAACCCTTGTGATCTATGTAAAAGGTACTTAATTTCAAAATTACAATTCAGGTAATTTATTCTTGTTTCTATTTCGCTATTACTTTATTTTTAGTAGGAACTTGTTACCATAATAAGAAATATTGCATATATTTCTCCTTAACCCGAGAGTAGTCTCGACATTTTTTAGAACGTTAGTAGTCGCGTTCGGTCCATTTGCCGCCGTTACCAGCAGGCCGAAAATGAAGGGGAAACTTACCGGTGTTATCAGATGACCGAAAACGGATAACGTAGGGTGAAAATATTGACTGAACTTTAAAAGATTACAGCAATTATTCATTTTACAGCAATTATTTATTTCGCTTAAGTATATATTCAGTTGGCATCTAGATAAATGTTTTTAATAACTTTTCTTCGTTTTGCATACATACTTAAAAGTAAATAGTAAATGATTTGACTGAATTTCTGATGTTACTATGAATCAATAATTAGTAGGAAAACATTTACTGATAAGAATCTAAGTTCATAATAGGGGTACTTTATTTATTTTTGGAAGGACAGAATGAGAGTCAGGTAGATTTTTTTTTATACTCCGGCACTCTATATCCATTTAATAAAATAAAATTAATAAACTTAGCATCAATATATTACACTGACATTAAATTGAACAATTAAACTGAAAATAAAAATGGAACCTATGACATGCAACAGAAAATCAAATACAAAACCACTAATTCACCAGCATATTGCGGACGATTAATTCATTTAAAACATATGAAAAACCATCAAATTTGATGCCATAAACAATTAAAGACAATATATATATATGGGTTGGCAACTAAGTTCCCGCAGTTTGTTTAAATACACTTTTTCTACCAGAATCTATATTCTGTTTTTTTTGATGGAGTTAATTTATGTTAAGTTTCAGATTATTAAAATGTAATGTAAATTATAGAATTCGGAGTGGGTTGGTAAGTGTGTTCACGCCGTTTTTCAACATACATTTTTGTTACCGGGTTCTACATTATGTTTTTTGATCGGGTTAAAGGGCATAGCCGGATAAGCATTGGAAAAATGCCTTTCAATCAAATTTCCTGATTTTTTTCCCAGATGTGGCTACATATCTGACAATATATTTCCCCCATTATCCCCTTATAAATATTAATATTTAATGAGATAAAAATGTTTTTTCGATTTTTTAAAAAACGGATTTTCTCAAAAACTGCTGCGCGGAATTTCATGCCATTAATTGAGGATATATAGATACCAGAGATGCATAACTGGTAATTTTTGTATAATTTTCTGTTTATAAAAACTGAGTGAAATAGCGAAATAAAAATTTCAAAAAATAAAAATCATATCTTATGGTTATCCGAAAATTACCATTCTCTTGTAAAAGATTCCCCATATGTGCCCGTATATTCTATATAAATGCTGAAAGTTTGCGTTGGGTACTACATATAAACATTTACAAAAATGTATATTAAAATTATTGAAATTCATTTTAAGGTGTTATTTGGGGCGGAGCTACTTAACTTCAACATCCGAAGAATTTTTGGAACAAAGTCAGCAAACAATATGCCAACTGATGTATTTTAGATTCCATTAAGACATGTTTTTCAACATCATGTTCATTTTGATATCGACAATGTTGATAATGTTGCTCATGTGTTCATTAAAATTTAAAATACAGCAATTTTGTAACTGTTTATTTAAAAAATTCTTCGGTTGTGGAAGTTGAGTAGCTCCGCCCAAAAAAAGCATTAAAATGAATTTCAATAATTTTAATATGCATTTTTATAAATATTTATATGTAGTACTCAACGCAAAATTTCGGCATTTATATAGAATATACGGGCACATATGGGAAATTTTTTACAAGAAAATTGTAATTTTCGGATAACAATAAGATATGATTTTTATTTTTTTTAATATTTATTTCGCTATTTCCCATAGTTTTTATAAAAATAAAATTATACAAAAAATACCAGTTATGCATCTTTGGTATCTATATATCCTCAATTAATGGCATGAAATTCTGTGCAGCAGTTTTTGAGAAAATCCGTTTTTTAAAAAAATCGAAAAAGCATTTTTATCTCATTAAATTTCAATATTTATCGGGTGATAATAGGGGAAATATATTGTCTGATATGCAGCTGCGCCTGGGAAAAAAATCAGGAAATTTGATTAAAAGGCATGTTTCCAATGCTTATCCGGCTATGCCCTTTCATATCTTTAAAACGGAATGTCAACTATAGAATGACAACTGGATTGGCAACCACGTTCCCGCCTTTTTTAAAATACATTTTTCCTGTCGTAATCTGTATTTTGTTTTTTGATCGAGTTAATTTATGCTAAATTTCAGATCATTAACTCTTTTCACTCGTATGTCCAGCCTGAGTGGACATCATATTTCTTTGCAAAATTTGCTATTAGCACCAGTGATAAAGGAAAATAAAATTTGCCTTATTCAATTAAGCATTTTTGAAATTGTGTACTTGAAGGAAGCTTCTTTTCAAAAAGCGGTGTCAACTGAATAAAATTTGTATAAGAGACTTCAGAGTCGAGAAGGTTAAAATGGAATGTCAACCATGGAATGCCAACAGGGTTGGTAACTAAGTTCTCGCCCTTTTTTAATTTTTTAAAAAAATTACTTTTCAATAAAATTTAACAACTAATTAATCAACAATGTATTCTTCCTTGTTGTTTGCAACTTCTTCCCAACGTTCAATAAGATTTTCAATACCTCGTTAGTAGTAATCTTTCAGTTTCGACTCGAAAAATTCATCCAACCAAGCTCTCAATTCTGCATTACTATTGAACGAAACTCTGTTCATAGCATTTGCAAGAGATCTAAAAAGGTGGAAATCTATTCGTGCCAAATCGGGATAGTACGGCGGGTATGGCAGCACTCCCCAGCTATACGTTTGATTGGCTTCCTTGGTCATATTGGCGACATGAGGGCGGGAATTGTCGTGCTGCAAAAGAACTCCATGTTGCGATTAGGTCTTTTCTCTTGAATAGCCGTGTTGAGTCGTTCCATCTGTTGAACACAGCGTTCTACGTTAACCGTTTGTTTCCGTTCAAGAAATTCGTAATGGATAATCCCTTCCCAGTCCCACCATACACACAACATCGTTTTACGTGGATGAAGATCTTGTTTCACGCGCGGTGTTGGTAATTTACCGGGGCTAAGCCATTCCTTGCGCTGCTTCATATCAATATGCAGGCACCATTTTTCACCGCCAGTAACGATTCGGTAAAGAAACCGTTGCTTGTGTCCATGAGTTGAGCGGTGAGGAGCAAGCAAACCAGCGGAGATTGTGACTCGCTGATTTTTGTTGTTGTCACTTAACCCCTTGAGGGGCGGTGATGCCGTCACAGCATCACATAATTTTAATCCCTAATTGCCACATTGGCACCAGATTATTTGAATGAAAACTTCTTTTTTATTAAATAAGCGAAAATATACCTTTTCTTCTTTGCAAATAAATTTTCTTGTAAATACTGGTGTTACTCAATTATCTCATCAGTTTACAAATACAATTACCTTGCCCCTGAAAGGGTTAGAGCATGCGGAACCCATGCTCCACACTTCTGAACATTTACCCATTGAGTGAAGATGCTTCTCTACAGCAGTGGGGGAGAATTTCATTTTCTCTGCGAGTTCCCTTGTCGTTTGATGCGAATTTTCGTGCAAAAGTTGGTTTAATCGCTCTTCATCGAACTCAACGAGGTGCGTCGTTGATGTCAAAATTTCCATTTTTGAGCTTGACATACCAATCACGAGCGGTTCTTTCAGCTATGGCCACACACAGCACAAATGCGAACAGCTTTTGCGGCCAACAAACTTTATTAAAAGCAAAGAGGAGAAGGTGTCGAAGATGCTCCTTCTTCCCAACTTTACACTACATTTTACGATCAGAATTTTAACACAAATTAACTCTATCCAAAAAACAAAATATAGATTCCGGTAGAAAACTTCTATTTAAAAAAACTGCGGGAACTTAGTTGCCAACCTAATATATATATATATAAACTTTTTGTACAATAATACCATTGAAAAATAAGGAAAATGACCAATAATTATGAAATCACAAATACCACATAAACCAAATATTATTAAAAATGTATATATATATAATATATATATAAATGTATATATATATATATATATATATATATATATATATAAAATAAAGAAAAAGGTAAAAAATACTTAACTTCGAAATTATAAATGTAAATGTAGTAACTACGTTTTATTTATTTATTTATTTTGTAGGGTGTCTGTGTGTGTATGAGGGGGGGGGGGAGGGGAGGGGGGGCTCTCGAGATTTTGTGATTAAATCCATTTTTCAAATGAAAATGCACGATTTGTAGTTTTTCTACTTATTTCAGGGTGGGAGCAGTGCCCTTGAATAAAAACTCTGGATACGAACTTCGCTTATATAAAGTAAATAATAAATAAGTTATTGAAATTATATATTTAATTTAAATACGTTTGCAACTGTAAATTTAAATCCTAAGATGGATAAATTATTTTAATTAATAGAATCACTGAAAAGTTCATCATAATAGGTATGTATTTTACAGAAACTATTTAATTAAAATAAATATTCAATTGTACATTTCATAATAAGGTATTAATGTTATAATTTATTGTTTTATAATAACGTTCATTAAAATAATAAAAACAATAAGAAAATTTTCTCCGAAATTATAAATATGCAGCAATAATTTAATTTAAATGAATTTTCTCTCATATTCTGGAAAACATTATTCTGAAAAATAGTTTGAACAATTGATGAAGGACAACAAATTTAAATTTGTTAGATAATGTCCCCAAGCCTCTATCGGATTTCAATAATAATAATAATAAAAAAAAAAAATTCTGCGGCATTGTTAAAAAAAAATGTGTTTTTACTTACAGTATGAAAATTTACAAATAGATAAATTTTAGAAAATACTTAAAATATTTTTAAAAATCATAGTATAAACATTCACTGAATTATCCAAAAGAGATTTTTATTTGCGTAATTTCTAACCTACATTATAAAATTCTCATTATTTTTCTTATTGTTCAAATAAATTATATGTATGTTCTTCGCAAATATACACACTACATTTCTGAGAAAATTGTTTTATCTTTCGAATTTGTTTTATTGTACAAAAACGATACTTTTCGGATTTTGGAGATACGCAATTTTTTTTACTGATTCCCACAAAATTCTCTTCTCTCTTTTTTAATGGTTTGGCAGTGTTATTGTCCGTTTTCTTTCATTTATATGTTCGGGTAATAAATGGAAAGCAAATTCTTTCAAATAATGATGATGAATTTCCCTTTTTTTCCGTATTTAAATGATTATCAATTTGAGAATTTATTCCCGCAATATTTGATAGTGAAAAAAAATGTAAGTGACCATCCATCAGTTTTTTGTGCGAACTGACTTCACAACTAATATAATACAACATTTTTAAGTCACATTCTAAAAGTAAAAAAAGTACTCTATGAGCGGGTAAAATAGCAAAAAGAAAGAAAGACGAAATATCAACAGACAGAGAGACCGTACTTCGAAGAAACTTTCCCCCACAGATTTCGCGGAAATGGGAAAGGATGAACACGAGGGGGGAAAATTCAACTAACGTAAGTGGTCGCAACGCGGTCATTTAGACCGATTGAAACTTAAGAATGCGATAAAATGCTAAGAAATAGCAGGAATGACTTGCAATTTTACTACACAAGAGTGTAAACACTCAAGGTCAGCTACACGAAATAAGGCTATCGTAACTTTAACGGGAAATGAGTTACAGGAACATAACGAATTTCGGGCGGGGAAAAGACCAACGCGCGACTATTAACGGGTTAATCTTAAAATTGAATCACTCTCGATTATCCGAAAATTTCGATTTTCCGAAAGAGGGTCGGCCCCAATTACTTCGGATAATCGAGGTTTTACTGTATTTACATCCTTTTTTGTACAGTGTACAGATAAAATATTAGTAAGCAAACATATTTCTCTAAATTTTCCTCTGTAGAATTACAGATTATTTTTGCAGCGCACCACTTGTTTCTGAACAATGTAACTGTTTATTTTCGATTTTCACAACGCGGAACTTATGAGTAATGTACGATATAAATGTTGTTTCATTCAGAACCAAATGTTCTGTGAAATGTTTTAATAAATGCATAAAAATATTTATCCGTTTACAATTATAAAATTAAATCCTCGCGTGAGACAAAATAAACAAAAGGCATACTTTTCATTCATTCTAAAGTATAATTTATATAATAAAGTCATTTTTCTTTTAATTTTGTCAGCGAGCAAATATAAATTACTTTTAAATTATTTGAATTTCGAATTTTTAAAGAAAATGCTGAAAACAATTAATTATTTGTTGTCATTCTTATTTAGAAAGTTCGATTTATTTCTGGAACGTGTATTTATTTCTGAAACGTTATTTCAAGAAAGAATGCTTGAAATTTTCACGCTGGAAAATAAAGAGGTAAAGAAAGAATGCTTGAAATTTTCACGCTGAAAAATAATGACACATATTTTGCTTTCTTTTTAAAATTTATAATAGAAATGCATCTCGACGTTCGTTTTTAGAAGAAGTGCCCTACAATTACTATTCCACAAGTTAATTTTATATATTCAGTTTATTTTAAAATATTAAGCATCTCAATGGATATGTTTAGAGATAAATCAAATGTAGTCATATACTTATATGTCATCAAACTACATTATAAATTTTAATAATACTAATAAAATATTTAAATGAGATCATTTGCTATAAGAGATAAACATAAATTCTAAAAAGTCAAAATACCTTTATTTATTTACATTTCGACATGTTTCATTGCATCAGGCGGCAACATCCTGAAGAAAAAAAAATGATAAAAATATTTTCACTAAAATTCAAATTGAAAAACTAGTAAACAAAAACAAAACCAAGAGAACAGAAGTATAGTGAAAATAATTGCAATATTAAAAATGTAAATTTGTGAACGTCAATTATTTTATATTATTGTTTCATTATTCGGTAAAGCATTTCTTTCCAAATTTTAGGCAGCTCCATGGAAGCGGAATCATCACAAATATTCTCATTGCGTAAGAAGATCTCTATTGATTCTCTGATGATGGATGGTAAATAAGATCTTGATGGATAAAAATTATTCTACGATTTAAAAAATCTATTTGCAAGGTTCTCTGTTATATAGTCCGGCAAGAGTTGTAGTTTTCTTGTTGTTTTTGATGTACCAAATCCTATTATAATTATAATATATTATGTATAGTTTAGATATAATATATATTATAATTCTATATGACAGAGAACCTTTACAAATAGATTTTAAAAATAGTAGGCTAATTTATCCATCAAGATCTTATTTGCCATCCATCATCAGAGAATCAATAGAGATCTTCTTACGCAATGGGAATATTTGCAATGATTCCGCATCCATGCAGCTCCCTAAAATTTGGAAAGAAATGCTATACCGAATAATAAAACAATAATGTAAAATAGTTCGCGTTCACAAATTTCCATTTTTAATATTGCAGTTATTTTCATTATGCTTGTGCTCGCGTGATTTTTGTTTTTGTTTACCAGTTTTTCAATTTGAATTTTTACGAAATTTTTTTTATAATTTTATTTTTCTTGAGAATGCTGCCGTTTGATGCAATGAAACATGTCGTAATGTAAATAAATAAAGATATTTTGCCTTTTTAGAATTTATGTTTATCACTTATAGCAATTATTGAGTACATTGATGTTTTGAAGTGATTTTTATAATAGTTTATTAAATCATTTGTTCTGCAAATTATTCTTTTTCAAATTTTGAAAAAAATGCGCTAAAATCTTGGGGCATTGTTGCATATAATAATATTATTATCGCCATTAGTACTTGCAGTAAAAATATTCTTTAAGTATATTTTTTCAAAATCGTAGAATTTCACATTAAAAAAATATATGTTACAATTTGTTTAAGTAAAAAAAATATATATATTGTGCACAAATAAGTGCAGAACAGTATTGTTTTCGACTTTCACTGATATGAAATGGTTTCAAGATGGCGCTTATATTGCAATACTATAAATATAATTTTCCATGACGCCATGTTTTAGCAATATGAGATTTTTTTTTCTTATAAAACAATTTTCACGATTGTCCATTTCCTCTGTTTGAAATTCTGTTATTGTATGAAATTTATGATTGTGAATTCCATAAAATATACCGAAATATGAGAGAAATGTATTGAGTATGTGGTGTGGTTATAAAATTACTTCAGATTTTCTCAAATATTTTTTCTATTTCTTAAAGCCGTGTTGCATTTCTATAGTGAAAAAAAAATTCAACAGTGTAAGATTAAGAATTTGAGAAAATGATAAGAAATGTATATAACTCAGTGCGATTGACTTTCTGGTATATACGTTTTTATCTATGTGCGAAAAAAGGGCATTTCCATCTAAGCTTATAAAAAAAATTAATTAATCACTAGTATAAATAAGTAAATAAAAATCGAATAATCATTGTTGCTTTTAAAAATTGCAGTTTTGTAGTTCAATATTTGTGATTGTTATTTTCATATTTTTAAAAATACACGATATTTTAGTTGTTTCAAAAATTCCAAGTATAACACAATGTTTCATTGACAAAGTTTTTTATCATAACAATTGGTATACCATGTAAAATGTAAATTATTATGCAGATACTTAAATACACTTAAGGCAAGCCATATTCATAATTGAAATATAATCTATACATAATTGATGTCATTGATAATTTCAATTAATTATAAAATGTTTAAAAGCATGTAATACTATTTAAGATTATTCTACGATAAGATAATCAATTTAATATTAATCGAATATTTTTACTTTGTTTCTATTTTGCTATTGCAAGGGATCCAAAATAGCATATCAAAATGATTTATTGAATAACAATAAAAAAAAGAAAGAAAGAAAGAAATCAAAAGACTATTTGTGGTATCATACGTGGATCACGGAATGCTGTGGTGAAATCAGATTAAAAGTAAAGCATCAAAACAGCAGTTATTGAGCTTCATATACGTTTTCTAAAGTAAAATGTTATAGGTAAAACAAGAAAATAAATACTCCCACGAAATGTCAAATTGCAATATTTTTTTCTCAGTTTATTTATAATTCCAGACAGTGCTTAAGAAATTATATCGCCATGTCGCCATTAGATATGAAAATAATTTAATTTGTCACTAGAAAAGCATCAACCTTCAATTATATAATGATATTTCACTTGTACAGGATAAGAAAGGAGGTAATTTGGATTTAAAGCAAGTACATCCATATTTGTTTTAAATACACAATCTGTAACAGAAGCGCAAATGACAGTGGTTAAGAGACAAAAAAATATGATTTTGAAGAAAAATGACAAAGTTTTGTTGGCAAAAATGGCAAAAATGTTGCGTAAGTTTAAGGGTTTTAAAGCTGACACTTTAAGGATATTATTCAGTAGTTTGCTTACGTAATTTCTTCGGAAATAATTTTCGTCGAAAAAAATAAATATTTTAGTAAAAAGCAATTGATTTTTATTGTGATTTTGCATACTGTATTCATTAAAGCTTTGTAACGTAACGTGTATATATATATATATATATATATATATATGAAACGATTTCACTCGTATCATATAAACATGTAGATCTTAAGCACTAGCATGCCCATATTATGTACTCAATGAAGAAATCATGGTTTTTTGCAGTCGTACAATCGTGATGGAAATGTGGAAGGTCAGGCTGTCGTCCATTGGAATGTTTTCCGAAGCATAATAATCGAAGCCTATAGATGCATCAAAATATTTATTAATCGACCATATAATGCACCAAATTCCACCAGTTATAAGTGATCCATGTGCGGGCAGTTGCTACGTAGTTAAATGTACAACTAAATGTTATGTATTAGAAAAAATGACGAAGATTCAGGAAAAAAAAAACACTCCAGGTGGCGTGGTTTAATTAAGCAACTCAATAATCGTAAAATTTCACCTCTCCTAGCCCATGCAACGGGTTATATAATTGCGAAAACTTTATGCGTATGAATACGATACACGATAAATGACAAACCCCGTACAAGTAGCCGGAAGGACGCGATAAGAGCAGAATACGATAGGAGTAGCTCCAGGAGGAAGGGGGAAAGGCACGGGTGACGACGATGCGATCTCTTTAGCTTCGGTGTCAGAATTATTGCGCAAACAATGGCTGGCGGGATTTGCAAGGAATGATGGGAATAGAACACCAAAGAACAATGCTAATAAAAAACATTCGAAAGAAAAATAATTTATTTTTAGAATAAAATGAAAAAGAAATAATTAATGGGTTTTATGAGATGAGGCAAATGGATTGAGGTTTTTAGACTAATAAAGAATACGCAGGTTTAAATGCATGAAATAAAAGACAAAAGATATTAAGATATTATTAAAGACAGGTAAAAAAGCAAAAATGTTAATAATTTGGAATAGTTTTACTAAGATATAAGGGCGAAATTTTTTATTATTACTATATATATATATATATATGTGTGTGTGTATAATTTTGAAGATTCAGAAACTTGATTTGTATTAAGTTAGGTGCGCGCTGAAAAAAAGAAAAAATAATAATTAAAAAAAAATCTGCGAATTTACTAAAATATTTCAAGGAAACTGGGATTCCTAGAACTATTTATATAACGGCAACCACAAAAGTTCATCTCACAGATACACTTTTGCACTGAAACTAAAAAAAAATTGTAAAGTTACTAAGTGTTTTTAGGAAACTGGGATTCTTAGAATTTTTTATGTAACTGCAACCCAGGTTTCAGATAAAATTTTAGAAAGATTACTGTAATTTTAGTAGATTATTTTGTAAATCTAGAAATTTCTGTAACTTTAAAAGACTAGTTTTGTAGATGTGCATCTTATTCTGTACAGTGTACAGATAAAATTTTAGTAAGCATACAGATCTCTGTAACTTTACATTTGTCGAGATACAGATTATTTTTTACAATGTAGATTGGAGCAGATTAGATATCATAGTACTACACTGTAAAAAAAAAAAAAAAAAAAAAAACTGCAATTTTACAGATGTAAAGTTACAGAAATCTATATGCTTACTAAAATTTTATCTGTAATTCTACAAAAAAGATGTAAATCTACAAAACTAGTTTTTGTAAAGAAACAGAAATCTGTATCTTTACAAAAGAATCTACTAAAATTACAATAATCTTACTAAAATTTTATATGTAAACCGGGTTTCAGTTACATAAAAAGTTCTAGGCATCCAAGTTTTCAAAAAAAAAAAAAAAAAAAAAAAAACTTAGTAACCTTACAGATTTTTTTATTCACGATGCAAAAATGTATCTATTACATGAATGTTTGTTGTTGCCGTTACATAAAATGTTCTAGGAATCCCAATTTCCTAGAAGAATGTTAGTAACTTTACATATTTTTTTTTTGACAGTGTACTATGTCCATGACCATGCTTTTAGAATCGAATCATAACATAATTTTAATATCTTTTAAAAAAAATCTACAAGATAAATGTAAAAGGGGATTAAAAATTAACAACAGAGCAAAGAGGGTGGGGCAGTAAATATTTTTTAGTGATGATCAGAAATTATTGCTCTGAAACAGATTTTTTCCAGTTTGTAGACTGCTATGTCTGCTAGTTGAACTATTGTTTCTGTTAGCTATAAAATGATGAAATCAAATTAATATTATTATTAAATACATTTCCACTACAATAATAGTGATTTTAAAATAAATCAAATTCCTTTAAATATTTCGATTTCTCACATCTCAACTGAGAAATGCGCATTATATTGTTTCAGTATCTAAATTACACTATAAAAAGTGAATGTAAATCGAAACCCTGATTGTCTTACATGTTTTGGATTACAGAATAATGTATCGATTAACGGAAAAGCTGTTATTCCGTACACTTCGAGTGAAAAAATGAATAGGAGATTTTAGATAAGTATTTAAAATATCTTAAGTAGTAAATAATTAAATAAGCTAATTGAGAAATTATGAATATTAAGAAATATATCATTTTAATTTTAACAATATACGTTTCTTTACGTTTTTTTTGGACGGTGCAAATGGAGAATTCCTTTTAGAATTTTTTGAGTTCGTACTTCATTACAAACAGAGAGAAAAGAATGTTTAAATTAAAATATCATCTTAAAGCAGATTGGATTATTATTAGATTTAAAGTAAATATAGATGTGTTTGGTTTAAATCAGAAGTACTTCGTATCTATTGTTTTCATTGGTTTATAGTCATTAAATAAACTGTAAAGGAGACACATTATTAAATAATTGAATGCAGAGGATTCCTTTCGCGCATGGAGTATTTCATTGCATATGGATTAAGGAAACACATTTACGTAAAAATTCTTGTGTGGGAAAAAATGTATAAATGAGGCTTTAAAAAAGTTGATATAGACAACTAAATAAACTACTTCACAATTTGCTATTATTAAGAAATATCATCATTTTAATATAAATTGAATTTTTTTTTTTTTTTTTTTTTTTTTTTTTTTTTTTTTTTTTTTTTTTTTTTACACGTATTAAACGAAAGTTGAAAAGAGAAACATGTAAGGAAATGTCTAAATATATTCTATAAAAAAAAGTGCCGAAGTCTTAAGCTTATTTGCGATACATTCTGTTACAGAGCACACTGTAAAAAGAAAATCTGTAGCTCTACAGATGTAAAGTTACATGCTTACTAAAGTTTCATCTGTAACTGTACAAAAAAGCTGCAAATCTACAAGATTAGTTTTTGTAAAGCTAAAGAAATCTGCAACTTTACAAATGAATCTGCTAAAATTACAGTAAACTTACTAAAATTTTATATGTAATCCTGGTTGCAGTTACACGAAAATTTCTAGCATCCTAGTTTCCTAAAAAAATCTTAGTAACCTTACAGATTTTGGCACAAAAGTGTGTCTGTTACATGAATTTTTGTTGTTGCCGTTACATAAAAACTTTTAGGAATCCCAGTTTACTAGAAAAACTTTAGTAACGTTACGGATTTTTTTTTTTTTTTTTTTTTTTACAGTGCACGAAATTTTACGAATCTAAACTGTATACAATACTCACACAAATGTTTGTTAATCCACGCAAATATGTATCTACAAACGAAAGCATATAATACCCTCTTTCGAGTTATAAAGGAATCAAAAAATCGTTCTTTATCTTTAGAAACTTCAACATACAATATAATTTCTAGATTGCAAAAAAGCATTTATTTATTATATATTTCGTCAATGTTTCTTTTGCTTACACTGATTTTCGTAAAAGTAGATTATATAATGCATTAAAACTTTTGTCTTTAGGATGCTATGAATACGTAATTTAAGGGGGCTGGTCATTCCGCTTCGGAATTCTCGTCTGTAATGTTAAGGCTATGGACTTGTGATGCATTCGTACATTTAAAATATCTTCTTGGGAAATTCATTTTTTTAACATCTTTTTTCTGTGTAGTCTTCTTAAAGGATGTCTCTTTTTTTCTTAGTTTTCAAAATATTTCTAAAATCTATGCTGAATTTAATATTTTATGAGTTAAAAGCGGACGAATTGTGAGTAAGATTTTAACACTTCCTATAAAATTAAGTCTATACTTTAGAAATGTTTTGAGAACTAAGAAAGAAAGAGACATCTTTTAGGAAGTATACACAGTAAAAAGCAGTTAAAAATATTAATTTCCCGAGGAGATATTTTAAAAATACGAATGCAACAAATGCCCATAGATTTTACATTAACGAGGGGAAATCGGAAGCTGGGTGACCAGCCCCCTTAACATTTTATTAACTGAATTTATATTGCATGATGCATAAAATATTTGTTATCCTTTTATATAGCCAGTGCACTTAATGTTTTATGCTCGACATCTACGTTGAACATGAACGTGTTTACTTCAGAAATTATAGCCTCAGACAAACTCTGTGAAGACAAAAAAAAAAAAAAAAAAAAATGCTTCTTTCAATCTTGTAAATACTTTGGTTTCGGAAGTTTTACACGATAATGAACGCTTTTCGGATTAGTGGATAACTTAAAGAAGGTTATATTATGCTTTCATTGATAAAGAAACTTTTATGTTTTTTTTTTTTTTTTTTTTTTTTTTTTTTTACTCTGTAGATCGAAGTAAGTGTGAATATGCATCAACTATTTAGATTCATAAAATTATAACACAAAGTCTTACGCCAAACATTATTACGCATCTAGTTAAAACGCAAAAGAACTTAAAATACGTTTCGATAATTTACAATTAATTAGAAATATAAAAAATATATGTTTTAACACCCAAACGAAAATTTTAAACTCAAGACCGTTTTGAGTATTACTTTAGGAAAGAAAATATTGCCGCGAATCTACATTTATTTATAATTAAAATCAATAGTTGGCATTAAAAAAGTAAATAAATAAAAATAAATTAATGAAAATAAATTAATCATGTTGAAATGGGAACATACAAATTTGCTATTTGATGGATTCTGATTACGAGAAAAAATTCATAAAGGAATTATATTTTCAAACAAATTCATGATATATAAATGAATCTTTTAAAATTTAATTTCCAAAACTGGTAATTGTCGTTTTAGTTTCAACATTATTTAAATAGAAACACATTGCAATTTACACGCAGACTTTCAGACATTTTCAAACATTTTCATTTTTCTTTTCAAAATTATAATTTAAAATTTACACAGTGTTACCATACCCATTTAATGCTTAATAGAAATGTTTAATATGATTCTTTTTTAAAAAGAAGTGCAATAAATAATTTTTATATTCAACAATTCAACAGGAAGTCAATGTGATAATACTATTATTTTGTTTTTAAAGTAACAAGCATAATTATATTAAAAAATAGCATCAGACTTATATTACAACCGATTTTTTGCATATTCAAGATTTTTAAATTTGTAATACGTATGCTTGCGCTTTCAATTATTTTGCTTTCACCTTTATCTTCTTTCTGCTTTTATTTTTATTTTATTTGAATATTCTTTTATTTTATCATACTAGATGGCACCACAACAGATTTTGTCATGATTTTGGAATTTTTATCATTCAATAATAGATTCAATTTCTTTTTAAACCTCTTTAAAGGATGAGAAATAATAGTTTAAAAATAAAAAAGATAAATTTAAGTTTGTTAACATTATAATTAATGTATGATATTAAAATTTGTAAGTGAAATTATTAAATTATAATTACAAGTATATTTATAAAACAAAAAAAATAGATAAACAAATGTAGCGCGTTTTGGGTACCGGACCCGGGTCCTCAGATCAGCCAGCGAACGCCGTACCAACCGAGTTATGACCAGCCTATCAGAGTTGCAATGTAAGTATTTAAGTTGTGTACTATTATTAGACCCCCCCCCCCCCCGGTTTCTCAAGAACTAAGGAGCGTCGGATAAAATCCGTTGAAGCTGACACTAAGGGGTCTCTACCCTACAACATATATTAAAATCATCAAAATCGGTGATTAACAACGTTGGCCCTCTCCTTGTATGATGCATGAAATAATGCATTTAAAATTTTTGGTATTTTAAAGTTAACTGCAGAAAATTCGATATACACTACATATAAATAAAATTTAAAAACACTTATAAAAGTGCACTAATATAGCTTGCACGGTTGAATAATGAGATAAAATAATTATTCTTTTAAATGTTTTATTCTGTGAAATACTGGTTTATCTAGTTTTGAATAATACACTTTTTAATAATAATATTAAAACAACAACAACAAAATGTAAATATATATATATATATATTCTATACGCAAATAGTTTTAAGTACCGTTCTTAAACGTGTGCTAAACTTTACCGGAATTGAAAAATTCCTAAATAAGAGAGCAGTAATAACGAAAATTAAAAGGAAGAAAATAATACAGATTATGATATTAGTAATAATATCTATAATAACAATTATAATATAATTAATAAAATTTAAGAATAAAAAATATTAATAAATATAATATCATTAATAAATAAAAGTAATAATAACAATAATAATAACTTTAAAATCATTAAAAATTCCTGAAATAATAGTAATAATAATATAAAAACGAAAACTGTGAGAAAACAAAGTATTTTTTCTAACTTCTGATTTCTAGATTTTTTTTGTTTTTTTAGATTTTTTGAATTATATTTTCTTTAAATAATAAGAACAAATCCTGAAACTTATCTATTCTACACGCAACTTTAGGAAGATTTTAGAAGCGTTTCCAAATACCAATCTTTACTAATAACTAAATCCATTTAAATAAAAAAAACTATAAAAATATAGGTAATTAGAAAACGAAATAATTCTTGTAAATCGCAACATTTTAGAAAAGGTTGTATAACGAGTTTTTTAAAGCCTGTTATAAAGTAAAAGCAAGTTGGAAATTGCACGCCAAACGGGGCAAATTCGCATTAGTTTTATAAATATTTTTTGCACCGCATATTGTATTGAATGTATATTTCAATGCTCTTCATAAGTACATATCAATTTCATTCTGTTTGAAAGGCTGATGCCTTGATGAAAAATAACGACATCATGAAAATGTACTTCAAATAATTTTTTTCCCATTGGCCGTAATGTAACGGAAAAAGTTTAACGGTAGCTGTAATTAAACTCCGATTCTCATAAAATTTGAAATGACTCGACACAATTTTACAACAATTATATATTTAAAATTTAAGACCATTTGCTTGGGTAGTTTTTGCTCTGCTATATGCGGACAGACAGGCAGACAAACGGACGGATGGACCAAACGACGATTATAGCTGCTACTCATTTACACAATTATAAACGCAAATAATAACATGAAAAAATGCTGAAAATACAGTCTACACATAAATAACTCTAGAGAGAATTTATAAACGTTCCCAGATAATAAACTTTACCAATAACTAGTAAATCCATTCAAACAAGAAAACTTTAAAAACGAGGTAATGAGAAAACGAAATAGTTCTTGTAACTCGTAACATTTTAGAAAATGTTGTTTATCCAATTTTTTAAAGTGTGTTATGAAATAAAAATAAGACTGATTGTGATAATGGTAATGCTAAATGATAAAAACTATCTGTGTTCTACTTACACATAATATTAAATAACAAATATAGAATTATTCAAAAACTGAACTTTAAAACTGAGATTAAAAATTTCTTTACCAATTTTATTACCAATAAGGTTGTCTGAGAGATATACGCTAACCGG
Source organism: Maratus speciosus (assembly GCA_963932465.1). Taxonomy (NCBI): domain Eukaryota; kingdom Metazoa; phylum Arthropoda; class Arachnida; order Araneae; family Salticidae; genus Maratus; species Maratus speciosus. The sequence continues at coordinate 163,566,711 of OZ010795.1, forward strand.
TTGTCGGCCCAGTTAGCTTAATCATTAGAGCATTGTCCCTGTAAGCCAAGGATCTGTGTTCTACTCCCGGCCTTTGCATTTTTTCGCTCAGCTGGAAATATTCAATTCGTATAAAAATTTCTTAACTACGGAAATGGTAATAACGATAAGTGTCTACAAGAGGAATTTCTTTTAACAAATGAGCTTTAGAAATCTCATTAAATTATTACTGTTATTGCCTAGAGAAAAGTGTAGAATATTTCGTTAGAGTAATCACACTCACTCATGCTTGGGAAATATAATTCTGAATATTTCACATTAAAAAATATATATATATATATTTATAAAATTTTAAAATTTTCTCACAATCGCCAAGTAATTTGTTTGTTTAGTTATAAAAAGTTCCAAACGAGAATAACCTCAAAAAATCTGAAAAATATCGGCACTTCATACTCTACTATTATTATTATTTTTTTTTATAAAAAAATATTCGACTCTAAATTTTTTTCGATACATAAAAATCGTTTAGTAAGTAAAATTTCAAGGATGCAAAAGATAGAAAAACAAAATATTCCTTTCAATAGCTGAAATTTCATATTTAAAAAAGCATTTAAATGACTTATAAATATAAAAAATGTTTTAAAAATAGTTGGAATATTGTTTTATAGGCTTTTAAAAATTCTCTTATCTAAAATATAGAACTCTAATAACTGCCGAATAATTTCTACAATCGATATACATATAAATGTTTATAATTTTTTTAAGTTATTATTAGTATAACTTAATTAATAATACAATTAGATTATAAGATTATTAGATTTTGATAACTTTTTAAAATTTTACTAAAAATAACTTAAAAAGGTTATCAGAATCAAACAATCTAATAATGTAATAAACTAATATTTTTCTGCCACCGAATAATCATTAATTAAGAAATATGCTAATAAATTTAAGGATAAAAAAATGAAATATTATTTAAACTATTGATTTTTTCTATATATAACTGAAATAAAAAATATCGAAAAGATCCTTAAGATTTTAGAAAATCGTTATAATATTGTGTTTGGTCAGCCTACAAATAAACCGCTCTAAACAATTATAATAATAATTTCTCAAATATCGCTACATTGTAAATACTCATACATAATTTAAAAACGTCTTTTTAAAGTATACGAGCATTAAACTTTTCCAACTTCTAAATTTCTTTAAATACGGAAAAGATAATAACGGAAATGTTGAGAAAACGAAATAATTCTTTTAACCGCTGACCTCTAGAAACTCCTATTACGTCATAATAAAAACTGACGTTCTCCTGTCGAATATTTCTTAATTCTGAGTTATTCCACTCTACGCGAGATTTTCTCTTTAATTCTTTTACCATCATTTTCTAGATTAACCGTAAAGATTGGCGAGAGATTTGGCAGCATTTCCCAGAGCGACGGACGCCAAGCGATCGGTAACCCACATCGATGGCTGTTCAGTGTACTAGAGCGTTTTGTAGCTACTGACACTGTGTATATGATACTACAAGGAGTACCCTGGAAGAACTGTTCTAGTTACGGTGCCAAATATCACGCCTTCTCTGGATTTTTCCGCTCAATTTTTCATTACCATGTTCAGGTATGTCCTATCTATGTTCTTTAAAGGGTATTATGATGTCAAAAAGAAGGGTTAAAGATGGTGTACTGTGATTTATTGATGCTGTGCGTGACCTTATGTAAAAATACAGCACTGAACGTGTCGGTTGTTTGATGGGATTTAACTGTAGGTAATACGTTCCTCAATGCAAAAATCATTGCTTCTGAAGAGAATTTGAATGATATTTTTAGCTACATCAGCAGTGCAAAGGTATGTTTTAAATATGAATTGTATGATTTTTAGTTTAAAATGTTGAGAATGATAGATACAATTTGATTTCTTTACATATATATCGAGAATTCAATCAATACCTTTCAATTTCACACAAATTCAATTAATCACATACTGGATATAATTATTTAAATATTTATATAGAAACATATAAATTAATGTTAGCTGAATATTAGTTTCGTTAATTTTATAATTAGTAATTAATATTCTTCCAGCGTTTATTCATCAATATATTTTATGAAATATGAATTCAAAAGTAATGTATAATATAATTAAAATTATATGTTACTTTTACATTTTGTTAATTAAAAATAAAAACTTGTATAATAACCTTTTTATTTTGTATTTATTAAATATACTGAATTCCACTATACTATAAAATTATTATTTTTATATTTTTAACTTCAGTGGAAAAATCATTGCCTTCAAGCAGAGATTTAATGAGATTTTTGCTTCATCAATACACGGGATGTTCTAAATTATAAACTTTCGTGTAGTTTTTGTTTGCAAGTATATGTAAAATAGATTTTTATATGCATATTCAGAATTCAATTAGTATCTTTTAGCTCTAGTTCGAAGAGATAATTTCAAATAATTGGAGTATAGAGACAGTTTTTGAATATTAATATAAGTACAAAACAGTTAAAAAATATTATTTTGTTGTTGTTGTTGTTAAACTCTTAAGTTAGTTTTCTTTTCTTTTCTTTTCTTTTTTTTTTTTCTTGTACTTTTATTTAAATAGGTGACAAAAGTGAAAGTGACAATATTGTAAATACGAAAAATATATAGAATGTTTATAATTTCGCCTCTTTTAATTGAAAAATAATAATGATATAAAGTGCCTTCTTAAATGCACAAATCATTGTAGTTAAAGGAAATTCAACTTGTATTTTTAGAACATTAGGACTGCAAAAGAATTGTATAAATATAAATTACGTGAATGTTACAACATACAATTAAAATGTGAAAAATTAATTGGTTTCTGTAATTATATATTTAGCATTCGATCCACATTTTTAATTATATTCTGTAATTATTTAAATAATGGTTTTAATTATAATGTGATTAAATAAGAGAAACATTAATTAAATTGTTAATGGAAAATCGTACATTTTAGATGCATTTAGTATTCTATAAATCTCATTCAACATTCATTCAAATAAAACAAAAATAATTAAAAAAAAATAAATAATTACATATTGACATTAATGGTAAAGTATCTGAATTTAAATATATGTAATTTGATGTTTAAAAAATATTTATTTATTTAAAGTACAATAGTAAATTGTTTATTCAACAATTACTATCAAAAATGGGAATGGAAATATATGTTTTAAATATAATTTATTTGAATTTTAAAAAATGTGAAGTTTAAAGAGTTAATCGATACAAAAACAATCGATTTTACCTATATGACGCAAAAAAAAAATAATAATTTCAGAAGCTTTAAATTATAACGCACTCGAAATTTTATATCTACATACTTTATAGACACGCAGAATTTGATTTGTTAAATATATTAGTATGTATGTAGTTTGTAAAATAGCTTATTTTTGCATGTATTTAACAATGTATCATATAAATTAAGAATGCAAGATCTTTGTTTAAAAGGGAAGTAAATGTATGTGTTTAATTTTATCATAAGTTCATAGAAAACGGAGAATGACATGATATTAAGATTATTTAAATTAAGAGATTAAGAGTTTAATTATTTATTTATTTATTTATTTTATTAAATGTTTTGGATTTGAAAACTTTTGAAAGCGAATTGTTTCATAATATTTAATGTAAGAGACTTCGTTTTAGAGTATGGTTTTTATGTGTTATTCATAACGATAAATAACGATTTCCAAGATAAAATATAGCTTACTGTTTTTAAAAAATATATTATTATACTAAATATATAACATTTCGATCAAAAATTAAGTGTACAGTATTTCATTTTTACCCTTTATTTACCCTATAAAAATTGGTTGATTTCAATAGTTATTGAATATCATTTTTAAAATATCATGTAAAAATTACATGTTTATAAATAATGAATACCTTAAATCTTAATGAAAAAGTTACATTTCTATTTATGAAACTTATCCAAACTTTTTAAATAAAACTATTGCAGAAACTAAAGATATCAGATCCCCACCCCAATATGTATGTATATATATATATATATATATATATATATATATATATGTGTGTGTGTGTGTGTGTGTGTGTGTGTGTGTAAATGCATGAAAATTATATTAATTACATAAAATATCTCATAAAGTGGAATAAAATAATTTTACTGTCTATTTGAATATAAATTTATCAAAAATAATATTTAAAACAATATTCTCTTATAAGAAAAATATATTCATTAACGATCATAACTGTTTCTTTTCATGACAGTTTCATATTTTATGCAATAAAAAATTTATAACTGCAAATAATATCTTTCTTGGGTTAGATTTCGGGTTTAGATAACATATAATAGAGCTCTTACCTAATTTAAATCAAAAGAAAATATAAAAAGAGGGTTTCAATCAATTTTCCTCAAATAAATTTAAACAACATCCCCTTAAGAAAATAGCTGTGAGTTTTTATAATTAATCTGTAACCTGAAAAGCATATTTCATTAATATAATTTTTCATATTGATTATGCGTACTAAGGCAGAAATGTCGTGTAATTTGTAAGGATAAATTAATGGCATGAAAATAATGGGAAAGGTAATTTTTAATTCCTAGCTTGTGAATTTTTATAACATATAAGTTCTGATTTATTTGACATAATATACAAAATTAATTTTCAGTTAATGTATATGCACTGTCAAGTTTTTAATTTTTTTTTTCAAAATTTATTTTAAGGGCTTTGATGGAAATTCTATGCAGATGTATTAGCATACAAGCAAATTAAATGATTGTAAAGCAATTTTTTTTTAATAGTTTGGTAGTTTTTTTTAATAACATTTAAATAATTTTTTTATATACTAAGAATAAGCCAAAGGAAAACCTATCAGCGTAAAATCATTCAAAACATGACAAGCATTATTAAATAATCGCAATTTTCGTTGTGATTTGCATAAAAAGGTGATAAAACCAAGTAAATAATGTTGATATTTTCATATCATGCAAAAGTATTTCATAGTCAATTTATGTATATTAACACATCGTAAATTATGATTGGTTGATATAGTGCTTGAACAAGAATTTTGCCAAAACACATTTGAAGATACTACATGCATGCTCTCGAATATTTAAAATGAAGAACTTGTTCCCTAAGTAATATAATTCAGACTTGTATTTACATATTTTAAGTTTTTTTTATATATACAGTATTACGAAAATACTAACTTTTATGTTGTGCTGAGAAAACCATGTGTAATAAAATATGTGATTTTTTAAAAATTTAATTAAAAGCATGGTCTTCCAGAGAATTTCGTAAAATTGGATAGCATTTTTAAATGTTTTATTTTTTCTGTAAGTGGTAAAAACTTATATGTTAAATTATTTATATTAATAATTAAATATAACAAGAAAATTTTCCATAAATATCATTCATAAATAATTGTAGAAACAAGTTCATCAGATTTTTTTTTTGTGTGTGTGACAAACTATAGTGGTTTTAGCTCTTGGAATTGCACTTAGCACTGTTATTTTCAATTATTTACATTAAAAAAAGCAAATGTCTAAGGATATGTAAATAACGTTTAAATTTCATATTTTAATATTTTACATTAATAAATATATGTGTATGCACTTCAGTATTTAACTACTAAATATAAATAAGACTTACATTGTACATTTTAATTCTTTATATTATTAAATGTGTGTGAATGTACATAAATATGAAATAATAAAACATAATTAACATTTATGATTTATAGTTTTAAAATTTACATCAATAAATATATGTATATACGCTTGACAATTAAAGAACGTTCTTTTATTGATAAAAACGATCTATAATTCAATTTTCCGCAAAGTGTAATTAATATATATATCAATTTCTTTTTTGCTAAGCTTCGGGCATTGTGTGAAAAATAGCACTGACGTTTTAATGTCGTAGATATTGTATCGGCATATTTCTTTACCGTATAGATTTTCTATAAAGTAAATATATTTTCGACAGCTGGGGCAATCGTTGGCGAAATATATGTATTGGAAAAAAAAAAAAACAGATATAGTTTTCAAAGAAACATTTTAGAAAAGTTTTTTTTTTGTGTGTGTGTGTGTGAATTCGTAACAGATTGGTATAAAATCGTAACAAAAATAATATTTGTCCCGTATAACTAGAGATGGCCTTAAAAATAATCTATTTTATTAAGAAGAATAAGTTTGTTTATTATTCTAAAATATTATTATTTAGAAATACATTAACAGCTTTCTTTTAGCATTTCTTTCTGTTATTTAGAAGTATATGTGCATCTATATACTTGTTAGATAAATATATATTACAATATACTGATGTTAATAGTGTTTGAAATTGACATACACGTTGTGTACCGGTTATTCATTTTAATGTTCCTCATGTATATATATTTTTTTTGTAAATATTAGCACTAATTAAATATTAACAATTTCACTTAATTCCCACATATTTTTTTAATGTGGAATAAAATTTTATATGAGTATAATTATTAACAATAAATGATATGGATAGCCTATTATACATTTAAAGACCACTGATAATAAACTAATGTAGTATCTTCAATAAAAAATAATAATATGGAATTTAATATTCAGTATGTATATTCATATATTCACGCTTTGCTCATGCTTCATGAACAATATCGTCTTGCTTTTCCTAGTAATCAGTAAAGAGAATCATTCGTTGAATTGTAACGTAATATAACTAATTACTTTATATGTGATCATTTATTTTCATTTTAAACATAATATGTTACATACACCAATGTTTTGCCGCGATAGGACGATAAATATTTAAATGTAAAATAATAATAATAATAATTTTGACCCTTTTATATATTTTATGTAAATACAATTTAATTTTTTTTCATTTAAATAAGAAAATAAATTGTTTTATATAAAAATGATATAATTGTATTTAAATTTGTTAAGACTTTTCAATCATCTCTGAAAATATGTTTTGGAAAAATGCTTTACTTTTTCTAGTCTTTTGTAAAAATAATTATTAGTTGAATCATATGAAAGAATTTCTGGTTATTAAGATTTGCTTACTTATCGCTGATATATATTGAATACATAAATAATGTACAAAAATATGGTTTATTGCAATTATCTCTTAAAAGAATTTAAAATTCACAAATTAATGTATCGCTAAATGTGTATGCATTAACGTAATTGCATAGAGTAGATTTCATGTAATTTAATATTTTTGATAAAATTGTTTAATTATAATAAAGATGTTATGTACTTATTTAAATAAATCTAAAAAAATTTACTCTTTTAATAAATTGTAATGATCTAACTTTTTCAAGCGCATGCTTTACATTATTATCATTAAGTAATATATTCAGCGTTTTCTGTTAAAATAACCTACAATGTACGAAACATGTGTAATGATTCAAGACAGAATTTCAAACATAAAAATTTAATTACAAAATTTTAGTCTATTCGAGAATTCCTGAAACTGATTTTGATCTGTTTTTTCGCCCTGACTACTATTTTCGCAAACATGCCCATTGTGTTTATTTACATATATGTCATTGTGTTTATTTAATTATAGCGAGCAATTCAGACTCTCATATAAAAATAAAAGTGTCATCACAATGAAAAATAAAATTTATTGTGTAAACTTTATTATATATATTATTATTTTGGGCGCATAATTCAATCGTTTTGCAAATTTGTAAATTTAACGATAAATATGATCCATGAAAAATAGTAAAAAAAGCTATTATACGTAAACTGTATGCATGTTTTGGCTCCACCAAAACTTTTTTCAAGAAAAATGAGAATTTTCTACAGTTGCACGATCTATAATGCGGTTATTTGAAACGCCACCGTTCATGCTTTTTTCGTTTTCTATCCAATTGCTAGATTTTTGTTTTCTTTATTGAATTTATTTTCCTGCTCATAACCACGAATTAACTAAGCAACTAATTTTGCAGGTTAAAGAATCCTGTATCGTTACATATTTTTTTACGTGTTATAATCTCAATGATTCATTTTATAATGAATGAGCGTATTGGAGTGAAAAATTTTAGTTTCTTTAAAATTTATTGTGATGCTTTATTCTTGATATAATCGTGCGAGTGTTGCAGTTTTTCTATTATACTTTGTATAAGCTTAGTACTTTTTTTCTATTTTTATGTGTTTTATTTAACATCTTTTTTCAGCTAGTGAAGTATGTTATCTCTAGAGGCTCGAATTTATTATGTATTTGTTTATATGAACTTGTACACTGCCTGCATAATATTACTGAACAATTCTCACTAATCAGAATTTTTATGATGATAATATAATGTATTTTTAATTATTCAGTATTTGTTTATTCAGTTATAATTTGATCATCTAATTGAAAATAGTATGAGTGGAAACATGCTTTTATTATTTCAAGGACGTATTGAATTTTTAACTCAATTTTTCTACAATTTATCACGATGGTGCTTGATGACTTAAAGAAATGATCAGTAAAATATATACACAGTTTATTAGGAAGTGTAAATAATGAAAACAGTTTTTTTCAGATTAAATAAAATATATTTTTATGTCTGCGTAAAAAATTACTTTTCTTACCTTTCTTTTTATTGTATTTAACCCTGGCGGTAGTCGCGCGTAGGTGTTTTTGCATTCCATCTATATTATCTTCTCCTAAAGCATCTTCCTTTAATAATGCAACGGTCAAATTCCGTGTAGTTGACCATAAATGTTTTTTTACCTCTGAAGGCAAGTAATAAGACATCTCTATTTTTATTTTCAGGTAAATTTTTACAAGTAAAGTTGAAATTCATGGAAAATCTTATGATACGATTTATCGTTTCAGTTTATTTTTACCTTTCCCTAATATTTCAATGCTCGTGAGAAAAATGTATAATTTAAGTAAACTGAAATTTATAAATGTATGAAAATGTAATATTCAAGATTAAATGGATATTGCTTCTTGTTTTCTATTTTCTGTATGCGGGTACGGGCGGCGAAAACGACCGGACGCGATCAACAGCTTTTTGAAAAAGCAGTCGCGTCCAAAAAGACGCGACTACTTTTTGGGAAAGTGATTTTTTAGCACACGTTTAAAAATGCAGGGAAAGCAAATTAACGCAGTAATCAACAAATAAAAAAATGTGTTTTAGACATGTAGGATAAATTATTGTTACTATAAGAATTTTTACATTTTAAATATGTATGTGAATGGTAAAAGTAAATATACGGTTCTAAACATCAATTTATGGTATTCAGTAGAACCTCGATTATCCGAAGTAATTGGGACTGACCCCCTTTCGGAAAATCGAAATTTTAGGATAATCGAGAATGCTTCAATTTTGAGATTAAGGTGAAATATATGCACTATTTCTTATAATGGTAACAAGTGTTTAATAAAAATAAAGCAATAGCAAAATAGAAACAAGACTAAATTACCTGAATTTTAATTTTGAAATTAAGTACCTTTTATGTATATCACAAGGGTTTGAAAAAATGTTTTGCTTTTCGTAATTTCGATTGCTTTTGCTTTGAAGCCATATCACGGAGTTTTTTAATATTATTAGTTCACCAGTATCACAGACTTTCTGCTGCTCCAGCCATGCCAAACCTTTTGCAAAACATTCAAAAGCTTTAGACTTGCTAATTTGTTCGTTTTCTTCGTTCCACTCGGCAGCTTCCTGGAGCCCAAGTTAAATTCAAAGCAACTCTAAGACAGCGGATCGAAAATATTTATATGTACTTGTAGATCGGAAAGGACCGCTTCTACCCAAGGAATATGATAGTTAGAAAAAAAAAAGTTTTCAAAATGGATTTTGCACACAAGGAATGTGATAAAAAAAAAAGAAAAAAAAGAGAGCTTTAAAAATTGATTTCGGTTAACCGATAGTTTCTGTTAAAAGAATTTCGGATAAAAGAGGTTCTACTATATTTTGAAAAAAAAAGCTCAAATTTTATATTTATAGCAGCTTATTTGTTCTGGTTTGCTTTCACTAATATCTGCAATTTGACACGGAAATTCACATGCTCGATTTCGGTTGGTGATACAGGATTATGTTTGCAGTTTTCTAAAGATTTATTTAAGAGTTTGAGCCATTTCATACAATCGAATAACTTTAAGAGTTAGTGTTTAAATAAGAAAATATCGTCCAAGTATGTTTTATGTATTTTACGATGATTTCGTTAGATTCTCAATATTCTGATAACTGGCCATTACCAACAAATCACGCACGAGGGACGCATATATGTTCACATTCAAAATTATTCCATATTTCGCGTTGCTTTGCGTAAAAAAACCTGTTTAACCCTTTAGCGGGCGGTATCCACAAAAAAGGACACCTAACTTTAAGTTTACTAGCACCAAAAATACTTAATTAAAATTTTCCTTTTATAAAATACAGTAAAAATTAACAAGTTTTTATTTTCTAATTAATTCGTTTGTAAAATTCTAGTGTCAGTCCATCATTTCAGCATTTTACAAACAGAGTTACGCCGCGCCGGTAAGGGTTAAAAGCTTGCTGACCCAAAATGTGCACAAAATAATTGTAGCTTTAACATTCCAGTCTACTGTAAACTCTTCTTTCTTCAAAATCAACTTTCCTAATAATTTTATGCTAGATAATTATATCGCCATGACTAATTTCTACATGATCAATACTGTTGAAATCATTTTTAACGTAATTATTTAATCGTTAAAATACGTATTTTAGATGTAATTATAAATAAAATATATTTATGTTTTCTTATTTTTATTTAATTATCGATTATATAGGATGTAAAGTGATCTAAAAAAAATCGCGCAATTTTTCACACATTGGTTATCATAAAATCCCCACAAAAATATCCTAAGACAGGGAATGCTTCTTTTTTCTTTTAAAAATGGTAACGCCCTCTTTTTACACAATAATTTATTTTTATGCACCAAAGGAGCCCAAAATCAGGTATAAGTTACACACGTATAAAGAACACACGTATAAGAAGGAATAAAAATATGAAGATGCTAATATTAAAGCTTCTTGACATATAGAGTGGCCGTAATTAGAATACACCTACTTCGACCTCTCTATATAATGAGCTACTCAGGGTATGACATTTAAATTTTGTGAACATGCTATTGAAGACATGAAGAAACGAATTACGAGAAAAAAATAGTTTCAGAAGCGACCGATAGATGGCGCAATACAACTGGTCATACGCTGAAAAGATTAATCTCTACAAACTTTATTTGAACTTACCAAATGTCCACATAACAATTGCCTTATCTAGGCACGTGATGCTGCTTAATGTGGTTTCCTTAATGAAGATGCAAAATCTGCAGTCTGTGGAGAGCTTGTGCAACTGCTGATATTTACTGGTCCACTGAGATGTTTCTCTCAAGTAGAGTTATCCTTTTTTTTAGATATGCCAAGGAGAAATCCTCGAGAAACAACATTTTTTAAGCGTCCCCACAGCAAAAAAATTACACGGATTAATGATCGGAGAACAAAATGGTCAATTTGTCAGAAACGAATGAAAAATTTTACATTGGTACTACGAAAAGAAAATTTCTGGAGAGGTTGAAAGAACATAAAAGAGACATTTTACAATATCGTCAGACCACAGCACTGGCTAAATTTTATTTTAACAACCCCCATAGTTATATAGATTTTGATAATGCTAAAATTATAATTCCATGTAATACTGCAATAGATGGCCTTCAAAAAGAATCAATATAAATTATGTTTAGAAATGAAGAAGTTTGTAATGATAACATATCAGTTAATATCCCTAAACTTTGGTTGCACATATTGAAATAATTTTTTTGAAATTTAATCTATTCATCTTACATTTCCCAAAGTCAAGTATGCACTTCTATTTTTGATTTTAACAAAGTTTGCCTCTTGCATTTTAAGTTCTACATGCATTTACATTGCCTTACAATAGATGGGGCCACTGCAGGCCAAAATTGTTCATTTTATAGTCTTTTATTCCTTTTTCACCTCATAGACGGCGCCATATTAAAAATCATTCGAAATTGTAGTCTTCTTTTTGTCTAATAGATGGTGCCATTGCATGCTTTCTGGATTGTAATTGGATAAAGTGACTTTTGACTGAATATATAACGAACATTTTGAATTCAAGACGGTTTTGCTATAATTTTAGAAGATATACGGCAACGTTCCTGAGGAAGGTCATAGAAGGATGACCGAAACGTAGATATTTTAACTTTATTTTAATGTTTGTATAAGTTTATTTGACTTTACAACAGTTTTGTACACCGTGTAGTAAACTAATGATATTTTATCAAATGTATATATAACATACTTACATATCTGTAAATGTTTTATGCATAATAGGAATGCATATTCCATTCACTCATGAAATGTTATTTTTGTTTATTATGCCAACCCTACATCTTTCGCATTTATTTATAAAACACATAGACAGCTTTCCTTATCCAGGATGTTTCGCTATCACATTAACAATCTGCTGGTAGAGATAGGTTAATCATTGGCGAATCGGAATCAGATAGCAGTGTAAGGTCTGTATAGCCAATTTAGCGGATTTCATCATTCTGAAACTCCAAATTCATACCAGAAATTACGAATGGCAATTTTGCTTTTTTCAATCACGGAATGTCTGACATTAAAGAAAACAAAAATTGCCATGCAAAAATTCTCGTATGAATTTGGAATTTTTTAATACAAACATCCGCTAAAATGGAAGAACTGGATGTCGTTTCTAACTCACATTGCTATCTCATGCCAAGCCGTCTTTGAATAACGTATCGTACCCAGAAGTCTGTAATCGGCGTATCGAATAAGCCTGTAGTATCCGTTTTAAGAATTAATAACTTGGTCAAGGAGATGTCAGCGTTAATTATTTTTACTTTCATAGAAATATGAAATCTTCTGTAAATATACATCTCACCATAACTATATAGAACATCTTAAGATAGATTTCCATTCTTATTATGATTTTAACATTTTAAACAAAGTTAAATTTTAAAACGTCCCATGCGTCTTCAGTTTTGAGACATTTCCTCGATTTTACATTTTAATCATTTAAGCCTCTATTACAAACAAATCTGTGTATCGATTTTTTAATAACTATGAATAGTACATTTTTTAGAGTTTTTCTCATTTCCATATCGATTTTTAACAAAATTTTGGATTTTAATAAGATAAAACAAATTTAATTACCTTAATAAAGTCGAATTTTTAAATCCACACACAGTTTTTTTTGTAAGGAATATCAGGATTCTTCCTTATCAGTTTGAAGGATTTTGATGAAAAATTAAGACGCATGGAGTATTTCAAAAATCTAAATACTTCAAAAAATTTGACATATCAGTTACTAGAAAAACAGACTTATAGTATATTAAAGAGTAAGAAGATCGCTTGTGTACAAAATTAAAAAACACTTGTAACTTTGCGAAACATCGTCGCATCTGCATTCGGTTTTTCACAAATGACTCATCGCAAATGAGAGAATAATCATACACTCAAAAATCAATTTAGATTTTTGGGCCGATTTTTGCTGTAATAAATGCTTACGATCTCCTTATATGCAAAAGCATTTATGTATTAAAAGTCTCATGAATATGTATTTTGGTAATTGTTCTTTTGTGTCTTTATGTGTAAATTCCAGGTTCATACAGATTTACAAAAATGTTTAAACATATATGTGTCCCTTATTTAATGTTAGAAAAATATTACGAATTCTCTGATTAAAAGTGGTGATTTCGATTTCTGCTTTTTAATTATGAAATAGGAATTTTCTGATCTGAAGAATTGCTGCCAGACTTCTTGTAAATTTGAAGTAATGCACGAACCATAAAATTTGCATTTTGTAGTTATAAGCCTTATGACATAATTTTAATTTCGTTAAAACTTAATTCTTTTAGTCGTAACAGAACTTAGCTGCTTTATCTTATAAATTTTATTACAGAAGTTTTTAAATGTTTTATACTATATTATTCCTCACACACGCACACACACACATATATATACATGTATATGTATATTTATTTATTTTACAGAGACATTACGTTACATTTACTTATGTAATTTGTGTTTAAATCTTCATATCACTTAATGCGTTTGTTTATAACTAATTAAATTATATCTAAACAAAACTGAAGAAACAATTTTAAAAAACATTTTTTAAAGATACATTTTTTGTACTATTTAAAACAAAAGATTATATGATAATTATTCGTATGCGTGATTTGTTTTAAACATAGATTAATTTTTGTTTTAGAAGAAAAAGGCAGGTGTTAATTCTCATTATATATTAAGTTTTGTAATTAATTACTAAATGCCCTCACTTAATGCATGTAAAAGAAGGGTTTTCTATAAGATTATGAAATCTCTATTTTGGATATATGTATGTATATAATATAAAGTACAATATTTAATATTTAATATTTTCAATTTAATATAAAATAATATTAAAACAATCTACTGGCACATATAAATTTTAGCTAAAATTAGAAAGAACATTGCTCTTCAACTGAATAATATTCAAAGATAGTGTTACAGAGTATCTCTTAAAATATTTTATCATTTACTACTCCCCAATTTTTTTTATAGGAAACAGCACAATGATCAAGTTTAAAATTTTTGTCTCCATGATATTTTTAAGAGTTTCCGCGATTCTTTTATTCAAAGCTTATTTTTAAAAACTTTTCTTCTTTGCGCTGTGAAAATTCTATTCTACTTTGGTTTTGCTCCTGAAATTGTATAAGTTGTGCTACGTTCAATGGCTTTGTTCTAAAAAGATCTGATCTATTTACTGATTTCACATTTTCAAAAGGACAGTTTTTGTGTTTTTCGATTACATAGTGTTTACACTTATTTGAAAACTATTCGATATTCTTCTGAAATATGTTTCGAATTCAGCTTAAGGAAGTGTCACGTTTTTATTCTCTGAAAAAATTCTCTTTTACTGAAGGGAAATAAGCATGGAGTATATCATAGATACATCATTCATAATTTTGCGCATTTATGTAAATGTACAGATAGATATTTTAATAAATGCAAATGCATAAATTGTTAGGTGAAAGCTTTATTAAAAGTATTATAAATAAATTTTAAAATTAATAATTAAATAAACATTTTTACAAATGTACTATATGTGCAATAAAAATATTTTTCATAATTTTTTATATTATTGACATATTTACATATGTCATAACAAATTTCATATTTATATTCATTTTTACATATGTCTTGATACTTTAGATATTTTTATTAATTCAATTAAATTTTTGGAAGTCAACCAACGCCTTTAGTCGGAAAACAGTCTTAACCTTGGACACTTCCTCCAGGAATGTATCAGAGTAAGTATATTCGAGCACGAAAGATTCCAGCAGAAAAAAAATGAAAATTGATTTACTTTAAAATAAAGATATTCACTTGTGGGTTCAGAAGGGTTGATGTGTTTAATACATGGTTGCTTTGAGCTCATACATTGCTCTTAAAAAACCCTGTCAGTATCTTAACAGTTGGGAAAAACAAAAGCTGTTGGAAAAAAATATTTAAAAAGAGTTAAAGTTGTTTTCAGAAGTGCGGAGAAGTGTTCAGAAGTGTTTATTTATTTTAAATAATGTACTTTTTCCGAATGTTGTCAGAAGTAATGAAATTTGTTTAATGATAATTTAATTTCCTTAATAAAACTCTCTTATAATATGTTAAAAATATATTACACAATATTCAATCAGAAAGAACAATAACAACAAAAATAGTTCACAGGGTAGTGTGTAGCATTAATATAAGCAGTTATCTTTCACTAATGCTTTTAAACAGTAGATACAAAATCAGATAAAAAATACTGTGAATTTACTAAGTAATATAAAGATATTTATAATGTATTTTATTTTACATTTATAATTTGTAAATTAATGGAAACTACCATTTTTGCAAAGATTTTGTTTAACAAAAAAGTTATTCACGTAAATGTATTAAATGACTTACAAAATAAATTGTTATTGAAAAAGAATAAAAAAATGAAGGAATCCAATCATTAACAAAAACTGAAGAGAGACTATTCAAAGTAGCCCATATTCATCATAACACGATAGTTAAAGTGGATAAAATTTGTAAAATGTAACTTGAATCTTTAAAACAGTAACCTTTAAAAATTGAAATAGAATTCTGCGTACATTCTATTATCTGTACATGAATAATCACAAACATTAGGGAGAAAATATCACACTGTTCCCTTAAGGTGATTATTTTAGAGAACCAATTGTTTGGATGAGTAATCATTACCTTAGCTAATTGGAACTTTCTTGAGAATAAATAAGGGGATCATAAGTGAGAATGTTTAAAAATTACTATTTATGTTTTTAACTATTTGATTATTCAATGTAAAATAATTTAAAGACTTTTAACCCTCCGAGCGTCTTGCAAAAGGGTAAAATTGTAATGTTGTTTTCTTTTCATGTGATTTTAAATGCTAAGAAAATATGATTCTTTCAACATTATAAAAAAAACTCAATTACAAATATGAATGTAATCCTTGAGAGTATTAATCATTCTTCAATGTATTTAAAACTCATGAAATCTATAGAATTACATTATCTTAAATATTGCTTGTATTGCAGTGAAACCTGGAGCATAGTGAACGGAATAATACGCCCCAAACACTTAGAGGGCTAGATAATTATTTTTGTTATATTTCAGTAATTACTGATTTTTTAATTAACTATGATGCCTAAATTACTATAATAAAGTATTGTGTTAATTTTTACTATATTTCTTTCGTTCGAAAACATTTTGTAAAGGAGAGATGTAACTATGCAACAAAAATTCATATTAGTATTTTCTCGAAAAGCCAAAGACAATTTAAGAAAAATGAAAATCTGCTTCTCTAAAAGCTATTAATAACTTAAATCACATTTGTTCCGAACTGGAGATATTTTAAATAAAAAAAAATATTCTTTCTCTCAATAAGTGGGGATTAGTGAAAATTTTTGGATCTTTTGATATTTACCAAAAATGAACTGCATTGCCTTTTAGACATGTTGAGAAATAAATGACTTGTAGATTTCGATGGTGTGAATTATTAAACAGTCCAATCTTTAAAAAAGCTCTTTAAAAATATGTCAACCCAGTTTTGTACTTTTTCTACCTAACTTTACTGATATATAATATATTAAAGTTCTTATACATCTTTTTAATGATATACATTGAAACTGAAGTCTCATCGTTACACTTAAACACTTTGTTATGGAGAAAATTCTTTAAATAGAAATCAACACAAATTCATGCAATTTGAATAATAAAATACACAAGCATAAAATGAAAAATACACATAAAATGGAAATATTGGATAAGTGAATTATAATTCGGGCAGTAATTTTTTTTTATGCAATGTAGACAGATAAGAACAAATTAATTAAATTAATGTCTAAAAAAAAAACACATACACGGAAAAAAACTGTTTTGTTGAAATTACTAAATTTTGGTTCATATAGCTCCATCCAAATATTTTGGTTGGAATGAGCAAATTTTGGGTAGACTAACCAGACGATTTGTTAAATTAACAAAATAATTTGGTTAATTTAACCAAAATTTAATCATTTCAACCTAAATATTTGGATGGAGCTATATGAACCAAAATTTAGTAATTTCAACAAAACAGTTTTTTCCGTGTAATAAAGTGAGGTAAACAATAACTGAAGCGTAGTGTACTCTTTCTCTGTTCTTTCTTAGTATTCCAAATCCTTAATTAAAAAAAAAAATTCTGTAATACTACTTTGCACAGGTCTCTTATATAAAAAAAATACACTGTTCATAAAGATTTTCGTTATTTTGTAAGTATCCGAACAATACATCTGTAACATTTTCACGAACTGGGATCCCCTTCTTATTGTATCGAAAACGCTAAGCATTTCTTTTTTTGAATTCAAATAAGTAATTTCATACAGAGCATTTCATGATCATACAGAAATATAATATAAAGTTGGTGGCTATTCCACATCCTTACCTCATTGATATCGTCAGTAATAAGATCGATAGGATCCCAATGGAACAAAAATCTGGTATATATGAAGTCCCCATCACTTTATCTAATAATGTTGAAAAAGTCTACATCGGCATGACAAAACACAAATTATCAGTAAGGATTATGGAGCATCGCAGAGACATTAAACATCGTAAACAGAATACAGCTCTTTCTAGGTTATACTTAGCTAATGAAGTCTGCCCTATTAACTTTGATGAAGCAAAAATTATAGTTCCGTGCAATAACCCCTTTGAAAGTAAAATTAGGGAATCAGTTGAAATCATTGCACGTGATATACGATAAGCACGAGAAGTGCGACCTTGTAACGATAGTGTATCCTATAATATCCAAAAAATCTGGCATAATATCATAAAGTCATAATTCTACATCTAATTACAATATTTCAGCTTAGACTTGTATTATGTTGCCAAAACTTGAATGCAAACTCAGTTGAACGTGGTTTTGTTCCTCATGTGTAGATGGTGGCACTCGTGGTTTCTTAAATCGACCTTTTTGATTCATTTGATCTCAGTTCATTAATAGTTATTTATTTTCACTAGATAACAACACTACATTTTTTTTATTCAAATCATTGGTCAAGTTTCGACTAATTATCTTGCACAGGAAGCTTTCGTCTCTGAACTTTGAGCCTTTTTTCCATCATATTTTCCTGAAGATAGCTGTAGAAACGTCTCGAAACGTAGAAGTTAGATTTTAGCTTATTAAAGTTCGTGTTTTGTGTACCATTAAGCAAAATTGTGACTTTATTTATTAATTTAACTTTCTTACACTCTGCTGAAATAAATTCATTTATCCATCACAAGAGTAACATCTCCGTTTCAAAGTTAAACACATGCGAAAATGGAATGAACTTCGTTATACAGAATACATTTTTCGTAATATGGAGATTAATTTACATGTTAATGGCGTTGAAAGTCAAGGTTCAGCGGAAAATTTCGTTAAGTGGAAAACTTCGTTAAATAGGGAATTCGTTAAATGGAAGTTCCACTGAATTTATAAGAGGAAATTTCCACAAATTTCATTGATATTTCAAACACTTATACTGCAAATAAATTGTAAAATGTATAAATTGTATAGCGCCTATGCAATAAATTTTCAAATATAGTCTCATCATTTCAGTTACCGGTGTCCTAAAAAAGAATGACTGATTTTAAAATTCAATAACTTGCAAACGCTGACAGATATTTAAAAAATTATTGCAGGAGGGTTATGCATAAGGTCAAAAAAATTTTTACAGTGATTTTCGATTTTAGTTCGAATTACAAGCAATAGATGGCCTGCGATCAATAGACACTAAATTCAGGATCGATTTTTGGTTCTTCGGGACCCACTCAATACATTTTAATCTCCTTTTTCCGCATGGAAGAAGAGATCGGCCAAAAAATCGAGCCTGTATTTAGCGCCTATTGCTTACAGGTTGTTTCGTATCTATTGTTTGTAATTCGAACTAAAATCGAAAATCACTGTAAAAAGGCTTTTGACCGTATGCATAACCCTCCTGCAATATTTTTTAAAATATCTGCTACCCTTTGCAATTTATTGAATTTTAAAATCAGTCAGTCCTTTTTAGGACACCCGGTATATTAATGTGTTTTCTAAATGAATCCACAAATGTATTCTTACACGCAAGATTTTTTTTTTTTAAATGTTTATTTCGAAAACCTTTCGAACAACTTTTCATTATGGGTGATTACGAAGCAACTATAAATCGGTATTTCACGCTGAAAATTTTTCTGAATGAGGGAATTATATTTACCTGTACAATATACAAACAGTACCGTCATTTCTTTAGTTACGTAAACCTCTTCCCGCATATTTAACGTTATGATGTCCGCCTTCCCTTTCCTAAAATGAGATTTTTAAACAGAAATAGTATTAAAAGTTAATAAAACTTCAACAGATTTTTAACTAATGCAATAATACATTTTTATTTTTAATTAATTTTTCAACTATTTTTCAGCAGTGAAATTACGCTTGAAAATATTGAATATTAAAGACGTGAACTTATATAAGTGAGCGATGCCAAGCTGGACATTGTCCTTGTGGTTTAGTGTTAGAGCACTGGAGATCTAATCCAGGGGCCCGGGTTCGATTCCCGGCTTGGACGTTTTCCCTAAGTTGGTTTACGCTTTGTTAGCAATGTGATAGTTCACGTCTGTAATATTCAATATATTTTTATATCACACATAGTATTTCGAAAAGCTTATTCGCAGAAAAAGAAATATACTGGCTTAAAAAGATAGTGCAGATAAATTGATTTTCTGTTACTAATCCTTGACAAACCAGTAGAAAATTATTAATAAACAATATTTCTGTAAAATTGAATGCAGATTTGACGTTTTTTTCATAAATTTTTGCGGTACAGAATTTTTTTTTTTATTTTTTACGACATAAATTTTCGTACTATACATTACTTAATTATGAGATTAAATGAAAGATTTTTTTTTTTCTGTAAATTTAATTCCTTTGAAAATAGAATAACTGGGATATGAGTTCACAAAAAAATATTTATTTTTTGGGAAATGAAAGACTACATCGAAACAGCGAAAATAAACTTATCTAAAAGCTACCAATTACATAAATCACATCTGTTACGAACAGGAGATCTTCCAAAGAAAACAAAAAGTTGCCCCTTAGTACAATAAGTGTGAATTAGGGAACTTGTTTTGATCTTAAGATATTTAACAAATATCTTTGGATTTTGCTTTTAGATAAGCTATAAAGATAAATCACTTGTCGATTTTTCTACTGTGATTTATGAAACAGAAGAAAGCTCTTAGATATAATCTGTATAAAATATTGAAACGTAATTTGAACAATGTAACTATTTCTGCCTATCGATAATAGTGTATTAAAGTATTATGTATCATTTTAAAAATGCATTTATTGTACATAATTTGAGCAATTTTTATTGTCTATGCGTAAAAATACTCTTTTTCTAACAGAACTACATTTGTAGGTATTTATGCAATAATTTAAATAAGGATAAATAATTTCATATATGTTTATTATATTTTTCCTCATAGAGAAAAGGTTTTGGTACTTTTCCAGTACAAGCGATTTGGCGAGAGACGGAAATTTAAACCAACGTATTTTCTGGCAACCTATTCACTGCTTCCTATATACAAGCAATCTTTTTAAATGTATATAATTTATTTTATAAAAAGAAGTCATTTATCTATGTATTTTTATATACAAACAGATGTATATTATATATATATATATATAAAACAAAAATATCATACATATAAATAAAATGTTTATATATTTATAAATAAATAAATATATAAACAAATATAAACGTTCATGAGATTTGCTTTCATTTCTCTTTTTATCAATTGGCAGCAAAACTTGCAAAGCCAAGAAAAAAAAAAAAAAAAAAAAAAAAAAAAAAAACTATCAAGGCTCATATGTTTGAAAAGCACCAATGTTTTGTAAGTATTTCTTGTTAAATATCAAGGATAAATCTATAAGCGGCGCACTATAAGTTGGGCATCTTCGTTTGTCAGAATTGAATTACTAATACCACATAAAAAATCTTCACACATATTTATGTAGAACGACAAATATATGCAAAACAAAAAGGTGAGGAGACATTATACGCTTTTGAAAATCTACGTACCTGCTTAAATGTCGATTTATAAAATTATACAAATCATACCTACATATAATATTTTTCACACTATTTTATTTAAATCAACTTGGTTGGTTTTTCTTCGTAAAGATGAAATTTTGTAATTGAATTTTAACTCATTTCCTGATATGCTAGAATTATAGATCTCGTTTACAAAGATGTGTTTCCGGTGACAATAAAACAGTTTAATATTTCAAGAACTTAATTATCAATTAATAATTAATAAACTAATTTTAAACCTTTTTGTATCAGCTAGCAAACGCTGATAAGTCAACATTTATCAGGGTTACGGTTGTATATCAGTAACAACAAAACAACCAATTTAATTATATGCCGAAAGAAGCCAACTTATTTTAAATTTGCAACAACGAAATATTTAAAAAGCTAATAATTAAAAAATATAAATAAAAAATAAAGAATGTAATATATATTTTTTAAATATATGACTTGAGTCATTAATAATTTCATATTAATAAAATTTTGATTATACATTTAAAAATCAAGTTGGAAATCCTGAAAAGATATGCCATGTTATATCCAAAACTGAAAACATAGCAAAAATTATATGTTTATCGTATATTACCGTGAATAAGCCGAGTACACGACTTTTCAGTGAAAAAATCGTCCGGTGCTAAAAATTGGTGAGGAAAAATTCAGAAAACGAAAACTTAGCACTTTTTTCTACATAGATAATAGAAAAAAATATGATCTTCGAAATTATTGATCTCTCCTATTCTGTTTTTGCGCACTACCAAATCTGTTTAATTGAACCCTCTTCATTCTATTATGACTAGCTAGTTCATAAAACCAGACCTCTATTTTTGGCTTGAATTACCAGAAGAAATGATCGTTTGATCTTTCAAAAAAGATTGCATCAGTAATGCGATAGATGGAACTGAGGATGCTGCCATTTTTGAAGAAGATAGCGATTGTGATGATGATGAATTAGACACTGTCGATATTCATACTGATGTACTAACAAAAGAAGGAGATTTTAAGGAATCGCTTGAAAATTTTGATAATGATTTGGATAATGAATGATAATTGGTGACTTTTTCATTTTAAAATAATGCTGTTTTAAAGTATTTATAGAAATTTTTAAGTACTTTTTGCGTTTTTTATATTTACTATCTTTTCTTTTTCATTTCTGAATATTAATTTTTTTTTTATTTTCTTAGACTTGTGTATAAGCCGATACCCCCACTTTGGAGCAAAAAAAAAATCCCAACAATTTTCGGCTTATGCAAGGAAATATACGGTGTATATTTTAATAAAATCCTCACTCACCTCCTAAAAGCGCTCTGTTTCTACCAAGCATGAAAATAATCGAAGAATTTTGAATAATAAGGTTCGGTACGCATGTCAATTTTATAAATTGTAAATAATTATAAATTATAAATTGAAATTGACCCAATCCAAGCAATCAATAGACCAGGGACCATCAATATATATTATACCATTCAAGAAATATAATACAGATTTTATGTTCATAGGGCACTGAGAAAATTTCGAGACAGAATAAAAGAACATGAAGCAGATCTGAGATTAAATAGGCCCCACACTGCGTTAGAAAGGTTAGCACAAACTCAGCCTATAAAAGTAGATTTCAATAGATCCAAAATTATCTTCCGTACAAGTAATCACCATGAAGCTATCATAAGAGAATATCTAGAAATAATATCTAATAAGGAAATAGTCTGAAACGATATATTATCATATGATATCCACGCAGTCTGGAAAGAATAATACATGGTTGATAAACCTGTACTTCTTTTTTGAAATTTTGAATGATTTTTTCCATTGCACCTTATATCACATACCACCCTCGAAGTAGAATGGTCTGTTCCGGGCAAAGCTACAAGACGCAAGGAGACAAAGGCTATTATTTTTTCCGCTGATGAAGGCCGAGTAAGTTTCGGTTGCAAACGTTTTTATTTTTAAAATGACTTAAATGTGTTTTTAAATAATTTTATTATGTTTAACACACCTTTAAGCAACGTATTTACATTTATTTGTATCTTTATGAATTTTAATTATTAATCAAGGTGAATTATGCACTAAAATTTGAACTTTTTATTGTAAAGGAAATGCTTTGGGAAAATCATGAACATAACGTGATTTTGAAGATACAAATTAGATGCTTATGAAAAATTGTGTATATGTATGTATATATATATATAAGAACTGTTTTTACTTTTATACTTATTTCTACATCTTTATTGTTAATTAAAAGTAGATGTAAAAATAGTAAAATATTACGCAGTTTTTTTTAATCTGTCGATACAACTATTATGCAGAGAGTAGAAATTGAACTCGTTCAAAAAAGAAACTAATTTTTATAATAAAGAAAAGCATTACTATGCGCTAAATACGCATAAAAAATGCCTGTCTATGTGCTTATGGTTTTAAAAAATGGGCATATGAACCAAAAAATAGCTCAATTTACACAAGTCTTCCTTCATTTCAAAAGTCTATAATGGTTATATCTTGGGAAACTATCTCTGGTAAAGCTTGTAAGATAAGTTCTGAACAACTTTATAAAAGCTATGAAATTTCATTAACTTAAAAATCTTAGCGTCTTGCAAATTAATTATCAAAGTCTTAAACGCTTTGAGGAAAAAAAAAAGAAATCTTAATTTTAATTAAATTAATCTTAATTAAAAAATTTTGAAAATAAGTATTTAAAACGACTTAAACCTTCAAAAAATGAATATTTTGATTTTTCTTGTGTTTCTTAACATTTATCCAATTCTGAGAATCGGACAAAACAAGCCGTATGGAAATAGTCAATTTAAAATCCTGTCATCTTTAAAAAAGATCCAAACTTTGCGTGCGTTATTTTTACTCCTGCGCACTGCAGAAAAGAAATCGTTTGCAGACGCACCATTTTTTTTTACACAGATTTCTATAAAATCATCATACCTAAAATATTCATTACTGTTTTGTAATTTAGACGACGCAAATTCCATTTGTTTCGAATCGAATGTGCTTTTCCACCTGGGTCACTTAACAAAAACCCACATGCTGATAGCAACAAAAACAAATTGGGCCGTTAAATAGACGAAACAGTTGAAGGAGATTACTATTTTATGCATACCGAAATAAAAGAGATTATTCATCTGCAAATAAATTTTTACAGTGCGTAAAATTTTAAATCAATTGGATTTTTATTGAAATTGTGTAAAACAACCAGTGATGGCCGGGTTATTGACGTAGTTTCGGTTTTTAGGAAATAATAACTATCCCGGGGTCATTTTTGACATGGCAATGATAAAAATATAAGAGGAAAGCATGAAAGAATATATTAGAGTCAAGAAAGTCAAGAAAATAAAATAGACCAGAAACATCAGTGATGGCTGATATTGCACCAGTAATGGGCCATCGCTGCATTAGTGATGGCAAACACAAGGTTTTATTTTTAGCCTTCTTGTATTCGTTTTGGCCTTTTTAGCTTCTTTGAAGGCCTTCATAGCTTCTTTGTTGAGAATTTTACAGCTCTTTCTCTGTTTTTTACTTATTTTTATTGTGCTTCTTGTTTCTTCCGTTACTTTGCTCTTTGCAACTCGTGCTATCTGCGCAATTTCAGGACGAAAAACATCCTCTCAGATCTCCTATTCCATTTCTTTTTAGGACTATGCTGCCGTTCAAGTATATTGTTTAACCGATAAGAGCAGTCTGCAGTTGTGGAGGTAGGAATGTCTGAAATTTCTGATTCTCAAAAACATTTTTCATCGGATGTTTTCTGCACCCGATAAACAATTCTTAGATTCCCAGAATTTCCTTTTAAATAGTAACTGTTACCTGAGCTTGTACTTGGTTTGGATGTCATGATATTCACTGAACCTGGTAATCTTCTTTCGTTGAGTCCGATTCCATTTCCGTAGGCCTGATTTGGTTGGTAGATTTTTCTTCTGAAGCTTATACAAACGGCCCAAATCTTAAAGTTATGCACTTGATGTTTGTTGAATATTTCCATCACGCTTCACTATATTTTAGACAACAACTTTATGGAAGTACACAATCAATAGAAATTGCAGTGCAGCGTTTGTAACCTGATTACAAGCGGTACCATTTGAAACATTCTTGATGATTTGAAACTTCCAATTTGAGTAGGCTACAGCGTTTGCATCGAATGTATATAGTCTGTTTTACAGAAAACAAATTATATTGTTTTGCTGTTTGTATAGTTTGCTTGTACTTGGTTTGGATGTCATGATATTCACTGAACCTGGTAATCTTCTTTCGTTGAATCCGATTCCATTTCCGTAGGCCTGATATGGTTGGTAGATTTTTCTTCTGAAGCTTATACAAACGGCCCAAATCTTAAAGTTATGCACTTGATGTTTGTTGAATATTTCCATCACGCTTCACTATATTTTAGACAACAACTTTATAGAAGTACACAATCAATAGAAATTGCAGTGCAGCGTTTGTAACCTGATTACAAGCGGTACCATTTGAAACATTCTTGATGATTTGAAACTTCCAGTTTGAGTAGGCTACAGCGTTTGCATCGAATGTATATAGTCTGTTTTACAGAAAACAATTTATATTGTTTTGCTGTTTGTATAGTTTGCTTGTACTTGGTTTGGATGTCATGATATTCACTGAACCTGGTAATCTTCTTTCGTTGAATCCGATTCCATTTCCGTAGGCCTGATATGGTTGGTAGATTTTTCTTCTGAAGCTTATACAAACGGCCCAAATCTTAAAGTTATGCACTTGATGTTTGTTGAATATTTCCATCACGCTTCACTATATTTTAGACAACAATTTTATGGAAGTACACAATCAATAGAAATTGCAGTGCAGCGTTTGTAACCTGTTTACAAGCGGTACCATTTGAAACATTCTTGATGATTTGAAACTTCCAATTTGAGTAGGCTACAGCGTTTGCATCGAATGTATATAGTCTGTTTTACAGAAAACAATTTATATTGTTTTGCTGTTTGTATAGTTTGCTTGTACTTAGTTTGGATGTCATGATATTTACTGAACATGGTAATCTTCTTTCGTTGAGTCCGATTCCATTTCCGTAGGCCTGATTTGGTTGGTAGATTTTTCTTATGAAGCTTATACAAACGGACCAAATCTTAAAGTTATGAACTTGATGTTTGTTGAATATTTCCATCACGCTTCACTATATTTTAGACAACAACTTTATGGAGGTACACAATCAATAGAAATTGCAGTGCAGCGTTTGAAACCTGATTACAAGCAGTACCATTTGAAACATTCTTGATGATTTGAAACTTCCAATTTGAGTAGGCTACAGCGTTTGCATCGAATGTATATAGTCTGTTTTACAGAAAACAATTTGTATTGTCATCATGATCATCATGTCGTTTTCTAGAATGATTTTCAGGATACTGTTGATGTTCACTTTAGTTACAGGTTCATATGGATGGTTCTTGCGCCAGATAAGAATGGTCTTGTTCCACTGAGGTTTTGATCAACGAAAATAAGTAGTGTTTTAGGGTGAAGAATTTTGGTAGCTTTTGAAAATAACGCGACCAGAATTATTAGATATTTGCGAAGTTCAATGGTTTCACGCGTAAGTTGCGTTTTTCTGCTCTTTCACAAACATATTTAACAGCAGTTAAACATCATTCTTTGTTAGAAAAGGGAACAAGCCTTTTCTTAACCATTCATGAAACATTTGCGCAGTCATATAAAACTTTCTGCTACAACGGATGCCCTGTGATTGAAGAACGCACTGAATCACATGTGCGACAATTATTTCAAACAGGATCGTAGGTTCCACTAAGTTTCCAGTCCGAAAAAAGGCAAACGTGACAGTTATGGAAAACTTGAAGTGAGCATGGTTGATTTAATAACGTATTTCGCGCCTTTCTCTTCAAAAACTCTGGGTTTTTTTTTTTCTCGGAAACATTTGAAGTTTTTCTTGTCAGCGTTGCTTACTTTGTTTGAATCCAGTAAGTCTTCAAAAACATTACCTTCCTTCAGAAATTCATTGATGCCATGGAACCATTTACGAATGTATCTTTTGCTGAGTTCCCACATACATTTGTATCACCCTTCAGTGCTCCCTAATATTAATATAACTATAATGTTTATAAGAATAATTAAAGTTAATATTCTTTTAAATATACGGAAAAATAAAAGCTTTCATATTTTTCAAGAATTTCGCTGCCTTGATAAGAACCCCACTCTAAAGCAACAGAAACAAAAGCCACACAACAGACCCACCTTCTGCTTAATCGAGGAAGCTTAGAACTATATTTTAAAGTTTCAGCGCTTGATGAAGACACTATTTGTGATGCGGAAGTTAGACAGTTGGAGTGCAGACGCTAGTCTAAAATAGTATTTAACCATCTTATTTCGTTACAAAAGAACATCGCGAGCATAGAGAGTATAGTGAAATATGAAAAAACACAAGAAAAATACATTAATATAAATTTGTACCCAAAAATTTTGATTTAAATGTACGAAATGAATAGATGTACGCAATAAAGTTGCTTCAATTAATGACAACATATAGCAATAAAGTATAAAATGTAAGTGCTGCTGCGACCATGAAAAATCAACACCCCACTAACTGCCTTACTAAGCATATTGGGATATTACGAATATATTAACATGTTCTATATACATTATAGAACTTATTAGAATTGCCGCTCTGTTCGAATGTTAAGTGTTTTGTTTTTAGTGCTGTGAATAATAAATGGACCATCACTGGTGTATGTCCCATCATTGGTTATCGTACCCTACACATTTATAGTTTCAAAATAAGCCAATTCTAAGTTGAATATTTTCACACAGTTTGTTTTGTTAGATTCAGAATAAAATAAAACTTTAATAAATATGAAAGTTATTGATTTTTTGAAGGTTTAAGATTGACGGTTATCTTTAATAATGTAAATGATTTCAGATTCAGCCTATTAAAAATTGTAAAATTACGGCTTTTTAAAACTCATACAGTGACTATAAAAAAATCTTTTGAGAACATAAATGCAATATTAAAAGATAAAAAATATCTAAGACTTTAAATAGAAGAAAATATAAATATTGGTGTCTGTTTTTTGTGCAATAATGTATGTTTTTTGTTAAAAAAAAAAAAAAAAAAAACTCACATTTTTTTTTTTTAAACAAAATATCACATTCTATAACAATGATGAGAGCTAAATTTAATTTCATTTATTTTTACAGTTAGAGACATGCACCTATATAGCAGGTCTAATGTATGCATTCCGATAAAGGAAATGAATTTTTTCTCTACAATTCTTGCCAGAAAAATATCTGATTACAGGGTGTGATTCCTCATTTATAACAGGGCAATGCATACTGTAAAATTCCGTCAAATCTTTGTACTTTTTACTTTCTGAATACCTAGTTTACTGAAAATATTATTTCAATATTTGTATTTGTGTGATTGCGTGCGCGCGTGTGTGTCTGCGCACCTGTGTTTGTGAACATGATGACTTCTAAGCAGTACTTCCAACAGAGCCGCCTTTACGAGGATATGTTATAGATTCCTTTTGTAATATCTGTATAGATTTGTGAAAAAAATCGACAAACAGATTAAATATTTTATCTATTTTTAGGCGTATTTCAGAACATTTTTTGATAGATTCTGTTACAAAAATCACGAACGAAATGTGGCAGATTACATATGATAAGCTGTGTGGCAATTTTTTGTCGCAGTTGTAATTTATTTCAAATTCAAAACGAGAGGTCCAGTGATCAAACCAAACTGATCCCATTGCGTCAAAAATTAAAAGCAAAAACATTTTTTTAATGGCCAGGTACTCCAGTGTTAAAGTTGAACAGATTCACTGTATGTTTTTTACGTAATGTTGCAACATTCATCAACGATTAATATTTATTTTAATTATATAATTAATTATATTTATTTCAATTATACAGCACTTAAAGTGATATAAATTGCCGTTGGAGAACATTCAGTCTCAAATCATTTCTAAAGCGAGACAAAATTACAAGAAAAGCAAAATTACATTATTATTTACCGGAAAGAAAGGCACAATGTCAAAACAGTAAGAATCAGCTTCTCAAAAAGATATCAATTACCTTAATAACATCTGTTCTGAACAGAAGACGTACCAAACAATACAATAAGTTCTTTCTTAGTACACGAAGTGAGAATTATTGGACTTGTTTATATCTCTGATATTTACTAAAATCTGTGGAATTGTTTTTTGAGATAACAATAAACATATATTTCTTCTGGAATCAAAAACTATTATTTACGAAAACAGGGTGACTACAAAATACTTTAAAGAAACTCTATGACTTTTATTTTACTGTTCTACTTTAATTTAATTAAAAATTGTAATAAAGCATTTCGCTATCAGTTTAAATATATTAAAAAGATTGGAAGATAAAATTTAATTTGAGAGTAGAGAATTTAAGGAGGTTTTTTATGTATTGGTAAAATTTCTGTTATTAGTTTATACATAGTATCCTTCAAAAATTTCTTTGATACCTATTCTATTTTTTTTTTCATTTTGTCCAACATTTAGTATTTGAATTATGTGAAATACAGCATTAACATTTCAAGATGTTGCATAGTCTATGTCACTATAAATCTAATAAAAAAATTATTTAGTTTTATTGCTAACGATTCAAGAATAATGACAGATTTATATATATATATATATATATATATACATATATATACATTCATTCATTTAAAGTTAAAAAATGCTATAAAAAGTGATAGAAAATCTTTATTAAGATTGACGATCGTTTCGTCGCACCAACGGCGACATTTTCAAAATCATTTATGATAGAAAATACTTTCGAGAAAGTATTTTCTATCATAAATGATTTTGAAAATGTCGCCGTTGGTGCGACGAAACGATCGTCAATCTTAATAAAGATTTTCTATCACTTTTTATAGCATTTTTTAACTTTATCTGTTTATAAGTGATTATTATACATGTGTTTATTCATTCATTTATTTAATTACTTTCTTTTAAAGTACACCTAAAAAAAATTGATAATTTCATTTGTATTAACTCATCGACAAATCATCATATAAAAATGTGACTGGTGACAATCGATTAGTTATAACGTCATATAATTGATTATATGCTGGAATTTTGCTTAGGGTATGGTCTACATATAAAATTTGTAACACCATTTAATTAATGTCTTCCGATTTTGTATCAGAGAGTAAATTTGATAGAAATAATCATATATCAGGTCAAAACAAAGTGTTAGTTTAAAAAGAAAGAAGATTATTATAATTCTTATATGTAAACAACCCTACGCGATTTTTAAGTGTAACATTATTAATAGTCGCTAGTACTAATCATTTGGTACTAGTCCCATGTTTATGCGGTGATTTCAAAAATGGTTAATACGGGGTAATCTTTTGTCTGTTCTCGAACTTTACATTCATTTATCAAGTTTGCATTATCATTTGTCTATTACACGAGGAAGTGTACTTTTATGGAGGACATCATAAACGGCTGGATACCGATTTACACGAAACTTGCACACTACGTTAAATCGAGCAAGAAAAAATGATCCTGATCGTCTCCGAATTCATGAAAATTCGTTTTGACAGGTTAAAAAAACCTGGAAATGCTTCTGTATACAGAAAAGAGCTCTAAAGATTTTCCCAATCCTCTTATACGAATTTTGGAACGCAAAACTATCTAGCTAGGTAACTAAATCGAGAAAATTCCTTTGATAATGTTAAAACATTTTCATTACTCAAAATAATGGTATTAATAGAAAACAATTCCGACAATTTTTATGACACAAGACCTTATTCGAATACGAGAAAACTACCCAAGTACGTTTCGACTCCGGCAGAAATCGTTATAATTATTTAAAGCTATTTTTGAAATGAATCTTCAGTAATCGAATCTCTTACCAATACTATTAGTCATTAATCAGCAACATGATTACGGACTACATCGAAGACGGCTTAACTCCATTCAGGAATTTTGCCTTCTTACTAAATCGAGCTCAAGAAAATGGTCCAGCAAGGTCCCTAATTCGGGAGCATTTACTTTGACAGGCAAGAACAAATGCAGCACTTCGTATGCAGACGTAAAAAATTGAAATAAAAAGTAGTCGAGACGATTTTAATGAGATGCGCCTTATATACTAATATATACTAATTTGAGTAGTTGAAAACCATTTAACTAGGACTCAACCTCAGGAACATGCGCTTTGATATGTTTCAACATTTTCATTCTGTTGTTAATCTTTCACAACCGAAAAACTCTCAAATGTTATTTGCCATTTATCAAAGCCACGGTTATGAAGATTTCTACTCTATGGGAGATATCATTTAAGTCGAATTTCTGGGCGGCCTGCAATACCCTTAGGGCTTATTGCATTCAGGCATACTGTCTGTTTTATATTTATCTAGACATAATTATCTGTCGAATTACGTATGAATTGTAATAATGCTCGAAGGCATAATTATTTCTGAGTTCGTCTTCCAATCTGATACAACTGAAATAAAATAAAATTTCTGCACCGATTCGAACTAAAGGAACTAATTAAATAAGTATCGACTTCAGGAAAGTTCATTTTGATAGGTTAAAAAATCTTAATACTAGAATGCCATTAATTTCATGTCATGTTCAATAGAATTAACTCCTTAACCTACGATTTACGTTTCAACAGCCTGGGTCCAAAACGTATACAAAATCTCGCAACATTCGAGCCATTCCATAGTTCAGAAAATCGGTCCTACGTTGTACCAAACGCGCACGACTTACGGAATGTAAATACATGCGTAAGATACAACTGGTTTAATTTTGTAGAATATTTGATAATTATATACAACCTGGTGTAATAATTGTGGTATATTTATCACAAAAGGTTTATTAATAATCCCGTTAGCCTTTATTGTCGCACTCCGGTCCATGCCCGTGATATTTACATTTGGCTCCATCATTTTATCAGGGATCATGCCCGTAATATTTAAATTTGGGCCGAGCGATGTACTACGGGCCACAGCCTTGCTAATCAAGTTTTTTTCCGAATACAAGACTACGTGCCTCAGACGTAGTTGCAGGTTAAGGGGTTAAAAAGTATTGAGCATTTTTGCAGATAAAGCAAATTTGACACACATACAAATAAAATACGAGTACCATACAATAATATTCTCTTTAACGCATAATAAATAACTCGACATTATTATAAAAAAATGTTCTTTTATCATGATAATAATAAATTGTCCGATAAATGCAAAAGCTTGTTAAAGGAAACACACCATTTTTTATGCAATTTTTTCTCGTTCGTAATTGTGGTCATCGACTACCGATGTAATGCAGCATGTATTCCTAGACAACAAATTACAAGAATATTTTTAATGAAGATGAAATATCTTCTAAACGCTTAAGCAAATTTTTTAAACATAAATTGAAAGAAAACATACACCCAGTCAAGTGGTTACTTCCATTTTTCGGGAAACATTTGATGCTTAAAATGTATGAGGTGTTTTCCCACTATTTTGTCCAACTGAACCGTTTGGATAAAACCTTCCACTGTTAAAAATTTGCGGCAGACTGTCAAGCCATCCGACCGTTTGAAAAAATGGTTATATACGCATAATTTTACTCTATTCTGACCATAATATGGGTAGAATTATGGTCAGAATATCGTTTATAAAAACGGTTGAATGACTGGACAGTCTGCTGCAATTTTACAGTGTGGGTATGTGGAAATCTTACATGTTTATCAATATTACAAAAATTAGAGACGTTTTATTTTTACTTGCGAGAGTGATTAACCACCATTTATTGTCTAGGGTGTTTTGAATTAGAGTTGAGTGTAGCAACAGAAAACATTTTAATAGGTCATAAGAAAAATGCATTTTCTGCAATAAGCAGTTTCTTGTATTGTAAAGAGCAGTTTCACATTAGTTTATTACTTCAGCAGCTGCTCATCGTCACACTTCTTTAATTTCACCCATCATCAAAAGTGATTGTGAGAATTCAATTTGCAACTGTAATATGCTGTAGCAATTCTATTAAAATACGACCATAGGTAATAGAAAGTTTCGATAAAAGCATCTAGAAAACTCTTAAATACACTGTTAAAAATTTGCAGCATTCTGCCCAGTCATTTGACCGTTTTTATCGAAAACGGTTACACAACCGTAATTTAACACTATTCTGACCATATTATTGCCCATTATATGGTCAGAATATAGTTTAATTACGGTTACGAAACTGTTTTTTTTCAAAAAACGGTCGAATGACTGGACAGAATGCTGCAAATTTTTAACAGTGTACATCTTACTACAGTGCAGCTGTTTTGATCCATCTTCATTGTTTTCTGTAAGCTGTCATATATAACTATATGGAATGTCCTACATTGCCTTTTTTGGGCTTAGGAGGCGAAACTAAAGTCAGTTCTACCTTAAGAAAATCCTAGCCGCACACATAATGTTGTATGGACAAAAGTGTAGAATATCTGGACAATATTCCGATTTGGTGTTTTGCAAATACATAAATATATAACAAAAAGTCATAACTGGATAGAGTACGTATAATATATACACAGAAAGCGCAAAAAATTAATTGAGAGCATTTATTATTTTAACTTTTAGAAAATAAACTAAGAGATATTTCTATTATGTACAAATTAATAATAAACGTTAGGTTTTACTCAAATACAGTATGGATAATGTAGAAATATATAATAAAATCTTGACTTTACACACATGTATTACGAAAGTTCAAAAACTGCCGATCTAGGCTCAGTCTGCCAGGTAATAAAGTTTGTTTGCAGAGACGTATTTAAGTAAACTGTTGAACATAAAAAAATTATTTTCGCATTTTAGATTCATTTGAAAATAGTACTACTGTATCATTCATATTAAAATATTTTTATGACAAAACAAATTGAAAATTCCACATTGAAATTATTTTGAAAAAATAAATAAATTAAGAAATAAAAGTAAACATGATTTTCGAATTTAAACAATATTGTATTTAAAGGACTCAATACCAATCTAATTTCATTTATGGTATTGTAAAATTTGAAGTATATAATAAATACTTGTGAATTGGTTTTTTTTTAACATACACTAAAAGTTTATTAATTTCAATTGCTAGCAACAAAAAAAGTTTAAAAAATTAATTTTCATTTAGATTCACTTTACTTTTAAAATAAAATTCCAGCTCACGCTAAGAAAATAAATTAAACAAATGTCATCAAGTTTTCAGAAAATAAAAAAGCATTTTTTAAACTCCTTTTTACTCCCATTAACAAAGTTTTATTTCGTTCTTTTCTTTAAAAAATAGTTTAAATGAATATACCATTAAAAGATCTCTGAGACGTTTCTTTATAAAAGAACTAAGATATAGAATGCATGTTTACGATTTTTCGTTTATTATATTTAAAGTGATTTTGTTGTTTTTCAAAGAAAACTGTTGTTAGTAAAACTAATGAGTGTTTAATTGAGTACAATTATTAAAATGGTTTATAATTATATAAGGAAAGATTTGAATGTTGTAAATTATTACGTTTATAATTTGTCTTATACACTTGTGCGTACACTTGTGTAGAAAACATTTCATGAACTGCGTACATAAAAAAATGCACTGGCTTCTAAAAGTTAAGGAACAAGGACTGGATGCATTCGATTGTACATGGTTTTATCGATTACTTTTAAAAATTATTGGTGAATTGTTCTTGAACTTCTGGGACCTAAAAAACGTGTTTTATTTCATATTTTTCGGTGAAATTTAGTTGGGAGGCCAATTAAGGGGCTAATAATAAAATTAATGATAAAATATCATTTTGCGATCACCAATGTAACAGAAAATGCTAAAAATCGTTTGTCACTATGTTAAATGACTATTTGGGTCCTGTTCAATGTTTTTGTAAAGTTGTG
Source organism: Maratus speciosus (assembly GCA_963932465.1). Taxonomy (NCBI): domain Eukaryota; kingdom Metazoa; phylum Arthropoda; class Arachnida; order Araneae; family Salticidae; genus Maratus; species Maratus speciosus. The sequence goes on from OZ010795.1 coordinate 163,602,162, forward strand.
TAAGCATAGAACTAATATTACTGAAGATATTATTGTGTTTGTGAAAATTTCAATAGTTTATGCCATACAGGATTTTCAACCAAATTTAACAGAACTTTCCGAAAAACTGACAAAGAAAATTAGCAGCAGAAAATGTCAAATAAAACATCAATATATTGAATATTTGATAGGATATGGGCATTAGTATGAAATAAATTTTAACTGCGCATGCGTGGAAGATTCAAAATTTTCATTTCAGAATTTGGTAGTCAACTATTTTGGGCAACTTCTATATAATGTCCAGTCAAATACTGTTAAAACTCAGAAATATTTAGTGAGCTGATTGAAAAGTTGTGGAAAATCCCTTATAATAAAGCTCTTTTTAGAAAGAAACCCACTATAACGCCCCTGTGAATTTTCGCGATGTTTGACTGGTCTTTTTTATACAAGTTGCCTTAAATAGCTGGCTATCAAATTATAGAATAAAAAGTTTAGAATCTTCCACGCATGCGCAGTTTAAAATTATTTCATACAAATGCCCATATCTTATTACATATTCAATATATTCTTGTTTTAATTGGAGTTAACTGTTGCTACTGTTCTTTGTCAGGTTTTCGGAAAGTTGCGTCAAATTTGTTTGAAAACTCTGCATGCTATAAACAAAAAACTTTTGAATTTTTCACAGACACAATAACATCTTCACGAATATGAGTTCTATGCTTACATAAATGCACACAAACGTTGAACAGGACCCAATTAGTCATTTAACACAGTGATAAACCATTTTCAGCATTTTCTGTTACACAGGTGATCGCAAATATTATTTTACTATTAAATTTGTTATTAGCCCCCTAAATGTTCTCTCTACTAAATCTTCAGCAAGAAATATGAAATCAAACATGTTCTTTAAATCCCAGAAGCTCAAGAACAATTCACCAGTAATTTTGGTAGATATTCGACAAACCCTGTACAATCAAAAGCATCCTGTCCCTGTACCTTAACTTTTGAAAATCAGAGTATTTAAATGAAATAAACTCTCAAGTGCGAGTATTACTCGCACACAGAGGGTTCCTTAGAATAAATATATGAATTTGTAATTGTATTATTAAAAAAGAAAAGTTGCTAAAAGAATACTAACACTTTGTAAAAAACTATAAAAGGTAAAGTTGGGTGTAACTGTATATACTAGATAAGTGTAAATGGATATTCATGAAAGTTCAAAGGGATATGGAACCTAAATAATATCAAATATAGCTATTCTGTACAACTCATTTCTTAATAGTATCCTAATCTGTTTATGATGAAATTAATTCGGTACTCACAATAAAGGCAGTGCATATTTAAACTTCATTTGGCATTTCATAAAACTAAATTCAGCCTAGTAATAGCCTTTATTTCTAGAGTGTAGCTAAAACAAAACCTTTGTTCAAATTTTAAATTTGGCATTGTGCTAAGCGCGTTTCGAAAGAAGGTCGCAAAGTTTCAGCGTCGTCTTGGTCCGTGCCGCGTTTTTTCAAATAGGTTTTTAATTAACATTTAAAGTCACTCAAGGCGTATTAAGTGCTCCACTCAGTGCCAACTAGTCGCGAATCCCTTAGTATATATGTGATTCATTCTAATTAAGAGGTCTCAGGATTCTTAAAGCTTCAAAATTTCAGAAATTTTTTTAGATCTTAAACTCCTGTTATTTCTGAACATTTTGATATAATTGTTTCCTTGAAATTCCTATTAGAACAGAATTTATGGCTTTTAAAATTATACCCGTTCAATAACGGAAGCGACGTTTCCGAAACTTTGACATAATTTTTTTTCCAAATGACTTTTTGGGCGTAACGCGCAGGATACCTCAAAAGCTTCTGAATATTTTTTCATGAAATTTTCTAAATATATATCTCATGTTAGTCTGTATAAACTGAACCTAAAATTTCCTTTTTATTGTTCAAAAAATATTTTTTTAGGTGATTATACTGTTGAAATTTTCAAAATATTATATTATAACAACTAAATACAACTTTACATTAAAAATATAAAAATGCTTTAAATGCAAATTTATTTAGATTCAGGGTAATTATTATAATCTGAAGTGTAAGTAAGCACCAAAATTTTCATTCTGGTTGCAATATCTATTTTGTAATCCTGCGCGAAAGCTGGTATACCTATTTTCTGCTAGTCAAATACCTGACAATTTCGAGCCCCCTATAAATACCAATTCTGCATCTTGAATTTTTTAAATATACGAAATTAAAGAACATGCTTATATCTTTCATCCCAATAAAAATTGTACTTTAGAATCATATACATTTTAAGACATTAAATGTTTAAAATGGTCTTTTTTCATTTTTTCCAATTTTACGAGTCCTGAGACCCCTTAAATCCGTCTGTTTTTAACAATTTTACGTTTATTGCTTTTATACTGCTACTGGACATTGCATTACACATATATATCATTAAAAGTTGTTAACTAGGCTTTAAAAGCCGATGGTACATAAAGTACGCCGCCCTTGCCATTATGTATGTCCAAACCGTCCGCATCTTTAAGGATTAATATCTCGGCAAATTAGTGACGATTTTTTCCAAAAATCATTATCAACAATGCTTTTATACTTCAGCTACGGTAGGCACCTCCAGCGCTGCTCAACACTTTTGCTGAATACCCGTAAATCGAAATTTGTGTGTAACTGAAAAATGCGATTCTCTCAAAAACTATGTGACCTAGGGTAATCGCTATAATTTTCCTTCAAGGTTTAAATTAACATCTACTAACTCTAATTTTTCATAATTTTAGTTTCAGTAGATTGGAAATTAGATAGGGGGGGGGGGGGGTCATATTTTTACGCTTCATTTTCGACGATATCTTTGAAAATATCATACCTAAAATTAAAGGGAATGTATTTTTGATTTCAGCGTTACGAAAGCTGTCACACGACACCCCACATGATATATAAAGATTATTTTTCATGTAGCTTAATTAGCCCCTCGAAATTTTTACTAAATATATTTATGAATGTTTAATAATCTGAAGCAAAGTTAGTTACATAACGCTATAAAAAGTGGGTAAGGTTGAAGTTACTTCTTCTTCTTCTTTCTTCAAATTTACCAGCATTATAGTTTGATTGGATACAGCTAGACTATACTATTTCATCTCTTCCGATTTAAGTCACGTTTTTTTATCTCGACTGATCCTAATACGTCATTTCGTTACTTCTTTTGAAACAACTAAAATAAAATTTAAGCTGGATAAGTGCCCTTGTAATGACATTAAATTAACTTTTAATAACTTTATTTTTATATTTAGATTGTTGAATGTGGATAATTTTTAATACTTTGTGCAATGAATTTTTCATTTTTATGTATAAGTGAACAAAACATTCTCAAACTCTACTTCTGATTAAGCTTCTATTCGAAGTGTATATTACAGACTACTGTCACAAGAACTGTATTGATATTTGAAAAAAAGTGTCCGACGGCTAAAACATTTAATTCATTTTTAAACAATTTTGCACCAGATCTACACGTATAATTGCCATAAAATGTTTTAGAGTAAAGGGAAAATATTCTGACAATGTAATCAAGCGAGGGTGATAAAACGGTACCGTCTGCAGTTTAAAAACCGAAGGCCAATCTTTCGAATCCAGCGAAATCCATTCCATCGTCTCAGAAAATTACACGTACGGTAGAGTTTGGAAATTGTAATGGGGCCCCTTTAGATATTTCAAAGGTAAGTAATGGCGTAAAGTAATACGAAATAATCTTTAAATATAATTAAAACAAAATTTATATTTTTTTGCCGAGTAAGACTAAATACAAGGGGTATATGTAAAATATATGGGCACAATTTATAACGCTATGTTGAACCACCTTCTTTCATAAATGACAGTTTGAAAAATTAAAAATTTATTTATTATTATTATTATTTATCATTTCCGTTTTTTTTCTATTTAGTTTCTAATAATATTTTTTACGAAAATATAATAGTTTTCTGTTAGTAAAATGGCGAAAAGTGCTTGTTATCTCTAATAACTTAATTTTAAATTCATAAAAACTACTACTGTAGTTATCATAACAATTAACTGCAGTTCAAAGCGACAAAATAACTCGGATTCAAAGATTATGAACAGCAGTTACATAATCAAAACTTAAATACATACTGAACATTATTTCTCGTTTACATTTTCGTCAGAAAGGGTATCTGACGTCATTGGGCACAGCTGCGCAACATAAGATAAAAATATAAAGCAATAAACAACACTTAATGATTTACAAAATTATTAGAACATCAATAAATATTACTTAGCAATTTAAAAAATGATTATGATAAAAATAAATCACACTTGTTGAATTGACTTTACTTACTTTAAACCACTTTACTTCCTTTTTGATTAATTTATTATATCTAAATTATATTTATCGATAACACTCTCCCCACATTTGAGTTGCTGACTAGCTACACAAAATTACATTCTACTACCCAAATCTCTGGGGCATTTTGGTCACACGACCAAATCTGGTTGTGTAAGTCGTTCGCTCAGACTCTGTCAACAAGTCTGAAGGATCTGTTCCCATCAGAGCACCTTGATTACTGCTTTCTAGCTGAAAAGGAGAAGAATAAAAATTAGTAGGAGATAATTCTAATGGAAAAACTCGTTGTATGGGCCTGATAACAACACCATGTTCTGTTTTTAATTTGGCTGTTCTAATTTTGCCATCCTTTCCAGGAATTAGGTCCACAATCTTTGCTAGCGGCCAAATGAGACATTTTTGTACATCGTCCCCAATGAGCACAAGTTCACCCAGCTTCAAGTCGGGTAACTGGCCAATTTCACGACGCCTTTGAATAAGTTGACCAAGATATTCAGTTCGAAAGCGCATTCTTAATTGTTCCATGAGCTTAATTCTGTATCGAAGACTTTTGCGAAACTGTGTTGCGTCAACTTAATCAATGTCCGTGACACTAGAACTAGAGTTTTGCACTAAAAACATGTTCGGTGTTAATGGAACTAAATCCTCTGGTTTTTCGGATTGATATGTGAGAGGCCGAGAATTTATAATATTTTCACAATCACACAAAATTGTTTGCAGTTCCTCAAAAGTCACGACAGCTTTACCGAGTGTTCGTCGGAGAAGCTCTTTGATCACACGGATCAGCCCTTCCCACCAGCCACCACACCAGGCGGCTGAGGGAGGATTGAATTTCCAAATGATTCGTTTCAGGTCGGAGAAACGAGTCAATTTTTGCCAATCAATCTTTGACAGATTATTATTGGCACCTTTAAAATTGGTACCATTATCAGAATAGATTATTCTGGGTCTTCCTCTTCTTGCAATGAAACGTCGCAAAGACAGCAAAAATGCATCAGTTGATAAAGAGGAGACAAGCTCTAAATGAACAGCACGATAGACTGCACAAGTATAGAGCACTATCCAGGCTTTATCCGCACTTTTAATAACTCAAGGTCCAGCTAAATCAACGCCTACAATTTCAAAAACTGTAGAATCTTTAATGCGATCAAAGGGCAGTGGCGCCGGATCGGATTCACGTGATTTAACTTTGTAGCGCTGGCAAGGAATGCATTTACTTACAATTTTTCGGACAGTTTTTCTACCTCTTTCAATCCAATATTTTTCTCTCAAAATACTTAGAAGAATTTGAGTTCCAGCATGACAATTCGCGATATGGAAATGTTCTATCAGCCTAACCGTGAAAATACAGTCATCAGGTAAAAGAATTGGCGATAAGAAATATGGTGTATCAATGCGTTCTGTAATTCTTGTCTTTACTGTAATTACACCGTCTTCATCTTTAAAACAGACTAGGTTAGGTATCGAACCTACATCTGGAAAAAAACTCACTTTGTACCATTGAAATTAAAGTTTTTTCAGCATTTTCGAATTCCTCATTTGATAATTTACCATTTTTCCTTGCACTGTATCGCGATTTCACATTATTTATGAATGTTAATAACCAAGCAACTAGTCTAATAATAGATTCAAATTTTGAAAATTTCCTACCGTACCAAGGAATATTTTTGACTGTTGAGTTTACATTACACAATTTCACTTTTCTCCTTTCACTAGTAATCTCTGGAATTTCACTATCAAGAGTCTCCGTCCTGGCCATTCCTCCCTTTCTTCCATGAGCCATTTCGGCCCTTCCCACCACCGGGATTCTAGCAATTGCTGGGGAGAACACCCACGCGAAATCAAATCCGCAGGATTCATTTTTCCTGGAACATGGCGCGATTCGCTATTGGGGAAAATACTTTTTATTTCTTTCACCCTGTTCGAAACAAAAACGGACCGTTCACCGTATTCTCTTATCCAGTACAACGCAACCATGGAGTCACTCCAAAAAATGGTTTTCATGTTCTGGACTCAAAGTGCTTGCTGTACTGAATGTGCCAACCTAGCTCCGATGTTACACGCGATTAATTCCAATCTCGGAATTGACACTTGCTTTATAGGAGAAACTCTAGCTTTTTCTCTAATTAATTGAATTTTTACAGCTCTCGGGGTTATAGTTCGAAAAAAGACGCAAGCTGCATATGCCTCTTTGCATGCATCAATGAAAACATGCATTTCGGTAGACTCATTTATTTCAACATATCGCGGAATTTGAACGTCCTCTAATATATTTATTTCACTGAACCATTTTTTAAAAGGTCTTTGAATTTCCTCCGGTAATGGAGAATCCCAACCTAGACCCAATTTCCAGGTTTGTTGTAATATAATTTTGGCTGGCAAAGTTGCCGGGCACAATATTCCAATCGGATCAAAATTTTTCTGCATAGAGCTCAAAATTAATCTTTTAGTGAAATTTTCATTGTTATTTAATTTATCAAAAGTTAAATTACACTTAAGCATATCCCAATCAAGATCCCACAATATCCCAAGCAATTTTGTTACACCCGAACTCTTTGAAACATTATGAGATTTAACATTACTTTCCCAATTTCTCAAATTAAAACACCCTCGAAACATAATGCATTTAGCCTGCTCGATAAATTCGTCTTGTTCCGCAGCATTCGAAACACCTGTAACACAATTATCAACATAAAATGAATATTTCAACTTTTCTGCCATATTCTCATAATTAAGAGATACATTATCTAATAAATGAGATATCGAAGCTGCCAACAAAAATGGGCTCGAACTCACTCCGAAAACCACCCTGCAATGTCTATAAGTAATTTCTTCGTTCACAGAAGGATAAAAAAATCGTAAAAAATCTCTATAATCCGGGTTTATGCTAATCTGCAAAAAGGCTTTTTCGATATCCGCAGAAAGATCAGTTTTATAAATTCGAAACCTATCGATAATGTCCGGTATTTGCTCAATTAAATTCTGGCCTTTATACAAAATATCATTTAAGGAACACTTTCCGTATTCTCTAGCGGACGCATCAAAAACGAGCCTAATTTTTGTAGTAGCACTGTCCACTTTTACCACAGGCCGATGCGGCAACAAATGCCCTTTCTGGACGTCCCCCGTTACATTCTCAATTATTTCTAAACCTTCCCATTCTCTGAAAACATTTTCATAATCAATAAGAAGACCTCCCCTTTTGTACGCGTTCGCACATCTTTTTATGCCTCTTCCACGTCATTTCTTTATTACTGGGTAATTTAATCGTACCAGATTTAAAAGATAAACAAACTTCATATCTACCATCTGGATGAATTTTAATACTGGTTTTAAAATCCTCTATTATTTTAGAATGATCATATTGATTTTTCAAACTTTCTACAGGCTCCCTAATACCGATCGTTTCAAGATCCCATAACTCATTAATAGAAGCATTTTTTACATACAAAGGTACAACAGACAAAACAGTATTACTATCATAATTACTATTCAAATTTTTATTGGGTTTTCCAGTTAATACATAACCCAATCGTGTTTCTAAAATAAATAAACCTGAATTTAATTTCATACATTTATTAGTGAATAATGTGCCAATTAAATCGCCCCCTAAAAGTAAATTAATTTCCGAATCCTCGGATTGAGATCAGGTAAAATAATTTGTTTTTCTCTAAGCTCAATAAGTGCCTCCACACTAGAAAGTTTGGGTACAAAACCAGTATTTTCAGAGAATACCTCAGCTCTACAACTAAAGGAGTCATTCAAATCAGAAATAATTAAATCATAAACATCACGTATTTGAACTGATGTTTCTCTCCCCCCAAAAAGGCAATGGGTCATTTTAATTTTCCTCTTAGGAACCAGATGTAGATTCTCAACCACCTTTTTACTAAAATAACTGTTTTGAGAACCAGAATCAATAATAGTGCGAACCTTTAGTTCCACATTCTTGTTTTTCACTTTAACCATTAATGTCATGAGATAAAAATTTTCACTATTGGATTGATATGTCATAGTATTAGTTTCATGAGTTTCATTTTCTTTCTTATCATTTTCACTATTATAATCTGGGCACATAAGAAAATGATGATATTTTTTACACTTAATACAGGTACATTTAAGTCTGCAGTTTTTAGATATATGGTTAGGCTTAAAACAATTAAAGCAAGCATTTTTCTTTAGTAAAATATTTTTCTTATTTTCTAAAGTCATATTTCTATCGGCAAAACAATCTCGCGATGAATTTTTTTTTATTACAAAATATACAAGTAAATTCTCGCTTACCTGCATTTCCGAAAGAAGTGTTTACTAGCGATGAAGACGTTGCAGGAGGGGAAGTTTTATTATCCCGGTCATATCTTTTATTAGTAGTATTAGCCCCCAAACCACTACGCGCTAAAGAAACCATCTCCTCGCTTTGCACTTCGTGCTTTAGAAAATACATTAAATTTTTGAGTGAACGTTCTTCATTCATCGCATCTTCGGCATTTCGTTTTCTTTCCCATGACATCAAGACTTCTTCAGGGAGGATCGATTCTACTAACGGGATCAGGAAATCCCCGTATTTTTCTTGAGTACGTCCTAAACTTTCGAGAGACCGCAACTTTCCCTCTAATTCATCATACAATTTTGGCAAATCTGTTTTAACTCGACCAGCGATGGCATTCTTCATGACCATTGTTAACAAGTCCCGTATATAGACTTGTACGAGCAGATCTTCTCTGCCAAATCTTTCTTTGATTTGATGTATTACTTGCTGATAATTAGCAGCTGTAGCTGGAAAACTCTAAACCATTCTGGCTGCTTTTGAATTCGGAACGACCGCCTGTATTAAGTATTGGAATTTATCCGAGTCCGAAATACTTTTATCTTCATGTATCTTCTGAAATTGGGCCCAAAATGACAAATACTCCTTAACATCACCGTTAAATTTCTTCAATTCTATCTTCGGCAATTTAAAACTCCTCTTCTCAAGAGATTCATTCCTATTTTCAAAAACAGGCGTCTGCAAAGAAATCATTTTTTCTTCTACTCCAGTCTTCAACTCAAGGTACTTATCCCGATATTCTTTGGCTGCTTGAAAATCGTGTTCACACTCCTTCTCGGAGCCTTCCTGTTTCAGCAGAATGCTACTGATATTTTTCTGACATTCCTCTAATCTCAAAATTTATCCTCTAATTGTTTCTGTAAAACAGACAGACTTGTAAGATCAATATCCAGTTTCACTACTTCTTCTGTAATTTTATTCGTGCACGACGTAAAACTTATTCGGAGATTTTTTCTTTCGAGTTTTAACGCTTTTGAATCCACAATTGCTATGTCGAACCCCACGTTTTCGCGCCAAATGTTATCTCTAATAACTTAATTTCAAATTCATAAAAACTACAACTGTAGTTATCATAGCAATTAACTGCAGTTCAAAGCGACAACATAACTCGGATTCAAAGATTACGAACAGCAGTTACATAATCAAACCTTTGATACATACTGAACATTATTTATCGTTTATATTTTCGTCAGAAAGAGTATCTGAGGTCATTGGGCACAGCTGCGCAACATAAGATAAAAATATAAAGCAATAAACAACACTTAATGATTTACAAAATTATTAGAACATCAATAAATATTACTTAGCAATTTACAAAATGATTATGATAACAATAAATCACACTTATTGAATTGACTTTACTTACTTTAAACCACTTTACTTCCTCTTTGATTAATTTATTATATCTAAATTATATTTATCGATAACAGTGCATGATGGCTGCGTTTATTAAATTGAAAACTGTACTATCAAAAAATGATTTTTCATTTCCGGTTTTACTTATATATTTCATACTTTCATTGTGCAACTTCTGTCTGTTTCTGCTATATAGTTACGCAATGTAAATAAGTAAAAATGTTTTATTTGCTGTACTATTATTGATTTATTGGTTAATTAGTTGAGGTGTTACGACTATTTTTCGAGCATATTGTATAAAACACGGAGACCTCATACCATATAGCATGCTTCAGATTTGAAGGCATGAATCGTATAAAATTAGCCTTGATAGTACCATAATTTTAATAATGTGCCTCAGATGGTAATGTCATCTTCTAAATTGATGCAGTGACATGCGGCATGTGTAAAATAAGGATTAGATTAAAGAAATAAAAAATAATATTTGAATTTATTTCTGTTGAAAATTTTAGACCTTTCTAAAACCATAAAACTGTCATGCAAAGGTAATTTCAAATATCAAATATTTATCTATGAAGATATATTTGAAATATGAAAATTTTTGTTTTATTTTCGGACGTTTCTATTTACGATCAAAGAGGAATTAAAAACTGGTGTTAAATGTGTGTCGATTTGCTGGTTTCTGGATAATTTTTATGATTAAAAAAATATATTTAAATTCAATTTGGAGTTGTAAATATGAAAATATTGTGTCAAAAATATTATTAAAACATTCATTGAAACGTGTTAAATATGTATTGCTTAAATACTTAAGACATTTCCCCTATGCTTAAAAATATACCTCCAAATACTAAAAAAATATATAATAATAAATAAAATTCCACAAACATTAGAAAATGTACTATCAGAAAAGTTACCGTCTTTTCTCCTTTTTTCTTCACAGAACTTCCAACTTTGTTATTTCACCGTTTTACGAAAATTTTTCGCTATTCAAAACGGGACATTTCCATTTTTAAATTAAATGCGGCAATAAATCATCATTAAAATAAAAGAAAAAATAATAGTTTTTTTTTTACTGATGCATAGTTGCACGGAACAATTCTTTCTATTGAATATATTCATACTCCTTTTTATCCTCTGCTAATGATTCATATCTTTATATTTGCCATTGGAGAATATTCTTTATCCCCCACAACAACTGGCTACATCCTACTATCTATATTATAAAGGACAAACATATCTGTGCGTAACGCATACGTCATTCTGCGAATGGCAACACTCTGAAATTTGAAATGAAATTTCGGTTTTGCAATTTTTGCTACTGCAAATTTTTAAACTTCTAAACATCGCACAGTTTAAATTTTTACACCGTAATATAGGGGGGAAATGTACTTTTAAATGCAATTTGTTTGAAAGCTCTATCTCAATTTATTTGTGAGATATTAATTTTTTTGTAGTTTTTAGTACCAATTTTATATTTGTGGCAACTGAAGTACACCATTTCTATTAAAAGTAAAGAGAAAATAGTCATGGTTTATTTTTATTGATTTTATCCTTATTGATGCCATTTTCACATTACAAATAAAAGTAACTTTTTTTTATAATTTTTGAACAGAAAATGACGTCAGCCATTAAAAAAAAACACGCATTCTTCTTCATAAATCAGTTACATTTCAATATTTTTATATTACGCTGATACTGAGTTTGAGACGCTAGGCAAAATAATTCAGTGAGTAAAAATGATGTCATATTTAAAACAAAACGATCATTTTCTTTGATAAAACTAAATATTTGACCAATACTAAATGGCCAATGCTACGACAACTAAAGGCAAATTTCTGAATTTTTTATTCGCGGGTACTGAGATTAGAACTTAAAGTTTGTGAGAATGTTCACATGCAAAGTTATATCGGACAAACGCGATTTTAAGTTTGGAAATACATTCATTAATAATCTATTGCGCGTTAAAATACTTTGAAATTGTGAACTTGAGTGGTGCGTATGTAAATTTTGAGAATGTGAAAATAACGCACAGTTTAGATTTTATGGGGGGATATTTCATGATATGACAAAGCAAAAAAAATCCTTTTTACCTATTTTTTCATCCCGTAAAAACAAACGTAAGAGCTTCAATCGATAACTGCATCATAATTATTCATCTTGATTACGTATTCTAATACGGTTTAATTTTTCAATAATTTAAGCAGTTGAAGTTTGTGGAAATAACATTTTGGTAATTTTAGGTTAAAAAATATTATTTGTTTTAAGAGTTAGGCAACCAATGTAAGATGAATTTTTTATTGTAAATATTTTTGTAGGTTTATCATAAATTTGACCTAACAGTTTCTTTCTAAACATTTTAGTTCGTCGAATTTCGACGGGTTCCAACTCGTTTAATTAATGGCAAAACACCACTAATAATTAACTGGAATTTTTCAGTTTTCTTGCAATTGAAATGGAAAATTTTCGCTTGTTTGTCTTGGAATGAATATTTCTATTCTTCGTCTTGGAAGGAACATTGCCCATTTTTAACATTCAATAAGGAAGTAATTATAAAAGAAAAAATTTCCGTTTATTAGTGTAACATTTACAAATTCCTCTCAAAATATTAAGTTTCCGTTAAAAAACAGTGCACGCATGTGCGAATATAGTTTACAGTGAAATCACAGTCAAACAGCGAAATATAAATCTTCGGTTATTAGTCTAAATCTTCGGCTATTTTTTTTTTCTTTTTTTTTAAATTTTTAACGTTTTGTAATGCAGTTGTTAATGCATGGTAACTGTGTAAGAAGTCATTACAATAACAATAATAAAAATTCTTTAGATATCAGTTTCTCAATTCTTAGTGTTTTAAAGCCTATTATACGCTGTATAATTTCATTTAATGTAACATAGTGGTCACTTCCTTTTTTTATTTAATGAATATTTTCTGATAGTTATTTTTTAAACATTTAAATAAATGCTAGCTTTCTACGAACTTAACTGAATATCTTAATTGCAATCTATTTTTATGTAGTTATGTATTTTATTAAATTTCATTATAATCAGTAATTTTTACTGAAAAAACTAATTAATTCGATAATAAACGTTACTGATAATTTAACTATTAATGCTAATAAATAATTATTTTTTTTAATATGATAATTTAATAGAAATAATGTGTTTAATTTCAGTATTAATTATTGCTAGCACACAATATGTGTAAGAACATACGGGGCATTCTCACAATCTTTTGACTTTTGGGGGAAAAATATGGCGAAATTAAACTTGCTAAAATAACATTTTAAACTGATAGACGAATGCCTTAATGATTCAAAATAAAGAAAAAATTGTCAGCAGCTGAAGTTTAAGTTAAACTTTCGAGTTTAATTTTCCTTACCATTTTACCCCAATAACTTTTTTTTTTCTTCTAAATTTTTACTTATAATGAATTTGCATAGTACCAACAGGACATTCAAATAAGAAATAATAAAAATATAGTACTTTTAATACAGAATTTTTGTATAACATTGTCTTAAAGGGGTGTTAAAGAAGGTACGGTGAGGTAAAAAAAAAGGGATGGTATAGGAAAAAAGGGACGAAATGGTAAAAAAAAAAAAAAAAAAAAAAAGGGACGGTAAGGATGGAACAGTAAGGAAAATTACCAATTATTTTTAGGGAAATCATGTTAAGACTAAGTGGTAGCCACAATATTCATTGATTTTTAGAAACAGTTGTTAACATTGGATTATTATTTTTTTTAATTTACTTCGAAAAGTGCAGGAATAAACCTTAGGACGGTAAGACTACCAATAAAGCCACGATGCTTGAAATTGATATTTAAATGCTGATTTAAATTCTGCAGTAAATTTCCTGTCAAAGAATTTTAGACATTCTTTCTCTAGCATACTTCTGCATGAGAAAAAACGGGAAAAAAATTTTGTGGCTGCTTATGGAGTGATTTTCTGTATAATTTTAGAAGAGGTACGGTAAGGAAACTAAAACCCAGGGACAGAGTTTAAAAAATAATAACAACCCTATAAATGTGTGCAGGCTAATTTTTTGCTACATATTTATATAAAACAATAGTTCCAGTTTCGAAAAAAAACTACACCGAATTATTTTTATTGAAACAATGTTATACAGATAGCTCCAAACTTAAAAATCAGCATCAGGGACACGGGACGGTATAGGAGTTTTCCAGGTATTTCGACCCCCAACATCGTCCAAAACTTATTTATCTCGTTAATATTATTATGCAATCATGCAATGGATGCTCCCCAGTATATGAAATAAAAAAACACAAAAAAGTGTATTAAAATAAAAATTATTATTCAGGGACATGAAAGTCAAAAGATTGTGAGAATGCCCCATACTACTATTTAATGTTTTCGAAAATTTAACTGCGCATTTTAACAGCAATAATTTTCGACAAGTAAAATACATTGTTTAAATTAATTTTTGTTAAGCTAATTTATTCAGAAGTATTAAGAAAATATAATCACGACACAGTCAATGTAAGAAGCATATATACTAAAAATTTATTTTATTAATATATACAGGGTGATTACAAAATAACATGGAAAATCAGGCATAAAACAAGGATGAGAAATCACATAGGAAAATAGGGTCGCAAAACACTAACTTAGTGAAAAATACAGGGCTCTTCATCCTAACTCAATTTGGGTTGCGGGTAATAATTTTCAAAAGCTGAAGTATATTATAATAAAACATTTAACAGAGGTTCCCACCTTTGTTGTAAATGTGATAACACCAAACAAAAGGGACAAAAGTTTCATTATACGCGCCATGTCCAACATTTTGGACTGTGATTATCAATTCACAAGGTATCATCGATTGCTTGAGCAACATGTTTTTCCAGAGCTTTTCGTGATATTATCACACAGGGTTCGTACGGGTACCGTTACTTTCGAGGCAAAATATCAATATTTCCTTATAAAAAAAATAAATCAAGTTCAAACGCGCGAAATTTCGCCTTATTTTTGGAAAGATTGTCTATAACAAAATACTGGTATCGAAGAATTTTCTGGTTTGGAAATTCCAAGACCACTACGAAGCATGTGACATTTGACACAAAACAAGATCATTGCATTTTTATTACAATGTTTTTTATTTTTCTCGAAATTATTAACGTCAACCCGGGTTTATTTAGGTTGAAAAACCCTGTATTTGCGACTAAACAAATGTTTGCTATCCTACGTTCCTAATGTGATTTTTATCCTTGCTGTATGCCTGATTTGCAATGTCATTTTGTAAACTTTTTTTGAATCAGCCTGTATATATATATATATATATATATAGAAGTGTGTGTGTGTGTGTATATTTTATCTTGTCAAAACATGCTTTCTGATTGTTAGTTTCTCTGTTCGGTTATAAATCCTAGTCTATTATATATTTTATGTATGCTTATAATATATTTAGCTTTAAAATGTACAAAGGATGAAAAGGAAGCTAGATATATCCATTCATGAATGAACTGCTGAAAGGGATAATAGATGTTCAGATTCCATATGACATAAGGCACGCAATTCATAGTATTATGTCTACAACGATGTTAAGGAATTTCTTAAACCTTCTCTCTGCATGTATAATACATATGTATAACCTTATTACAATATCTGCGATGCTATTAAATACAAATATCTTTCACTATCTGCAGTAAATCCATGAATATATGCTCTGTATGAAATACAATCATATATATCTAACACAAAAATTTATATAAAATTTCAATTGTTGAATATTTAGAGATTTTAGTATAGATTTGAAATATATATATATTTAAAATTTTATCAGTCTCTATACATTTCCTTGATATAATCTTAGATAGTATTAATTTAATTTTAATTTCTGTTACGCAAACTTTAATTATTCCATTTTTATTTTTTTTCTTTATTATTTTTCGTGTTCGTTACTTCTTCCCATATTTCTAACGTGCATGTCTGACTTTTTCTTGAAAATGTGATGCACATTTTCCTTGATGCATGAAAATCATGTATATTCTTCAATAGTAACATAACCACCTTTGCGTAAAGAAATGTTTTATATTATCTATTTCTTCACTATACAATAAATTAATTTTCTTGTACATGCGCTTAAACAGTTTGCATATCCATGTTTGCATATGTACCATCTCCTTATTTTTTATGCATCATCATATTTGACTTTTTAATATATCTATAACTTCTTAGGAAGTAAGGAGAATACTGTAAATAACGACGTAATGAACAATAAATATCAAAACATCAACTTTTTTGTTCATTCACATATCAACCTCAACTTTTTAAAGCTTAACTGAAATGAAATATTACATACATGTATACTTTCATTCCTTGTCGATAACGACTTTTGAATCTATGCGTTTTTTTATTATAGAAATCGCCTCTTGAAGTTCCTCTGATCTTCAGTTTTATATAGATTCAATTCATTTTGAATTTACACTACTCAATTTTAAATACTGGATATTCGCAGATATAAAAATTTTTAAAAAATTGAAATTTCATTGAAACAATGTTTGATTTTTTTCAGGAAAATATAAATAAAATAAAAGTAATTTTTTTTTTAATATTGGAAAGAAAAATCTTCATATTTGCAATTGTCCATTAAATTTTACCATTGGGTTCTCTCATTATATTAACAAACATTTATTCCTGATGCAGCACACTAATTGTCTCATATTTGCTGCGCAATTTCCATAGCATTTGCAAAAATGTACTTACAATAAATTTCTTTTTTCTCTAACCCTCTTTATAAGATTCTCTTGCATATAAACCAATCCAATCGCCTCATACAGCTTAAAATAATTCTCATATTTTTGTAAAATTTCTATAAAAGCGTGGCCTGTTTCTCTAATGAATCAAAACTACAATCAGTAAACTTTAAAGGATAACTGTCATTTCGGACTGTGTCCCATAAAAGCACAAACATAAAACCACTGACTGCCAGTGTCACAAAATAGTAAACATTAAATAGCAAATGTGTTAACTAATCTTTAGGGTATCATGAGAATAAATAAATATTTGTTAATAAAAAATGATTCCATTAAAATATTTTTATATTTTGAAGTACATATTTTACTTTTATATTATTTTACGTATCTTAAAATTAATATAAATTTCTACGTCTCCAGAATACAGTTTTAAAAGTCGGGATTTCCTGTTCACCATCTTTCTGTACATTGACGCTTTTCAGAGTTTACAATTTTAACGTTTCTCAAAACAAAAATCTGATTTTCGATGTGGATGTAAGCAACGATAACTTCACAACGGGGAGGAAATCTTAAAGCGAAATACCTTCTTATAAAAATGTTTTATAATTTTAGTATACAAAAAAAAAATATACGAAAATTATACTCCTAACCAACCCTTTTTTTTGTGTAGATAGAATCGCAAATGGATGCATATGCACTCTTAAAAATTTTGCTCTGCTTTGAAACAAGTATTTGTTCTGTAATAAATACAACCGTAGGATGGTGAAATAATTCCAACATTTGGAATTTTGGTTGTGTTATTTATCAGTGTATAAGAAATAATTCTTTCTCTAAGTTAACCTTGCCAAATAAATATGAAACTACATTTTTTGTGTAAGTAGAAACGCAAATGAATGTATGTACACACTTAACCATTTCGTGCTGCTTTTAAACAACATTTGGTGCTCCAGTAAATTAAACCCTAAGATGATTAAATATCGTTCCAATATTTGGAACTCCGGTTGAACCATAATTCCAATAATTGAAACGAGATTTCGTCATCTTATAGTGGCGACTATTGCCGCAAGAAAAGTTGGTTCGATCCAACATAAATTCTTTAACAGTATATGAGAAATAATGCTTACTCTACATCTATTTTTGTCGCTGTATACATAAAACCAATCTCAAATTATTTCATTTTCACTATTATAGTTCAATATGTGTACCATTGGAAAATATTTTGAACTGACAGTTAAAAAATAAAAACTCTTAAATAAATAAATTACACTTTACTAAATAGATCTTACGGGGGCGCATCGAATCTGATTGTGACTTAACTAGCAAAAAAAAAAAAAAAATATCTTCCTTTAAGTCAACCCCTGTCGGATTCGAATCCTATTTCATACTTGGATGTGTGTTGTGAGTCCATTATAAACATAGTCCCGTTCAGTTTAACAATGGAACGTTTCGCAATTTTAATGCATTTTCTGTGTATATTAAAAAAATGAGTACGTACGTTTATTAAACGATTGATACATACATAATTACAAATCTTATAACCGGATCTGCCAGAAAGGAATGGATTTTATTTTTTGAAGTATTCATTAATAATTTCTTTTATTTGTCGAGTAAAATCTCTGGTTGAGGAGTAAGAAGGAATAACATTTTCTAATTGATATCGAACCAAAGGGAGATTATTTGGTAAATATTCATGTAACTGCAATGGATCGGACAAATTAACTTAAAAACTCAAATATTGATAATTTACATGTTAAATTTGACAATTATTTAATTTATCATGCTTGGATATAATATTGATAACACCCCGAAAATGTAATTACTCTGCAATGAACATTTATAAATCTTATTTAAATGCAAAATATTAGTTGATCAAATAAAATTTAAATTCACATAATATTTTTAATCATATCTCTTAGCTTAAAGTTTTATATGTTATCATACTATTACTCTCAAAATACTGATATTAATCAAAAGCTTTATTGGAGAATTAATCATATCATGATGGGACGTTATAAGCTACGTGGATTAACAAACCTGTTTAGTTTATCTCCTAAAAGGTCTGTTATATCAATAAAGTAGTTTAGTGTTCAACTGCGTTATTAGAGGTAAGACTATATTAAGGTAGATATAACTGTCAAGATGTTGGATGAAATGATATGTCACAAAGGTCAACAAAATTGTGAAAAGACATGCATAAAATGCACAACAATCTATTTAATATAGATTTTTAAAACATTTTATGAGCTTATTTAAAAAGCATGTTGCATGTTAGTGTAAGATATAAACATGTTTTCATTATTTTAAGAACTGAATACTTTATAAGTTAAAAGATAGTATATTGTAATTCAGCAATGAAAGAGCCAGTATATATTCTTCAGAGAGAAATAAACTATTAAAATAAACAGTAAAAATATCATATTGTGGAAAATCCATAAAATGTTTAAATATCGATGTAAAACTGGAAAGAGAATGACAAATTCCCAAGCATGCTTATACATTTAACGGAGAAGCATTACTTTTTGCTTTATTTTCTGAGAAATTCAAAATTAGTTGCACTTTATATATTGTGTCGCTGAATGAATTGTAATTATACCTAGTGTCTTTCGTATTATAGTCAAAACAGCACAAATGTTTCAAAGGTATTATGGTGAAAACATTGCAAAAATCATCATTCTTGATACGTTTAAGATGGAAAACCGGAGTTCCGCTTCTCGCGAGACATTTTGTACTGTTGCTTGAATAAGTGAACGTCTACTTAAGTCTTAGAGCAAATATTTATAGTGCATTATCAGACATTTTTCTTGGATTTCCGGACCTCATATATGTGCGTGTGTGTGTGTGCTTGCTTGGTGCCTTAAAATGAGCTAAAAGTTTTAAGAATTCATTAGCAAGTAAACGATGATGGCTATAGAAGTTATTTTTATAAGAGTGTAAAGTCAGGAGTTTTTAAAGATATTGATGATTTAATTTCAAAATCACCGACAGATTCGTAGATCAAAATCTAATAAGACAAAACAAAAATTTCAATTTCAATATAAAAGCCCATTCTTCTCATGAATACAGCTAAACTGTATGAAGATTAAAGAATGAAATTCTAGTGCTTAAAACAGCGCAAGGAATTCATCTATCGGTAATATTTGAAACCAAATCAAATATGTTTAGTAAAAAAAAAATTCAACTTCATACATTACACATTTGCATGGATAATTTCTGTTTATTTGTCAGTGGAGTTCAAAACGGTTCGGTTTATTTTAGGGTAAACTGTATACATATATTTGTTATTGCATGTGCGTATGTACGTTAGATAGTGTAAAGTCAATAAAAGCATTAAACATGAATAATTCAAACATTAATCAAGATTTAAAGTTGCCGATTTCGATATGTAAATGGAAGAACAAGGTGTGTAGTTAAATCATTTTTTATCCTATTAACATCTGTACGCCTACAGTTAGAGTCATAAGTTTGCTGTCTATTCTCACAAAAGTGAGCAATGTCCTCTTCGATGAGAGTACCTTCAGTGTCTTCTCGCGACAATGTAATGAATTCGCGTACCGATTTCGAAAACTATACGAGATGCGGGAAAATAGTGAATTTCATAGTTGTACAGAAAACATCTATTTAGTGCGAAAACATATGCTGTGTACCTAACTGAAGTTAATAATGCACTTAGAACGCGTTTTTGTGATTCTCAAAACATTTACGTATACACCGAGAGACGGCAGCACAGACAATCACCTCATCGAGTTCATGGATGAAATTCTTGGATTAATTAAATCTTGATTCGCATACCATTGTGTTTTTCTGCTCCTAATCCTTCATTTTTTCCAAACTTTTTGGTGCAGGAACACAATGGTAAACCTAAGAGTCAGCCGTCAAAATCGGGTTTTCAGGTGTTTTCCACAAAGATATGACTTGGCAGACCGATTGCGTTTTAATATGCGAATCAATATTTAACTAATCCTATAATTTCTTCCGTTAACTCGATGAGGTGATTGTCTGTGCTACCATCTCCCGGTCTAGTATCAAACGTCGTCCAAAATGTATAACTAACTGTCTATGCGGGCAGTTAGCATCTTGGCTTAATCTGAGGTATTCAATCAATAATGTTTCGTGTTTTTGCTTAGTGAAGTAAATGTTATCTCCTATAGATACGTTTCATAACTAAAACAATATTTTAAACCCTAAGCAAAAAATGAGCGTACGACATGTATTATTGTATTTCTTCAAGTAAAGAGGATATCTTTTCGTACTAGTCGATGCTGCTATACAACTTTATAATTGACTTTTTTCCGACGTTATGTAGCCTCCTGAAGATAGAGCTAAGAGGCGCTGTAAGAAAGGAAATCGAAAAGCTTCATGGTGGCTTAACCCTTTATATCCCAAAATATGAGTTTAAAGAACTATCTCCTCGAATTTTTTTTCCTTGCATTACTGTGATACATTAGAAGATATATGCACTAATAATAAAATATTTAATTTTTTTGTTAATTACGGCTAATTACTTCATGTGGTGCTTAAAAGTACCGTTGGGTCATAACGCTTGGCCAAAAAAAGAGATTTAGAAAAAAAAAAACTACATCCACTTTTTATTATTTTAATTGACATCATGCATATATCTAGTGTATGTATGTCTATTGTGTATATATAACTAGAGGGTCATGCTGTTGCTGCATCATCAACAAGCATTTCGCCATTAGAAGAATATTGTACAGTTGTAACATATCTCAAAGAAATTTTCAAACTTTTAGATGTAGAAAACACAAAATGATTCTTAAAAATGCTAAAAGGTATTATTAAATTTTTTTCTAATTTGTAACTTTTTCCATTTTGCTTAGAAAAAAAATCTAAAAATAAAAATAATATATTTTTTGCTTTATTATCCCAACAAAGAGGAAATTTCTGCCCAGCAGCAAGATAGGTGCTGGAAATGATGGAGAAGTGCTATTCTGATAAGGCGCTTCCCTGGTTAGATTTGAAGGTTCATTGTTTATGTCTAAAGGGGAGAACGGGTCTAATATCACCCTTAATTTAGATAAATGGGTTTTTCTATCCGATTTGGTATACCAGTTTATTCTGATAAGGTGCATCCCTGATTAGATTTGGAAGTTCATTGATTAAATAAAAAGGGGGGAATGGGGGGCTATTACTCACTTAATTTAGATAAATGTGTTTTTCAATCCGATTTGCTTCAAATTTGGTATACCGGCTTATTTCGATAAGGCGCTTTACTTATGAGATTTGGAGGCTCATCGGTTAAGTATAAATAGGGGAAACGGGCGGGCTAATACCCCTTAATTTATTTTTCGAGGGGCATTATTCTTCTAAATATGAGTCTAATATACAATTAGTGTGAATAGTCATTGAGCTCAATGCTATCAGTTTAACTGGTCACTTTCCTATTTATTTATGTATGATACAGTTTTCTAGAGAAGTCTGACCATTCATTTGCAGTAAGTATCCCTTCTGTTTCATGCTTCACTATGGGATTATGTACAGCAGTGTAGCTTACATTTAGTTTGAGATGTGATGTTTACGTGAAGGTAACGACCAGTTCGGCGAAGAGTAACAACATCTCATGCAGATCATATCATACAGCGAATAGCTGTGCGTTCACCCAGGGGTTTCTGTCAAAACATAAAGGCAGCTTTGCTTGCGGCAGTAAGAAATGTAAACCCAATCACTGAGACTAGGCGTTTAAGAAAGGAATTAAAATTGTCTTTGCAAATAGCAAGCGGTCTTAAATGTTGTGCTAAAGATCGAGCGAGCTTAAACTTGTGTTAAATAGATACTATATGTTGGAATTTTTTCTGTTGAAACATTTCAAAAATATTAAGGATCTATCCGTTTGAAATACGTCACACGGTATTTGAAACATATTCTTTTGTGAAACGATCAATGTTAGAAATACTTTAGAAACAGTGCAACAATAATAGTATTTTAATTTCACATAGAAATAAGAGAAATAATAAGATGTGTTATGGGAAGAATGAATTCTGCAACGTCGTTAATATTAAGTTTTAGATGAATGAAAGGAACTCACAATAAGCAATTAAATATATTTTTTTATTTATGTGCTTCTGGCACAATTCGCTCATATACAATTTCTATGAAAATGTGTTTGACTTTTTTCGGCGACATTTTAATGACATTTTTGCTTCCATGAAAGTTAGAAACATTGTAGAAACAAAGTAACAATTATAGTATGTTATCCGTTCATAGAAATAAGAGAGATAATGATGTATGAGTTCTGGAAAGGATGAATTCTGAAAGGTCGTTAATATTAAACTTCAGATAAATCAAAAGAACCAGTAATATGATATTAAACAATATTTTCTTTAAGTATTACTGGAGCAATGTAGTTATATAGAATTGCTCTGTGAATATTATTTTTCAATGATATTTTAGTGGCTTTTTTGTTTTTAATATAGTCACATAAAATATTAGAAATCGTATTCTTTTAGAAGTATTTAAAGTAAGTACAATTAATAATTGTTTTATAATAATGCCTCATTATCAGAATATTTTCCTTTAATAATACTAGTTGCGTGGAAACCCGATGTGTTGCTTTTGAATTGAATGAGATCTTTCGATTCTTATGGGGAAAATAAAATCTAACTTTATTGTAAATTTAGAAGGCAATTATAGTATTAGTTTTATAAAATAGAGTATTTCAAATAATAAATTATATTTACAATTTAAGTCAAAAACTTTCCCAATAAAAAGCACGTATTGTATAACTTTATTTGCAAAAGCTTTTCGTTCTTCCATGATTCGGTTTAAATTCTGCTCTGGTATAGAAATGACGTGCTATGAGTATACTTATATAAAAATTATATTTTTGGCAAATTTATTTAAAGTAATTTTATATTTTTAAATTAAAATAAATGCTTAGAAAAATATAATTTTTCACACTAAAACATTTTGTTTTTTACGCCCTTGGGATTCGACATCTTAAAGAAATTGTTGAAAATCAGTTTTTATGCCTTAAACTAAATTAAAAACGCTACGGTGTATTTTTTTCTTTTTAAGTGAATGGAATTAATCTCATTGTTCCAGTCGGGAGACGATTTTTTGCTTTCTAAAATAAACTGATTTCCGAAGCTCGAATAAGTGAAAATCAGTTTGTATTTGTTGAAATATTTTCGAAAAATACGATTCAATCACAATATTATTTTCAATATCTATTACAAATAGTTAATTTCAATTTGAAAATTATGTCAAACAAAGCAGTATAATATTCCCTACAGTTTTCACTTTTCTCTCTATTAACACTTCACCGGCGACAGGTATGGGAAAACAGTGCTTTTCCCCCCGAGTTATCTCGGGGAAAACGGTGATGGGGTTAATCAGAGAAATGGAGTAATGTATTTGCCATCATTAAAGAAATGTCATTAAAAATTGTTTAAAAATTAATATCTCTAAAACTAATTCTAATATTTAAATTCTACTTTTGACATCGCCGGATCCATGCGGTTAACTCTCGTTAGTTTGATCTCCCAACGCTGCATATTCTAGGAGGAGTAGCTGTAAAATTCAATAGGACAGTTATAATAGATTGATATATATATTGATGATATTAATATAATAGATTGATGAAGTTATAATTTCGTTACGAAAAATTAGCCAGAGAAAAATGCTGAACATTTTATATTGTTTTATTTTCAAATGGGTTCATTCGTAATGGAACCTGCACGCGATGGAGGTAGATTAAAAAAAAAAATCATTCTTGTAAATTATTTTAAAAGCCATAATACATCAGTCTTAGACATGATAAATCAGTTAAGATACAGTTTACAAAGAAATTGAATTTGAAGTTATTTTTTTTCCTGTATGACAATGTGCAAATTTAAAATGTACGGTGAACAGAAAAAAAAAAAAAAAAACTGCATTAGAAAAAATCGCAAAAATGAAATTACATCCTCAAGTGTTGTCCTTCGCAATATAACGCCCAGTCACGTTTGTCTTTTATAATAAAGATACAGCAAATTAGACATTTTTTTTCCTCCTAATAAAGAGATTTTTGCATACATTTTAAAAATACAAGTTTATGCTTTCACACGTATCCCCCAATCCTCTCTCTATTTTTTATATAAATCTTGCAACGAAATGTGGGAAAATGTGTTTAGTTTATATACACATTTAACTACAGATAATCTGATGATATTAGTATAATTATTAGTTGTATATCATTTAAATGATTTAATAAAACTGAAATTTGAAGAACACACAATATATATATATATATATTAATTGTTTACTATAATATGAAAACAATTGTTTTTGTTTAATGCCTAAAAAACACTGAAACATACCCAAGTTAACGTCTTTATTGACATATAGGCTTCTACATATGTACACTATCTATCATATTTATTAACATATTTATCATATATCTACATGGTAATTATCTACATACTCAAATGACTTATTCATTAAATTGGAAATAACCATATAAAGGACTTAAAAATATAAACTGTACTACCTTGATATGAATGAAAATCTACCGATTATTTAATTGGTTAACACTTTTCTAATTATTATTCGATAATATACTTACTTTAGCCTCTGAAACATTGCAGTACTGTAACCAAGTGGAATTCCAAGCTATACGCGAAAGATTCTATTGAGTAAAATAAATATGAGGCATTCGCACAATCTTCTGACTTTTATGTCCCTGAATAATAATTTTTATTTTAGTGCATTTTCTTGTGGTTTTTTTTTATTTCATATACTAGGGAACATCCCATTGCCTGATTTCATAACAATATTAACGAGATAAATAAGTTTTGGACGATGTTGGGGGTCCAAATACCAGGAAAACTCCTATACCGTCCCGTGTCCCTTATACTGATTTTAAAGTTTGGAGCTGTCTGTATAAAATTGTTTCAACAAAAGTAATTAGATGTAATTTTTTTCCAAAGTTGGAACAATTCTTTTATATAAATATGTAGCAAAAAATTAACCTGCACACATTTTTACGGTCGATATTATTTTTTGAACTCTGTCCCTGGGTTTTTCATCCTTACCGCCCCTCTTGCTAAACCTATACAGAAAATCACTTAAGATGCAGCCACAGAATTTTTTTCAAGTTTTTTCTCATGCAGAAATGCTAGAGAAAGAATGTCTAAAATTCTTTCACAGGAAATTTACTGCGGAATTTAAATCACCATATAAATATCAATTTTAAGATCGTGCCTTTATTGGTAGTCCTACCGTCCCCAAAGTTTATTTCTGCATTTTTCTAGGTAAATAAAAAAAAATAATAATTTAATTCAGTGTAAATAACTATTTCTAAAAATCTATGAACATGCTCCTGCCACTTATTCTTAACATGATTTGCCCCAAAATATTGGTAATTTTCCTTAACGTACCATCCTTATCATCCATTTTTTTTCAATTACCATCCCCTTTTTTCTTTCCGTCCCTTCTTTAACACCCCTTTAACAGAATGTTTTACCAAAATTTTGTACTAAAAATACTACATTGTTATTATTTCTTATTTGAATGTCCTATGAGTAAATTCATTTTAAGTAAAAATTTAGAAGAAAATAGAAAGTTATAGTGGTAAAATTGTAAGGAAAATTAAACTCGCAAGTTTAACTTAAACCTCAGTTAAATAAAACATTTTTGCTGCTGACCATTTTTTTTAAATTTGGAATCATTAAGGCATTCGTCTATCAGATTAAAATGTTATTTTAGCAAGTTTAATTTCACCATATCTTTATTCCCGAAAGTCAAAACATTGCGAGAATGCCCCATATACACTCTTATACATGATTATTCATGTCTTATGGGTGATTAAAATTGTTGATTTATTTTATGCAAGTGACAAAAAAAGAATTAATTTAACCATTTATCTTACCGACGGTACTTATAAGTACCATTAAAATAACTTGTCGTACAATTCATTTAATACATCAATTAGTATTAATACAATTTACTATGCGTTAAAGATGCATTGATTTTTCTCTTTCCAAAAAACATTATTGGTTACGCAAAACAAAAATATTTTAAAAGGTTGATTTCTTTTGCCTTTGCATCTCTTCAGCTTCCTTGGCGTTGGGGGAGAGGACTTTTCAATTCGGAAATATTTCTATTGTAAGAACATTATATTTGTAGATTTCATAATTCTACTAAATATTAAGAAAAATATTTCAAATAAAAGGCTCCTATGGGGTTATAAATATTGCACAAAATCTCTATAGATTGAAATTTAACTAATCCTTCTAAATCTTTCAATCCTTCTAAAATACTTTTAAAATGTATTACATTATTAAGTAAATCTTCTAATGTAGTTTAAAAAGTTTGCGCAAAATGCTTTAGAAGATAAAATTTTCATGAATTCATAATTCAGTATATAAAGGATTAATGTCCATTGACAGTCCATTGACACAGAAAAGAGTAAAAACGTAGTAATACATAAACATATCTTCAATTTATTGACACAAAATCTTTATCATGCGCTTTTGAGAATAACCAAAAATACGCATAGAAAGAAAAAAGTTTTGCTTATTATAAAATGTATCGAAATAATATGTATCAATTTCAATACATATTGCATTTTAATATTCTTAATAGCATGAATGTGCGACACGGTTAAAATTCATCTTTTGGAATTGGCTTACATTTACGAAAATATTTCATTTGTAATCCGTATCTTATAGTTTTTGATTCATGAGTTCTATACACGAAGGATTTTAGTAACAGAAATTTTGATTCATAAATATTCGTCCCTATCACACTTTCAAAGTTGTTCATGTAATTAATAAAAATTTCATTTATTTTTTCATCAAGAAACATAAAACAATCCTGTTTAGTAAAATAATCATTGCAGAAAGCTTGCAAAAACAGTATAAAAAGATCTTATATTTTTAATGCTAAATTTATATATAAGTGTGCATACTAATATTACAAACTACAAAGTATACCCTCAAGTCTATCTAGGCAATCGCTATTACAAGATACACACTAGAGATTCTATTCGATAAAATAAATTCGGCTACTTATCCGTATTTACTCAAGTCTTATGTAGAGAAACGTCCTGTTTGTTTATTCCGTTCATCTGACAAAACAAAAATTTTTCTAATGCGGGCAAAGACCATTAACATAAAGAAGGAGAGACGCGTAAGAGATAAAATTTTGTTTTTTTATCTGATGTTAAATTAGAAGGGCGCTTGATATACATTTTTCATATTAATTAGAAATGAATCTTCGGGAACAGTAAAATATGTTTCATTTGTAACGATTCTACTCTTATAAAATGAATTTTAATTATTTTACTAGACAATATTTGTACAAATCATAAGTTTAATATTCCAGCCTAATCTTTAAAACTGTATTATAAAGAGTAAAAGGAAAATAAATAAAAACTGTATCGTCAAGGAAATTCTGTTTGAGGAAAGTTTCATGTGCGTGAAATCTTGCGATATATTAAACAGTCTGTTACAAATTTTTAAGAACATTTAATGTTTCTGAAAACATAAAGTGAACCCCTTACTATTCATTACATCTAAACTAACTGTTCAATAATTAACTATTGTTTAACAATAAAAAAGAACAAACCTTTATGTATGGATATGTGTGTACAGGTAGTGAAGAAAAAGTAAATACCCCCTACTAGCTCTGCAACAAATTATAGTTGAAGAAATTTACTGGTACTAAACGATTGGAAATAAAGTGTGCTTTTAAATGATGTATATAAAATTTGCTTATGCGGGCATCTACATTCTACAAATCAAAACCAGGCCAAACTTTGTTATTTTCAATTGCAACACCCAATACTGACAATGTATTTTTAATCTGCGTTTCAAACTATGCCTAGATAAAAACATTGGCGTTATTTTAATAACAAGTTTTTGAATTAGAAGTATTCAAAATTTAGATGTTTTAATGTTGAATTACATTTTCATATTTTTGGCAATATCTCATTAAATTATAAACCGAATGTGATAATTTTTTTCGTAGTTATAATGCTAAAAACCTAAAACTAAGTACATTGAATTCGTACTAATACACACACACACACACACACACACATATATATATATATATATATATATATATATGAGTTATGAAATTAATACTAAAAAATATGAATGGCAATTTTTTAGATAGAGTTATTTATTACGTTCTACTTTATACGAATTCAAAATTTCAAAATTTTCTTTGAACTTGTTTTCAAATTATGCTTCAAACAGTCAAAATGATGGTTAAACAACCATTTGTTAGTTCATAAAAGCATAATTATACATACATACATACATATATATATATATATATATATATATATATATATAGTACTCATTTTATTGAAATATTTGCGTTGATAATAGTAGAAATATATTAAGTGGTTGAAATAATCTTACTGGCAAGAAATAATAAATTAATAGAAGAGACTTAGTCATTTTGTAGCGTTTCAACATTCGAGTACCGAAATTCAATTTGAATTCATCCTCTAAAATAAGCTCATTTTTAATTAATTAATTTCTCTAAGACATATAGTACGAAATTTTAGAAAAAAAATGTATTTAGGCTAATTGAGGGATGCAGAATTTACTTATGATGTCAAAAATTTCTATATCGATGTGAAAAAATAGTTTGAGTTGGTTTTGACATGTAGATAGCCTCCTAAGCAAATTTTATACATACCATTTAATTGTAGGTATTATTTCTAGACGTTTAGCACCTGTAACGTTCTTCTATAACAATTTGTTGCAGATTCAGTAGGTGGTGTTTACTTTTTTTCCCCACGATTGTACGTATGTGTGCATTAAGAAAATGCAGTCGGTAATTTATTTTAAAATATTTTATTATTCTGACGCTCTATTAATTTTTCAATAGTTTTTAATTTATTTTAAAAGTTACATTTGTATTATCATAACAAAAATTTCCATTCACACAACTGACACAAATGAATGCAGAAAGACAAACAATAGTTGAGAAAAGGAGTTAAAATGTAATGGATTTATTTCACATGTTTTCTAAAATTACCAAAATATTAAGATTTAAGAGTATTTTTAAATTATTACTTGGAAATAAAGCATTTCATTTTATAAGCTCTGGTATTCTAAGAAACCTTTAAAAATGGCAGGGTTTTTAAAATCCTTCATTCCCATAAAGATTACATGAGATTTTTTTCATTATTGCAGCAACTTTTGTTATAAGTAAGTTACTTTTTTATTAGGTGTTAAATACGCTATATAGCCATTAATTACCGGAAACTTTCAATTTTAGACATTTTGTCAAATATTTAAAAATATACTTGTCGGATTCTTTTGGAACTTCGGGATTATAAAAAAAATGTTTGACCTCATACTAATTAACGTCGAATTGATAAGGAGTACATTTCCGGGGGGGTGGGGACTGTTGGAGCAATAACATATTCAAAGAACGATAACATGTTTGGGATCGCCCTGTAAAATAAAATGCACGAAATGATCCATCTCTACAGCATACAAAATTGCGATTAATGTACAGCATGTGTACGGATTTCTGCAAGAATAGCACGTATATTCATGGAGGTATATCAATTTATTTTTTTAATTAAAAAAAATCCTGCCGATTTTTTGCTTATATCATTTTACATATCATATTACAACCAAGTTTAACACCAGGTGCAGCAATTTAGCAAAATGTCCTAGAACTAATATAGTGCATTTGGAATATAAATTTAATAAATATTTTATGAAATATGAGCAAAGCGAAATATTTTTTTATCTAATCATGTGCGAACGATAATAAAGATTTTTTTTTTCACATAGTTTAATAGTCAACTCTAAGGAGCAACTCATAAAAAATCCAGTCAAATATCGTGAAAATTCAGAAAGGTATCGGAGATAGAATGAGCTGATTCTTAGTTGCTCTCTAAAAGCAGCTAAATTATAAGAAATTTTCCACAAATTATCAATTTTTATTTACATTTTTTTATTAATGATTTAGGTTTTCTTGGATAACCGCCAGAACGAGCCTATTTCCTGAATCAAATTTGCTCATTGTTATCCATTAAATACTAGACTGAATCCATATCAACTCAGGCCTTCAACAACACCTTCATAGTCTCAGAAGTTTTTGAATTGAACATATGTTAAAATTTAAGAAAAAGTAAGATACTTGTATATTTTCATTTTGCCCCAAAAAATTCCTGGCCCGAGATACAGGCCGCCAAAGATGACATCCCCGGCATCCTTTCTCATTCGCGATTTTCGATAAAAATTTTAAAGTGCTCTATCTCTAGAACGGTGCAAGATATTTTGTTGCGGTTTATTTTATTTTAAAGATAATATTCTTCTGTTTAAAATGATATACTCAATTTTGAAAAATGTATTCAACTTTTCTTGTCGCAGCCTTTTGTAAAAAATAATTTTTTGCAAAAAAAATTATTTTTTTGGAAATGCCAATCCCAAAAATTTTGATTTTTTTGCTGTTGATCAATACCATCGGGAACTACCTTCACTGTAAAGGAGAACTTCCACTTTTTTGTTTAACAAATTTTAGAAACGTTTAAAAAATTCAGAGAAGTTTACAGGAACTGTATATATACAGTTCCAGTAAAAGTCACTGAATTTTTGCTTATTTGTATCATATTTGTAAGGATAAGCCTACTATATATCCTAAACAAGTTAGAAATTGCAATATCAAATGATGTGCGTGCGTACTATAACTAGTTTTATAAATATTCAGATCTTGGTGCAATAAGTTACACTCTTGGGCAAAAATGGCATGAATAGAAAATTTATTATGATTCTACATATTAAATTCAGTAATACGGAAGTAATATGAATTTATCTTAAAAGGACTTAATCGCCATGGCAACCTAGAATCATTACCTATCATGGTATATCATTGAATCAATTATGTATTATAGGATTTTTAAATAGAATGAAGAAAACTTTTATTAATGTCTTTTATGTTTTAATTTGATTTTCATAGTATTTGAAGTGATACATACTTTATTTTCAATACCGAATATAGTAAAACCATCTCAATAACATATATCAATTACAAAGCAATACAAATTATATTAATGCAAGTTAGAGTTCAGACAGATGGGCAGACAAATCGAATCCATAAAGACTTTCAACTATGTTGGAAATTGTTTAAAACACATAAATAAGTCGGAATTTGACTTTTAGAAATTTATGTCAATAGACGGAAGTATACTTGAATACTTTCATACAACCCTGTATTTTACCTACTATCTTTATATACATGCCATTATTTAGCTAATATTTAATTAAGATTAAAACATCTTTAAAACCAGTGAAATCACACTTCCAGAGATTATCATCCATAGACGGCCATGTATCTAATTCTTTGCGTGGACCTGTATATCATTTTATCTACATTCTCCAAACATATCTTAGTATACTAAATGTAGTTCAGTGTAAAAATGCATAACTCATTTAAAAATCACCTTTAAGCTACTTTCATTCATACTCAGTAAACCCTTAAGATTTCTTTTGTGTAGCCCTGTATATGATCTACAGCATTTATGCACACAACGTAATATGGAAATATTTAATTAAACTTAAAAACTCATATCGCAACTAAAAATGCACCTCTAGCAATCATTGCTAATGTACAGTATTTCCAATAAGGTAAAGTATCCGAAATCTTTTGTGTGTCCCTGTAAACACTATGCACTTTCTATGACACAGGAAGTAATTTTTTGTAAACCTCTGCAATAAAGTATGTATCACTTCAAATGCTATGAAAATCAAATTAAAACATAAAAGACATTAATAAAAGTTTTCTTCATTCTATTTAAAAATCCTATAAAACATAATTGATTCAATGATATACCATGATAGGCAATGATTCTAGGCTGCCATGGCGATAAAGACCTTTTAAGATGGATTCATATTACTTCCGTATTACTGAATTTAATATATGGAATTACAGTAAATTTTGTATTCATGCCTTTTTGCCCAAGAGTGTAACACTTATTGCACCAAGATCTGAATATTTATAAAACTAGTTAATACTAAGCACCCACCTCATTTGCCACATTTGATATTGCAATTTCTATCTTGTTTAGGATATATAGTAGGCTTATACTTACAAATATGATACAAATAAGCAAAAATTCAGTGACTTTAACTGGAACTGTATATATACAGTTCCTGTAAAATTCTCTGAATTTTTTTAATGTTTCTAAAATTTGTTAAACTCAAAAGTGGAAGTTCTCCTTTACAATGAAGATAGTTCCCAATGGTATTGATCAACAGCAAAAAAATCAAAATTTTTAGGATTGGCATTTTCGAAAAAAAAAAAAAAAAAAATTAAACATTTTTTTTTCAAAAGGTTGCGACAAGAAAAGTTGAATACATTTTTCAAAATTGGGTATATCATTTTAAACAGAAGAATATTATCTTTAAAATAAAAAAAAAACCGCAACAAAATATCTTGCACCATTCTAGAGATAGAGCTCTTTAAAATTTTTATCGAAAATGGCGAATTGGAAATGATGCCCGGAATGCCATCTTTGGCGGCCTGTATCTCGGGCCAGGAATTTTTTGGGGCAAAACCAAAATATACAAGTTTCTTATTTTTTATTGAATTTTAACATATGTTCAATTCAAAAACTTCTGAGACTATGAAGGTAAGATTTTTTCTTTGGCTGCCTGATTTGACATGGATCATACCACTAACTTTTTTTTCTGAAAGCCAGTTAATAAAAAAATGACGATTTGTGGAAAATCCCTTATTAGTCAACAGCTTTTAGAGAGCAACTAAAAGTCAGCTCACTCTGTCTCCGATATCATTCTGGATTTTCATGATATTTGATAGGATTATTTTTATGAGTTGCTCGATAGACTTGATTATTAAATTACGTAGAAAAAAAAAAAATCATTGTTATCGTTTGCGCATGATTAGATAAAATTTATTTCACATAAGTGCTCATATTTCATAAAATATTTATTAAATTTATATTCCAATTACACTATATTATTTCTAGAATATTTTGCTAATTTTTCTGGAACTGGCGTTAAATTTGGTTGAAAATCCTGCATGATATAAGCTAAAAACATGGAAGAATTTTTTGAGCTCTTTTAAAAAATCGCTAAAACTCCATGAATATACTTGATAATCTTATACAAAGAAATAAACATGTTGTACAATATCCACATATTTGCATGCTGTAGCCATAGATCATTTCGTGCATTTTATTTTACAAGGGGATCCTAAACATTATTCTTTTTCTTTGATTTTTTTTTTTTTTTTTTTTTTTTTTGCTCTCTAATTACCCTCTTTTCAAATCGATGTTGATAAATATGAGGTCAAAATACTCTTTATAATTCTGAAGTTACGGAAGAATCTGATTAGTATATTTTTAAATATTCGACAGAAGCTCGAAAATTGAAAGTGTATGGTAAATTATGGCTACATAGTGTACGTTCTGAAACAGTACTTTAAAATTTGTTTCATGGTTAGAGTAGAACATGATACCTAAGAGTATTAAAATTTAAAGCATGAATAAGAAAATGGATTTTTCTTCAAATGTGCTTAAGAATAACGTAAGTGTATAGTCTACTAAATCATTTATAGAAAATATCATATCTTTATAAAATAAAAAAATGCAAAATAAATCATAAATTATGTTTTGGAATATAGGTTACATTTTAGAATCTACTAATTCACAAACACACACATATCTATATATTATGTGCGCGTGCTTGTGTGTCTATGTGTGTATTAAAGCTAAATGACATTAATTACCAAATTAAGTAGATAAAATTAAATATTTTTGTTATTTATATATTCGATTAAAAAAAATCTTTTTACAATCTTTACCGCCCATATGTTTTCTATTATCATGAAAAGTCAAATGACTGAGTATAAACTGAATATGGTATTCTTAAAATTGATATTAAGTGATAGAAGCGTAAAAATACAACGTTAAAAGCACCAAAAATTTTAAATTTTAAGCATACCGGTAACGGTAGCATATAGCATACCTTCCTCAGTCTCATTTAATTAAATCCAAATTATATAAAAATATTTCAAAATTTATATCTTCATTCATTCAGGTTTTAAAAAAATGATATTACGAAATATTAATAAATTCATTGAAAATGCGAAACATTTTAGAAATCATATAAACTGAATATGGTATTCTTAAAGCATTCTTAATTCTCTTTATGGTATTTCTAGAGCACTGAGGAAGGTATGCTATATGCTACCGAAACCGGTATGCTTAAAATTAAAAATGTTTGGTGGTTTTAACGTTGTATTTTTCGCTTCTATTATATTGCACCAAGCTCCTTCTTTATAATTTATAATTATTCATATTAAGTGTCAGTAATTTATACCAAAATTTACTAGGCATATATTTTTTTTATAAATCAACAAAGGCGTATTTGGAGGAAAGATATAGCGTCTCAGCCATAAATCTCAGCAAGTTTGCAATTAGTTTCATACGGTAAAAATATATAAAACGCTTTAAATTAAAAAAAAAGTGCTTAAAATAGATGTCAGCGTTCTGATATGAACCCCGTGATATGCCTAAAAAAGGCTTGTTTCATGCGCATTTCCTATAAAAGTAAATATAATGAAAAATAAAATAAACTTAAGCATTTTCTATTTAATTTTGTGACGAAAACCGAATTCATAAAAAATAAAGTAATCAGCTCGTAAACAACACTACAGAGAAAAGTTTTGTCTAAATACAGTTGTCACAATGATAAATAATAGAGATATGCATGCATTATCTCCTCACATCTCTCTAGAAACTCAGCAAACACAATTCCAAGAGACGGTGTTCCGATACAGATCGATAAAATAATGTCAGCTGCTAACTCATATTTATTCAAGCTTTGAATATATAAGTTTCTTCATTAATTATTTTATACGAGAAGTGCAATAGGAATTTTTGTTATACGGTCTTAGAACGTGTATATGTAAAATGAAAAAAAAAATCAATATATAAAAATCTTCTTCATATAGCAAGAGCTAAAAAAAAATCTTTCAATCCAAAAATATAAAATGCAATCTCTATATAAGTGTTAAATGATTTTTTGAATATAAAATAGTTATTAATTTAGTTACTGAATACATAAACAAAAGTCCTCAGTTTCTGCAGTGTATGCTTGATAATAATTATTTTTAAAAAGAGTAAAAATATTCTACAACAATGCATCCTGACAAAATATTTTTACGAAATGAAATTTATAGTGAATAATAACGCAATGTTTATTTGCAGCATTAGTACCTAGCTACTGTCTTATCGAGTAAGTCAATCGTCGAGATGATTTTGATTTCTCGTGTGATCGCCGTATTTTGAACACTACCATTTATGTTGGAATGAGTTCCCTTTCCGTAGTTTCTTTTACTTTATCAGAGTGTGTTTTGATTTCCACGAATCATTTTTTGCTTTATTTTGACTATTGGTTTGATAATTAAGATTCTTTGGTCATCTGTCTGGTATAAAAACAGTATTAGAACATAGTTGCATCTCGTCCTTCGTAAAAACCAAGATTAGTTTTTCATTAATGAAGCTATGAACGTGCCGTTAGCAGTTATATTTAATTTTGAAAGAGTTTGCAATAAGATTCTGCAACTGATAGTTTGCCTACGATGTAAGTAGTTGGGTTTAGTACTGGAAATTAAATTGTATTGGAAACTACGGGAATTCCCTTCAATTATTCATATTGTCGTATTTTCTAGTGAACAGCATATAGTACAATTTCAGAATATTTAGTCACATTTTCGTAGTGACCTGGGGAAGATTTTGTTAAGTTTCGGAATGCAGTCAAAGCTACAAGTTTATTTTGCACTAGTTTTAGTGTTTAAAAATGGCTTGGAAGTAGCATTAGCCTGTCATTCCTTTAGTGATAGAGCTTGTTATTTGGCCACCTTTAGTAAATTTGTATCAGCCGCACTGCCATCATCATCTATTCTTGATTTTAATAAACAGGTTTTAGTGCCAATGAATCTTTTACTTAGAGGAAGTTACCAAGCAAATTTTATTTTGCTATTATTTTTACTGACGTCCTTTTAAAACATTCTTGCTAAACAGTGCAATAAAATAAATAATATAACTTTTTAAATGGATAGGAATAAATGCAATAGGCTGTTTGAAAGGAGTTATTATGAGGTAATTACTTAATGATCACTTGTTTTTAATTTTCCCGAATTTAAATTATAATTCCTCTTTCTCAGATATGTTATAAATAAGAAAATCTTCCTTTATATACATATATATATTGCTTCTTTGTGTGTAATAATTAACACTAATTTTAACAGTCAGAAGTTCCTTCCACTCGTTCATAAAAAAAAAAAAAAAAAAAAAAAAAAAGAAAGAAAGAAATCACCTATCTGATCCGAAAATTAATTGTGCAATTGCATGCTCTCTGTTCCGTTATGGAATAAATGAAAAAAGATAACTTTCATCATTCACCATTGCCCCCATAAATTAAACACTCATTATTGATGGTCACATCGTAATCAATACAAAAAAATATTTCTTTGGAATTCCCATTGAACGATCTGCTGTATTTTCAATAAAAAATCAAGCATTCATTTCTGCTTCTGTTTATACTTCTAAATATAAATTTCCTAGAGCTTAATTATCGCATGGAATAAGTAGATCATTCTGTTACGCCATTTAATGAAGTACTTGGTTGGTTTTATGTTCTAAATTCCCGTTAAATAATGTATCTTTTGGGGTTACAATAGTTTGGTATTCCAAGTTTGGCTCAATACACATGCAATCAAATCTTACAACTGTTCACGATTCTTGCTCTGATCACGTTGCTAAAATCACGTAGAGAAGATTTTGTCTATTGTGCAGGAATCGCATCGCGGCAATATTTGATCGCTCGCTGGTCTTTAACAAATGCCCTATATATACTTTGGATTTATTATTGAATCTCTTGTCTGGCCTATGTTCTGGCAAATATGCAATGTACGATTTTTATTCGATTAAATTTATATGACTTATGCTTAATTACTTAATCTAAGTAAATTTCTTAAAAGTAACTATTTTCAGGAGGATAATACATACATTTTCAGTAGAGGCGTCAGGGAAATATGTTCTGTTAATTTACGAAACGGTTCTTCAGTGCACAGACAAAAGAGAGATTCTCTTATTATAGAAAATCTATTTCTAAATAATTGCAATAGCATTCTTAATACCATATAATATCCTTCTTCTAACTGAGCACAAACATAAAAAAACATGCTTCTCTTGTATTCATTCCCTGAAAGATGGAGGTTTGTTTTATTTACATCCAAACGTCTTGTGGTATACTATAATTTTTAAGTTTTGAACTTTTGCGCATCTTACCAATTTCTAAAAAATTAGAATCGGAATCATATAGAATAAACTGCAGTATCAATCTAACAATCAATCAATTTTTTTTTCAATGATTTTGAGTAAATACTAGCTGCAGCTTTTGGTAAATATTAAAGATCTATATGCTTTTATCCTCTCAAGTATAACTAGGCACTCTGTAAACACAATTTCATACGATGGTCTTGAGATACATTCTGATAAAATAATTTCGGCTTCTAACGTGTGTTTATTCATACTTTATCAGTATAAGTGTCTTCATAGTTAAATTAACAGATATAACTCGATAGAAATTTCTGTTCTGCGGGCTCACGACATGAGCAGGGGAAATCAATGCAATAAATAAATACCTCCTTAATTTAGCAAGAGATAAAAATTCCACAATAATAACAGTTATAATAAATTCTTACTATCACTAACAAGTGATTATCTGAATAAAAAATAGAACTGTGTTAATTACGGTATTATGTATATAAAAATAACTCTTTGTATCTGGGGAGAATGAATCTGTTAAGAATGAAGACATTACTACAAAGGTATTTCTATATATTTATTAATGATTGCATTCTGCAAGTAAAGGTTTACTAATTGTAATTTCCTATGAACCATTATGGATTTTTCTTTAAAATCTTTTTTTTTTAACTGATTATTCTTTCGAGATACGTTAACATCTTTAAGGGGATCGGGTAAGCTCTATCACGGCCATGTTAAAATACACCAAATTTATGTACCTTTTTCTCAGAAAATGTAAACGATTGAGGTCTAGATTTGAAGTAGTGTATAAGTAGTGTTACCAGTGGTCATGAAGTTTAAATTTCACAGAACAGAAACGGCAATCCTTCAGGACATCCTAAAAATAATTAATGACCCGGCACAACTTAAAAAACTATATGCTAACTACGATATTCTCAATAGCCATTATTCTTTTATTCAATATAAATACATTTAATAATTACCTCTTCTGATTGCCTGTGGTGGACATGTCATGGGTCCACGTGGTGTATGGAAGGGTGTTTTTGAGATTGTTTTATTTTTAAGAACTTAAATACCACTAGAAATATTGTAAATATGTATAAATATTTTTGTTTAAAAGGGTGAAAAAAAGGGAAAAAAATATTTCTTATCAAATGAAAAGATGAATGTAAATACTTAAAATTTTTTCAAATAGTACGTAAATTCCAAAACATATAAATCATAATCGTAATATATTTCTAGGCTCGCCCTGAAACAATAGGGTAGCCAATTGTGATTGGTAAAGAATCGCCATTTTAAATAATCATAAATTTTTACAGGCGGTCCGGGGACACGGCACTTGCCTCTTGTGCTCTCTTCGGCGTGTCAGGCGGGTCGTTCTGAAGTCTTCTTTCCCGGAGACTGGGGTTCTGGGCTTGTTTCCGCAGGTAGTAAAACTTTTCCCTGCCCTGGGCTTGGGGGTTACACCTAACCATAAGCCAAAAGCGGGTTCCCAGGGTGGGTGCTTACTTACTTACTTACCAGTGGACTACTATTTTAAATTCTGATTTCTTGATTGGCACCATTTTTTTGAAATAGTAAAATCCGCCTTATTTAATAACTTATTAATTAAGCCAAAAACTAAGGGAATTTTACCACTTCAGAAAAATGGTGCCAATTTAAAAATCTGTATTAAAAAAAGTAGCCCACTGCTGTGAAGTGCTCTTAGAAATAATGAAAAAATCCAATACCTTTTTTTAACACTTTCCAACAAAGTTGAAAAGTGTTTATGACTTCGGTTTGTCTGTCCGTCTGTCCGCGCTGTAACTCTTGTAAATATAGTCGGATCGTTCTGAAATTTTTGGTTGTTAGTGACCTCTACCAACGCACGATCGCTATTTCAAATAAAGTTTCTAGGGTGTTTAGGTCAAAATTTTCCGTTACATTACGGCCTATGGGAAAAATCGTTTAAAGTGGTTTTTAATGATCTACATGCTTTCAAACATAATAAAATTCATATGCATTTATCAAGTGCACTAAAATATGCATTTTGTAGAATATACGATACAAAGAATAGTTATTCATTTACAGAGCCACACAAAATAATTCCGTTACAGAACGATATAGGTGTGGGGAGGGAATTGTTTGCGGCATATTTTATTTATGTTAAATTATTTCATGTCTAAAGAAATTGACGTCATGTCTAAAGAAATACGTCGCTGAGGTTTAAAATAACTTATTTCATGCATAATACGAAATGCATAGCATTTACAGGGACACACAAAAGATTTATGATACTATATTGTGTCCGAAGTACTATACAGCAGCGATCATTGCTGTAAATGCATTTTTATATATGTTATGTGCTTTGATGTTTCACTATATTTATGCATATTATATGGTGTATATAAATGTGTAATTCATATACAGGGCTACACAAAATAATTCGTAATAGTTACTGGGTATGATTGCAAAATTGCTTAAAGGTGGTTTTTAAATGGGTTATGTAATTTTACGCGGAACTGCATTTGGTTTAACTAAGAAATATTTGTAGAACATAGATAAAAGGATATACAGGGTCACGCAAAGAATTGGATGGTGGTGGATTGTTGGAAAGTGTTTCATAATCAATGCTAAACGCATGATTTTCCTTACTTATTATATATAAACATGTATAATAATATATCGAATATTAATGATGTGAATTATCACACTGCTAACAAAGCGTAAACCAACTTAGTGAAAAATGTCCAAGCCGGGAATCGAAACCGGGTCCCTGGAATAGATCTCCAGTGCTCTACCACTAAACCACAAGGACGATGTCCAGATTGGCATTTCTCACTTATATAAGTCGGTAAGGCTGCTACCGCAGCACAAGATGGAGAAGTCTTCATGAGCACACATTCTAGCGGCGTAACATGAGACGCAAATAAACCCAGCATCGGTGAATATACAATTTTAATTAATTTTTCAACTACATTTCAGCAGTGAAATTACGCTTGGAATTATTGAATATTAATGATGTGAATTATCATAGTGCTAACAAAGCGTAAACCAACTTAGTGAAAAATGTCCAAGCCGGGAATTGAACCCAGGTCCCTGGAATAGATCTCCAGTGCTCTACCACTAAACCACAAGGACGATGTCCAGCTTGGCATTTCTCACTTATATAAGTCGGCAAGGCTGCTACCGCAGGACAAGATGGAGAAGTCTTCATGAGCACACATTCTAGCGGCGTAACATGAGACGCAAATAAACCCAGCATCGGTGAATATACAATTTTAATTAATTTTTCAACAACATTTCAGCAGTGAAATTACGCTTGAAATTATACCCGCTTGATATATAATACGGGTTCGATTCCCGGCTTGGACATTTTTCACTAAGTTGGTTTACGCTTTGTTAGCAGTGTGATAATTCACATCATTAATATTCAATAATTTCAAGCGTAATTTCACTGCTGAAATGTAGTTGAAAAATTAATTAAAATTAATAATATATCGTTGAAAAGGTAAGAGTTTATACTATTTAATTATATAAGAAAAGTAAAAATGGATTTTTTGGTTGAATTTCGATTACCCGGTCCCCTTAAGGTGGCCTTGGACCTTTATTTGAGCAAAAATCGAAAATTATTTTTATGCGTATTATTATTCTTCAGTTTGTTCTGAGCCATTTGCGAAAAACCGTATGCAGGAGCAATTATTTTTTGCAAAGTTACAATCATTTGAATTTTGTACAGAAGCATATTTTTGGCCTTTTAATTTACTTTAAATCTATTTTCCTCAAAACTGATTTTTCAACGTTTTTAGATTTTTAATCCTTCACTGCACCACGAGCCACATCTGGCACATACCTAAAAAGACTGTAATTTTTATTATGTGCCATGAATTTGGCCAATATGATCACTGTAACTGATCAAGAACAGTCCAAAGAATGGAATAACACTTATTTTGTCCACGTCAGATGGCTGCATTTGACAAAAAATAAAAATTTGTTCTTCGGAAACAAAAAAAGTTTTGATCAAGCTAATAAGGTAAAATTTACTTTAATTATTTTTTACTGAATACTTGAAAATATTAATATAAAAAAAGTTGCAGAGTGTTAATTAGATAAAAATATTTAATTTAAGTTCATTTAGTTGTAAAATATAGTAATACAACATTTAAAATCCCTAATTGTGTATATAGGGTACAGGCCATAAAATATCAAATTTTAGCTAAAAATTAGAATATTATTTTTTTTTACTATTTTTCCCTAGATTTCAAATAATTTTTCTCATAAAAATATGAAAAATCTTGCAGTGAAGGGTTAAAATGATTCATGCGTCTTAATTTTTGATCAAAATTTCTGAAATTGATAAGGAAGAATCCTGATATTACTTACAATGATACTGTGTATGCATTTTAAATTTCGTCTTCATTAAGGTAAGTAAATTTGATTTTTCACTTATTAAAAGGCAAATTTTTTATGAAATTAGATATGAAATTCAGAAAAATGATATCTAAAAAATTAGCTATTCAATGAATTAAAACATCGATTCACAGATTTGTTTGAAATAGAATTTCAAGTGATTAAAATGCAAAATAGACGAGATACCTCAAAATATAAGACGCATGGAGCATTTTAAAATATC
This sequence comes from Maratus speciosus, assembly GCA_963932465.1. Classification (NCBI taxonomy): domain Eukaryota; kingdom Metazoa; phylum Arthropoda; class Arachnida; order Araneae; family Salticidae; genus Maratus; species Maratus speciosus. The sequence goes on from OZ010795.1 coordinate 163,644,769, forward strand.
GTTTTAAAATTTATTTTTAAAACGAATTAAAACGATTTTTTAAATTATAATAAGTTTTGAAATTTCTTTTAAGGTTTTCTATATACTTATGGTAAAATGTACATTTCCACAAAAGTTCATATCGCAATGATAAAAATTAAAGAAACCTTATTTTTATGTCCACCATCCCCTTTATAAAATTACGCTGAACTTTTCAAAAAATAAAACGTAAGTTTTATTTTTGATTATATTTTATTATATTAAAAGATCGCATATTATCTTTTAATGTGTGCTACAAGGTATTGAGACATATTCAAATTTATAAGTTAAAAAACTGTATTTTGAAATTGAAATAAGAAACGATTGTAGTGTAAATTCTAAATTTAGTGTACACTATTCTGCAATAAATTTCTCTGAATCTTTTAACCCTTAAATGCCTGATTTTTCAAAAAACCCTGTAATAATGTTTTTAGGCTTTCTTTTTTAAATAAATCATGGGAAAAATACTTTAAAAAATCATATTTTGTTTTAAGTATGGTTTACGGCTAAAAAACAGTTTGTTATTAATCGGCAATACTGTTCTTTAATTAAAAAGATAATTTTCCTTGATAAAATTTTATAATATGAAACACACAAGAATTTTTGTAGCTATAATAAGAAATAAATTTTACTTAATCACTGCAGAACAAAATAGAGTTTTTCGCAAGCTTCCAAATAATAAAAAAAAGAACAAGTAGCAACAATTGCAAAAATAAATCTATCTTTATTCCTAAACAGCTCAAATGTTGCCATCTACATGTTAAAAATCGATTTAATAATATTTTCTGAATGTATTTTATTGGCAACATTAGGCATTATAGCTTGAATATTTTTCTAATAGTATTTTAGAGCCTAGATTGGGTATGTTGCGGAAAAGCAACACCCGGCATTTAAAAGTTAATCAACTCTCAAAATATAAATATGCAAAATTAATGAATCTAAAACTACTTTACACAATCTAGATGCTCGAACTAAATTGGCTCAGATATTCCAAACTTACGTAAACTGCCACTAAATACTAGCAAACTTAGGTGGTCGCAAAACTTGATTGAACTATGATGAAGAATGTAACGTTATAAGAAATTGTATCTTTAGTTAAAATTTAAAATCAATCAGCATAGAAAAAAATTGCGTTCTTTTAAAGCAGAAGATTAAATATCTATTTAATACATTGACATTATTCATTAAAAATACATTTTCTGTTTTCTTTATGGTTTAATTGTCATTAGTCTAAATATATGTATTGATTTTCCATTTTAGTTTCTTATCTCTCTACTTTTTTATTGGAAATGTTTTTTTTTCTTCGAATTACATGCTTTCATGGACATTATATGTTTAACTTTTACATTAAATCTACCAGTTGAAATTTTGATGTAATGAAGATAATTCTATGTGTTTACTTATCTATTATTTAAAAAATATATGAGTTATTATTTAGATGTATCGATATATTTAACAAATTGCTATTAATATATTTTTTTAATTGAAAATTTATTTTATTATCTATTTTTTGTAAAGATTTTTTTTTATTTATTACATATGTTTTTTTTTTTTTTCTTTTTTTCTTTTTTTTTTTTTTTAAGATTTTTACAAAAAAAAAATGTTATTGAGTTAACAATTTCAGTTGCATTCGACTTTATTTAGAATTTCTTCTCAATAAGTTTTTATTTTATTTTTTTTTAAAGGCGTGAATTTTACAAAAATAATGCACTTTTTCAATGTCTGCACAGATTTAATGATAATCTTTCATCGCAGTTGGCAAAGATAATATTGTTGAATATTACTGCAATAAACGCGCACGAAAATGTGACGTGGGTCTTTTAACGGAATGTAACATAATCTGTAATTTTTGTAACAAAATACAACGTTGAAAAAACTTCAGAAATCATCCAAAATTCACACACATAAACAAACTAAAATAAACATATCTCTCATCAAATTTAAATTTACATTTTTTTAAAGTGAATTTACATGTATTTTTTTAAAGTAAGTTTCTAAAATGAAACTGAAAACAAATTCTTAAAAAAATAATTTTTCAATTACCTTGCATGCATATAGAATAACTCAAAAAAAAATTTTCAGTAATAAACATATGCAATTGTTTTTTAAAATAATTTGTAGACTTTAATTTAAGGTTGTAGAAATATATACACGAATTTAATAACTATACACAAAATATTTTGTTATTTTTTTAGATCTTTAAAGAAAAAGACGAATTAAGATATTTTAATTTAATTAAATTAATTTATTCTTTCATCAGAGAACTTTTAACTAAAATATTCCGTTATAGATATTTCCAGTTTTGTAAAACACGTCAAGATAATTGTTTTCCAATCAGTGTTTCTGTTTAATTATGATAAACCTTACGTTGACAACTATGAATTTACTGCATTATAATTAAATCGGAATAAATTGAGTCCATTTCACGAGAAACTAATGAAATTATTTCGGAGAAAATCTTTGATATGTGACATAAATATAAATGAACCAATTTAAACTCACCTGTTTCCTTTCGATACAATTAAAGCGACATGATTAAATTTCAGTCTCTTAAAAATTTTAATTCGTTTAATGCTATGGGCGACTTTTTTTCAAAATCTCTTTTTTATTAAAATAATTGCAGCATTAACTGGAATTTCTTAAGATTTATAAACTAAAGTTAATTGTTTATTTTAATGCAAAATTACTGTAAAATAGCTTTTACATCCTGAAAGAAACTTTTAAATTCATGGGTATGAATTTATAATTTATTACGATATAAAAATTAAGATTTATTTAGATATAGACATCGGTTTCATAACCATACATTTCCATACGTTTGGATAAAGTTGGATAAAGTTTTATTTAGATTGTCAATATTGAATTTAATATTTTATATATTTTTGTTTTGCAAACTTTTAATTTAATTTAATTATTTTTTCTGTGGTGTCATTGAATATATTCTTATTTTGTCATTGCGTTTATTCTTAACGACTCTAATTTTTGTTTGAATTAGATTTTTTAAGGGAATGTTTTGAAATCCTCACCTGTTTCCGAAATGCTATCAAACTATCCATTTTTTCAGTCGCTTCAGTTTAATAATTCGGGCGTAATTTTCTCAAAATCCTATTGATCATATTTAAATATACTACTAAAAGATGAACTTAGAAAATTATTTTAAACACAGTCTGCTAATTTTAGTGTTGTATAACGTTTGCGAGAAACACGAATTATTGATTATAATTTTAAATTGATTATTTAATATTTTCAGTTCTCCGTAAATTAAATAATCTAACCAAATTATTTTCATACATATATTAAATTTGCTACATGTTATTAAAAAAAAAAAAAAAAAAAAAAAAAAAAAAAAAAAAAAAAAAAAAAAAAAACATTCAATATTTTACAATATAAAATTACTAAAGTATCCACGCATTTAAACGATTTTTTTTATATACATATTTTTTTATTTAATTCAAAGTCATATCTATCTTATTGATCTTTCACGTATTCTACAGATGATTTAATACATAGAAAATACTGCAAACAAATAAAATAATCAATTTTAAGTATTTTTTTAATACATGTGTTTTCAAAATGTATTTCCAAAATTATGTGTTGACATATACATTATCTGAAAGGCTTATTAGAATACAGAGATTTATATAACATAAACTAGTTGGATGTGCCAATCTCAAACTTTCTTATATCTCATACGTTTTAATATTTCAAAATGTTGTTACATATGCCAATATTTCATTTTTATTAGTACAACATGATCAACTTTAACTTTCATCTTAAATTTGTGCGTCAGTCAAATAACCGGAATAAAAAGGAGTTAATCTGATCATGATATTTATTAAAATCAATAGTTTTACGTTATTTTGATGTATATCAGCTGTTCGCGAATAGTCGGCTTATCAGGATGGGAAGTTCCCGTCACTTCGCGAGCCGCCGGTGTAGAATAGAACTACTAAAAATTGAAAAACAAAAAACAAAAATCGCTATTGCGGTGCCCCCTTCTGGCGAATTTTTTCCAAATTCAGGGAGGACCTTCTTGCTATGGCCAAAAACATAACCATTTTTTTTTTTTTTCAATTCTATCCATAACTTCATACACTTTTCGGTGGTAAAATATTCAAAATGGCACAAAAATTGCTATTACAGAGCTCCCTTCCAGCGAATTTTTTTTCGAAATTAAGTGAGGACCTGCTTGTCATAGCCAAAAACTAAAAAAACTAAAAAAAAAAACTAAAAATAAAAATGGCTCAATTCTATGCATAACTTCATGCACTTTTGAATGGCAATTCGATTACAATACTTTCTTCTATTGAAATTAAAAAAGTAAAAAAAAAAAAAAAAAAAAAAAAAAAAAAAAAAAAAAACAAGTGGGTAAGTGTGATCACAGATCACACAGAGGGTTTCGTTTAATATTCCTTTCAAAACACTTTATCCTTTTGCAAAATCTCTTAGTTCCACATTTCGCAACCAGGGGGCGCACTCTATTCTACACAAACCTCTATCCGAACGAAATTCCGTTTTACAACCTATCTGTAGGTATATTAGTCGAGTGGATCAGTCGAGGGAATTTGTCTTTTGATGTGAGGTGTTTAGTTATAAGTATACAAAATTTCAAATCTTAAACATAATTAGGGGCTCAGTTAGTACAAAAAGATTTTAATACACAAGTTAGAGCCCAGAGTGTTAAATATAAGATTTTTTCAATATTTCATTATTTGTCGTTTGATGTGAGGTGTTCAGTTATAAGTATGCAAAATTTCAAGTCTTAAACTTAATTCGGGGCTCAGTTAGAATAAAAAGATTAAAATACGCAAATTAGAGCCCAGAGGTTTAAATGTAAGACTTTTTTAAATTTTTATGATTTGCCGTTTGATATGATGTCTTCAGCTATATGTATGCAAAATTTTAAGTCTTCAACTTAATTAGGGGCTCAGTTAGAACAAACAGATTAAAATACACAAGTTGGAGCTCAGAGGGTTAAATACAAGACTTTTTCAAACTTTTATGATTTGCCGTTTGATGTGATGTGTTCAGCTATAAGTAAGAAAAATTTTAAGTCTTCAACTTAATTAGGGGCTCAGTTAGAACAAAAAGATTAAAATACACAAGTTGGAGCCCAGAGGGTTAAATTTAAGACTTTTTCAATTTTTTAGGATTTGTCGTTTGATGTGAGGTATTTAGATATAAGTATGCAAAATTTCAAGTCCCAGCATATATAGTTTCTGAGAACGGGCCCTGTGACGGACAGACAGACAGAGAGCGACACGAATAGGGTTTCGTCAGATGAACGAAACCCTAAAAAACAGTCTTGTCTATTTTAGATCTGTAACTATGCATCCAACTGTAAATTGATGAATTGACTGATGTTTAAAAGGACATTTTTTCCAAAATGAGACAAACATATTTTTTCGTTGTGAAACTAAAAAATATTTTCTAATTTATGTTCCAAGTCAAAGAAAGATTGAAACAAATGTAAATTATACCTCTCTTATACATTAACGTCATTGTTTACATAATTGTTTTAAATACAGTAAACTCTCTGTAAGGCGGACTTTGCGTAAGACGGAAATCTGTCTAACTCGCTAAGATTTTAAAGTCCCTGCGAATCCATAGACATACAGTAAAATTTGTATAAGGCGGAATATTGTCTACTGCGGAAAGTTTTCTTGCTCCCGATCAATTCCGCCTTGAACAGAGTTTGCTGTATATCTCATATTTCGAGTATCATGTGTTTTTATTTCCAATACATCAGCCGAGAAGAATTTCCAGAATATGATTCAGGAACTAAAAGTTTTGCATTTGGTTACTTAGTGATACAGTTACTCTTTTATAAATATATATATATCAGTGCAATGCACAGTTAAATGTTTATTGCAAAATTTTCTATCATTGATATGTTAAAAAAAATATCCTGGAAGTATGATATTTTACCATTTTGATAAATTTGCAACATAAGCTAAAATGTTATATAAGCTTTTAATTACTTTGCGGTTCGGCACTCAAAGGATTTTTTTTTAACTTTTAAACATTAAAAACATTATTTTTAAATATTGTTATGTAAGTGTTGAATATAAATATTTTAATTAAACATATCTTTAAAAATTAAAAAAAAGTTAAGCACATAATTTTAAACGCTACTAGTATTGTATTTTTTTAACGTTCACCTGATACGTTTATTGCAGTAATGATATTTTGAACAGATTAAAGGATCAATTTTTTGTTAATTGCAATAGTTTAAGAGAGAAAAATAATGGCTGAATACAACCGGAAAATGCAGGGGGGAAATCTAGTTTTCGTATCTACAAAAATAATAATGCAATTTTATATAAATTTTGTCTGAATATATGAAAATCTATTAATTGAATAGATTTTGTGAATGCAAAACTTTTGACATAATCACATAATCAATATATAATGAAAGTCCACTATCTTGAGATAAAATATATAGTATATGATTTTTTGTTCAAACTGTGGTACTGGTGTATTTTGCAAGATATTTATAGATTGTGAAGCAAAATCTCAATTTATCATATACTATGATAATTTTCTTCCAAATATCATGCTGGCTATAAAATATGGAGAAGCTAGATTGAACATTCACTGTTAGACATTTAACTATTTATTTTCGGTTAAGTACACATGAATTATAATGAAGACTCTAAACTTTTGTTTATGTCCTGAAAAATGTTAATATATTAAGGGGGTCCGGGAAACAAAAATCTTGAAATTTTGCAAAAACATTTTATTACATAAAAAATTTCTGTGTTTTTTCCTGCTTAAAATAACATTTAAATCATGTTTCTATTTGAATTAGAACAAAGAGTATTAAATTTTTCGATTTGGTTTGTTTTCAAAATCTAGCTTTCAAGCAATGGCTGTCATGGAAACGACTTCTTCTAAAAATGCGTTTTTCTTCATGATAGGTTTTTTCACCATTTCTCACATTTAAATTCCTATAACTCGAGAACGGTTAAAGGTACAGGGTTCAAACTTGGAACATATCTTTTTCAATTGTTTTACTTTAATTTTGATTCAGCATATTTGAAAAAATTATTTACCTTTGAAAACACAATTAAAAAAAATTGCACCACTTTTTTTGAAATTTTTTCTTTAAATATTCTTATTTTTTTTATATAAATTAATATTTTTTAAAATGCTGATTTAAAATTAAAACTTTTATATTTCTTTTTATTTAAAGGAAAAAAAATTGAAATTCTATAAATAATATTTCGAGTTATATCGATTTTAAATTACCCCACTTTTTTAATAAGTTTTAAATACAATTTTTTTTTAAATTCTGAGAAGTTTTATCATGTGATTTTGTTTACAAATGACAAGGTTAACCATCACAAAAAATTCAGAATTTTAACTCAATAAATAAAAATTATTTCAAAATGTGTCCCGGACCCTCTTAAAAATATGTTTATCAAACTCAGAGGATCGCATTCCTGAAAATGCCAGATGAAATTGAAGAAGTGGAGAATTTTCACACAATTTTACCAGCCTAGTTTTTTTTTTTTGTTGTTGTTGTTCGTGGTTATATTATATTTTCAAGGCTTAAGCAACATTTTACTTTGTTTACCGTATACATTTTAACTTTATTCTTTTTCGGCGATATGCCTACTCTCAGCCACCAAAGCTTTTTTACCGTTCCACTCGTGTATCTGTCCTCAACCAGCACAGCAATAAACCCTACTGATATTATATTAAGTCTACAAGCTTCGGAGATACGTAGAATTTAAAATAATAATCGTCCGGATAGTTTAACAGGTAAAACATTGGCACAGCACGCCAAGTATCCAAGTTCGATTCCTGGTGTGGACATTTTTCGCTCTGTTGGAATAAACTTCAACTATGCTACTCCTGCATTTAATATGATGTACTCCAGTTAAAAAAAATATTAGTTCTCTTCATTATGATCTAATTACATGGTATACAGGAGTTTCTGTGTTAAAACATACTTCCATCATGTAAATGCTATAGTCATAGCTCGGATGAATAAAACTAGCGCTGCAGTTCGCAGCCATGTCCAACAAATAAGAGTGAATTATGTCAGCCAGGTATAGTGCGGATAACTTAACAGGTAAAGCACTGTCACGGCACGCCAAGTATCCAGGTTCGATTCCTGGTCTGGGCATTTTTTGCTCTGTTGGAATAAACTTCAACTGGGCAACTCCAGCCTTGAATATGATGTAATGCAGTTGGAAAAAATAAACGTTCTCTTCATTATGACCTAATTACATGGCATACAGGAATTTCCGTGTTAAAAAAACACTTTCGTCATGTAAATGGTATTGTGATAGCTCGGATGAATGAAACTAGCGCTGCTGTTCGCATCTGTGCTACTCCAGCCTTGAATATGGTTTAAAATAATATTTTACAAATTGTGTCTAGGTGTAATTAGGCATTTTCGATTCTTAAAATATTTTTCAAATAATTCTGTAAAGTTTAAATAAGAAAATTATCGAAAGAAAGGTATCCTGAAATTGAAAGTAATTTAAAAATGATAACATATAAGTCGTTAAGAATAAAAATATTTCTGTATTTTTAAACAGAAATATTAACTGCTACCTATTGGAAACTGCTTTTAAAGATACCACATGATGAAGAAATATAAAATATAATTTTTACATAAAATTAAAACATATTATTGTATAAAATATATCTAAAGTTTAAAAAGGAATTAATAAATTTTGTCTTTTCTTCATAATCTTGACCATTATGTATTACTGTTCATTCAACGAAAATGAATTCCAACCAGCATGACACCTATGTTTAAACTTAATACGACCACAAAGGGCTAAGCTATGTAATGAATGCACGAGAATGACGCCAAAATGAGAGAATTTTTTTCATTCTCCATACTTCAAATTTATTTATCATTTTTTCCTTCAAAGGCAATTAGTCCGCTCACTAGAAAATAAAAGATAATCTAATATATTTTCTCTCTTTTCAAAAATTTAAATGTTTCAGTTTATTTTTATTCATTTATTTTTATTCAGTTGAATAAAAATTTTATATTTTCTGGAATTTTCTATTCTACCTTATTAAGGCTCGCTAATTTATTAGTCCCCTGTATGCTATTTCTTTTTTCCAGCAAATAACGTGTCGTCTCCAAAAAATAACTTTCCGTTGTATAAGCCAGCCGTAAAACAAAGCAGATGTATCATTGCACTGTTAAATACTCTTCTGAAATTTTTTAAACTTCTAAGCTTCGCACATTTTCAATTTTTATATCGTCGTATTGAAAAAAAAAATACTTTTAAATGCAATTTGTTTGAAAATCACACCTCAATTTTTTTTTTTAAATATTATTATTATTATTATTATTATTATTATTATTATTATTTTGTAGTTTTTAGCACCTTCTGTTATTTATTGGCAATTCAGGTACTCCATTTATTTAGAAAATAATGGAAAAATATTTGGAAAATAGTAATTATATCTTTTTATTGTCATTTTCCTATAAAAACTGAAAAAAAAAATTGTAATTAAAATACGTGCTATTTTGAAAACAAAAAAAATATTTATAACTGAATGATTTCTGATAAAATATGGTGGTATTATAAACTATATTTAATTTTAAGTATCTATATTAATGTTACAAACAAATGAAGGTGTGTGAATCATTAGATAACCGATTTATTTTGACGAGTTTCTTGAATGACGACATCTCTTTCTTGGATTTGTGTATTATTTAGCGATAGTGATGTCCTATACATACTTTATTGTAGAAGTTGTGCAAGACTAAATCGTAAATGAGCAGTTTTTGCCTCCGGATGGGGATGACGTCATTTCATATAAAATAATAGCGTTTGTTTTAGGTGTTAAAACTGAAATATGTTTTGTACTATCTATATTTATATACATATATATTTCTTAAAATAGGGGACGACACTAAATTCTGAAAAAGCAGAATTCCGGTTTTCTAGTTTTTCTAGTTCTAATTTGTCATTGCTGATATTTAAGTTAGAATTTTGATGTATACGGAAATTTTAGAGCAAGGTGTTTGAGAGAAAACGTAAGAGAAACGCATTTGCTTTATTATTTGAACGAAATACAAAAACTTTTAAGCGTATAACTTAAAAATTTAATTAACTAACCGAGCAGACTAAAAGTACGAATACAGCCTTTAATGGCGTTTACTTGTGTTTTAAAGTCTAAATGCTTCTTTTAATTCAAACATTTTCAATGATCAACTTTATTTGATCAGAAACCTATTTAAAACCCTTTAAGCGTCCTCCCTATTTCTTACTTCATGTCTAATGATTCATAAAAATAATACCTATGAAAACTATTTGTGAAGGGATTTGTTTATGATTACCTTACATATTTAATTATCGTATGCAATGCAACGAAATACCATTAATATCAGTTTTGTATTAAATCAGCGTTTGATTTTATAGATTACGTGACGGAAAAACCCGGTTAGGACGCTTAACGGGTTAAGAACGCTCGACTAAATATAGCCATTAACACTTATACAAATATTTATTTTTTATTTTTCGAAATATATTTAACTTATTTTAGGCTGTTTAAATTACAGTCTACTGAATATGCATTTATGAAACTTTTATAAACTTTTAAGCATATAACTTGAAAATTTATTTAACTAACCACCAGACTAAAAGTACGAGTACAGACTATAATGGCGATTTCTTGTATTTTGAAGTCTAAATGCTTCTTTTAATTCATACATTTACAATCATCAACTTTATTTGATAAGAAAACTATTTAAGAACGCTCGACGCTCCATTAACACTTATAAAAAATATTTTGTATTTTTCAAAATATATTTAATTTATTTTAGGCTGTTTAAATTACTATCTACTGAATATACATTTATGAAAAACATTCCGTTTAGTTTTAATTATAGCAGTTGGAGCGACTTCTAGCAGTAAAGACCCCTATTACAACATTAAGCGAGTAAAAATTTTATTTAATATATTCACTGATGGAAAAAGATAAATAAACATATAGAAATGATAGATAAATGCCTCAGCATCAATACTAAATGAAAAGTTAGCAATAACAAAAATTATACAATGAAGTAAAGGAAAATTTTAAAGATCACACAATTTATATTTCATTAAATATTCTAGCTCTTTTCTGGAATTTAGAGTTTTTTGTTCTGTAAAAGAGTCATTCAATTTTGTTCAGACTTCGGCTATGTAAATATTTAAAATGACTTCGTAGAATATTTGAGCATATTAAAGAAAAGTGCTTTTCGCACTTTGATGTAGTATTAATTGCTTGCAGTTTCACCGTTTCGCTATTACCGAGTTGAAAATTTAATTAATAATATCAAACAGTTTAATATTTCAATAATATGTCTTGAAATGTACTTAAATTATTTTAAAAAACATATAATTATAGTATATAATATGTACATGCTCGAAATTTGACTTATTGTTGATAATTTTATATTATTTTAGTAATACTTTTGTGTAATGTAAAATAATGTTGTTCATTTTGTTTAAAAAATTCTCCTGCTGAAATTTCTATGTTATTTTAAATTAAATTTCTAAACATAAGATAATTCTTTTATGACAGCTGAAATGGAAAGGAATAGTACTCGTATATGAAAGGGGATATAAATTTTTGGTAATGCACTAATAAATCACAAAAAATACAACAGATGTCAGTAATGTTATTAAAATGTTTATCTTTAACAAAAATAAACAAAAAGAAAAAAACCTTCGTTAAGCCTAGATTGTGAAATATTTTCCAGCGTTTTCAAATTACCTTAAAAAAGTCTTCATCGTCAAATATGGTGAAAGAAGTTATTTTGAGTAACAATTTATGAAACACAAAAAACTGTTACAAACATTTGCAAAAATTTCTGCTAACAGATAGAAATACAAACTGCTTTTTGTAAGACCTTGCATGCTACACAAAAACTTTTATAGTCACCACATATTTTGATTAAATTTAATTTGAGTAAAAAATGCACAATACAACTAAAAGGTCTAGCCGGATAAGCATAGCGAAATGCTTCCCATGGCCGATGTTTGAAATAACATGTGTAGTAATAAGGCTCACCATGAGAACGCAATATAATGTTGTTGTTGTTGGCGTGTTTTTAGCTCTTGACATTCAACTGTCCTTCAGATAATCGGCGAAGTATGCGCCAGCGCTACTATTTTTCAAATACGTTTTTCTCAAAAAGTACAAAAGTTAAAAAAGTAAAACCAATGTCATTTATTGAAGAATATATTAGTACATATTATATATTTTTTTCACATTTTTACACAAATTTCGACATAGAAAAATAAACAAAAATATTTAAAAAAAAATTATTAATATAGTAATTTTATATTTACACTAACCAAAAAATTACAGAACAATGCTCAAAGTATTTACTTTTAGGAAAAAAAATTTCGTTAAAATCAAAGATGCGCTTTTTGAGTTATAACAAAAATAATGCTAGCAGCTCGCTAAAATATTCGTAACTTTCCCTGTTTGTATTTGCAGAAATACGCTGGTATCGATGTACTGGTCGATTCGTGACATTTCCACTCGGGCATAATGCGCAGTGAGTCAAAATAACAGAATGTTTCCATGCATACCACTTCCCTATCCCTTTAAGACCCGGAACATTTTCACATTTAAATATTAAATTCTTCTGGTTATTAACTCTATACTGACCCTAATGACACTTAAAAAAATAATTAAAAACATTTTCGTCATCCCCTGGAGCGTGGAAAGTACCCGCACGAACGTGCGGGTTGGGCTTTTTCTATGAAAGCCACACCCGCACTATCGTACGGGTTTGGCTTTTCCTGTGAAATAATTACTTATAAGATGATTTCGGATGTATTGGCTGAAATACTGCAATGGAATCCTTGCTGGCTGTAAAGCCTAAAACAGGAGAAAAAAAAATTAATATTGGAAATGTACTTATCGATTTCCAAAAATTCATATTTTAATTAATTTAAAAATGTTTGCTTTATTTAAAAAAAAATATGATATCAGTTTTATTCTTTCTATAAGTCTGTAACTTTTTTAAATGGAAATTTAAGAAACGAAAGACATACCTGCAATTGCATGAAATCTAAAGGAGCAGAATGAGGTACAGAAATGAACTTCTTAACACCCCACATGTATTTTTTGTTGTTGTTGTTGTTTTCATTATCTTAGCCTCTGCCGAAACTGGCTTGGAGGTAGAACTTTGAGGAATGAGTCCAGGGGACTTTGATGAGGAAGAATGATCCAAAATTGCCATTTCTTTAGAAATATTTGTATTTTTTTCTTCATCGAGCCCATCTGAACTTGACAATCCTTCTAATAAATCTGCTTCAAATATTTTGTACGCAATCTCTAAATTCAGAGTCTGATTTATTCATCAATTGCAATATTTCTTCTTGTGAGAATTCTTTTCCGTTTAGGCATTTGAATAAGTATTTTATTTTGCTTTGTTAAAAGTTAACAAAGCATTTAAGAAAAAGTCTTAGAAAATTTTATTATTTGAAAAGAAAAAAAAAAGTAAAATTTAATTGAAAAAAAAATAATTCATCCATGACAACACCCAAGAATATATGGCATTAATTATAGAACAACATACTTCGTTTTTATTCTGGCTGTCACCAAAAGTATTGAAACAGAAAACAAAATGAACACTGAGAAAGGTCTTATCTTTACAGTGGCACTGACTAACGTAACGCCCAAGTCGCACGATCGTGCGGGTAACGAAATCTGAAGTCCTATGAGCAACATAGTGTATAATTAATGTTTTTTATTATATTACACTTATTTAGACATTAAAGCAAAAATATTTATCCAAGCAATTTGAAATATACTGATAATTACCTTTTTACGATAGTAAAAATGATGAGCTGTTTTCGTTGTACTTGTAAACAAAGCTAATCATGCCGTTTAAAAGTAAAACATGTACTACAACCGTCATCCGTTGATAAAAAATTATACTTTACTCTTTTTGAAAACCAGAACAATCGTTCAATTCCTGGTTTTATTACATACGACTGTTTCAGAAGCAAAAATTTACATGTATGTCTAACCCGCACGATCGTGCGTGTTGGGTCTTAAAGGGTTGAATGTTTGTTTCGTGTTTATAAATATTCTGTTATTTTAGCGTACTGCGCATCCTTCACGCGAATTAATGTCAAGGGCTGACAAAAAAAATGGTAAGATTAGCCTACCACATTTTTCACATAGAAAAACGCTATGGAATTGTACAGCGTACATATATAACGTACCACTTTAAGGAGCAGCATGTGTGGGAGCTGGCACTTGGCATCAGAAGATACCTGTAGGGGGAGGGGGCTGTCACTTTATATCGTTATCATTTTGAAATCAAAACAAAATTTACTTTTAGTACCATTTTCTTTTCATCTGTTATATTAATTATTTAAGCACGTTTTCTTCATTTTATGAAAATACAAAGTTATTATTAAAACCTTTGAAGGATTATAAAACATTTCATTCTAAATTAATAGAATAACCCAACATTCATCATTAATATTCTCCTGCCATATGCGTATATAATTCGTTGTTAGAGAAACAAGATTCGAAATTATACTTGTTATTTTTGCTAGTAAAAGATGGGGAAGAATGTTGTTTACTTGTTTTGTTTACAAGAAATTCTGTTTAGATCCGTGCAAAGGCGAAGTGCAAGAAGACAATATTGCTGTTCAATGCATTATGCAACAAAGAGCTATTAGTAAAACCTTTTAAATAATATGCATTTCTTTAAAATGTTATTTGATATAAATTTATTTCTTATAGATCAGTGATATTTTATGAATTTCTTCTCTTCATTTAAATCAGTAAAATATTCGAATAAATAAATTACAACTCTGTATAACCTTGCAAACGTATAAAAAGAAAAAAAAAGGGAAAAAATAGTAAAAAGAATTTTTAGACACTGATAACAGTATTATTATGGGCAGGGGGATTCGAGGAATGATAACGTATGATATCGGAAAAGGTTGAAATTGGGTCCGAAATTGCCAAAAAAGTTGATAACCTTATACATTTACAGCCCCTATTCAGCTTCAGCTGCACAATGGACTAGAGCATCGACTTGATATTATTACGCGAGAAGGATGCACAATACGCCAAAATAACAGAATGTTTGCAAACACGAAACAAACCTATAGGGAAATGGTATGTATGAAAACATTCTCTTATTTTGGCGCACTGACGCATCCTGCCCGTTTGGAAATGTCACGAATTGACCAATGCATTGATAGTAGCGTATTTCTGCAAATGAAAAGAGGGAAACTTACGAATATTTTAGAAAGTGGCTAGCATTATTTTTTTTATAACTCAAAAAGCGCATCTTCGATTTTAACGAAATTTGTTTTCTTAAAAGTACACACATTGAGCATTATTCTGTAATTTTTTGGTTGGTGTAAATATAAAATTACTACAATAATAATTTCTCTTTTAAATTTTTGTTTATTTTTCTAAGTCAAAAGTTTTGTAAAAATGTCAAATATATATATAATGCGAATTAATATATTCTTCAATAATTGGCGTGTGTTTCATTTTTTTAACTATTGTATTTTTTGAGAAAAACGTATTTGAAAAATAGTAGTGCTGGCGCATACTTACCCGATTATCTCAAGGACAGTTCAAGGTCATCTATCCATTTCATTGCGTATCCCTGTATTTACCCTCTAAAAAAATATTTTATTGTACTAAATATAATCAGCTCAAAAATGCATTATATAAATAGGAAACCATCATTAAACAATTCACGCCAGTACACTGTAATGCTTTTGAATTATTTTGACTAGTCCTGTGTATGATCTATCCATGTAATTATTAAAAATTTAGTCAAACCTAAAAACGAAAACGCGCTTTCAACAGTTATTAATTACAGATAGTACTATAACCAAATTACTTTTGTGTCCAGTAACTGAATGATAAATGCAACACCTTTTCCATTTTACAATAAGAATCTTGTAATGCACCTCAAAAAGTATATAAATTTAATTATTTTTAAAATAGTGTAATGTTATAAGCATAATCTGCAAACGACTTTTTCATCCAATTCCTACTATTAGTTCACACTCTCCCTGTATTTATATATCTTGTTCAAATTTTCAATCGTTAATAAAATACTTATTATTCATCCATTCAAGTTCTTTCTTTTAAACTTGTAGTGGATGAAGCTTGATGTTAATACAGTTTTTTCAAATAATAATTCATTAATTAAATTTAATTAATCAATTTTAGTTTTATATGGGAGGAAAAAAAATCTCTTATTCAAATTTTCAATCGTTAATAAAATACTTATTATTCATACACTCAAGTCCAAATAAATTTTTTTAAAACTTGTAGTGAATGACACTTGATGTTAATACAGTTTTTTTTCAAATATTAATTCATTAATTAAATTTAATTAATTAATTTTATTCAAATTTTCAATCGTTAATAAAATACTTATTATTCATCCACTCAAGTACAAGTACATTTTTTTAAACTTGTAGTGGACGACATTTGATGTTAATACAGTTTTTTTTTTCAAATATTAATTCATTAATTAAAAATAATTATTTTTAGTTTTATATTTAATTTTAGTTTTATATGGAAGAAAAAAATATTCTTTATTAAAATTTTCAATTGTTAATAAAACTTTTCTTTGTTGATCTAAGTAGGAATTGGCTTTTTTTTATTACTTGTTCTTCGTAGATCATTATGTAAAATAATTTTTTTCTATGACCCTTTAAATGCGTGTTAAAGTTTTTGCACTCCACTTTCTACAGAATGCGTATTTTACTGCACTTGATAAATTCTTATCAGTTTCGTTATATATAAAATATTGCAGCATCAATAAAATACAATGCAAACGATTTTTAACAACAATTTTACGGAATTCAATTCAGTGCCAATTGACTATGACTACACTGTAAAAAAAAACTGTAGTTCTACAGATGTAAAGTTACATGCTTACTAAACTTTCACCTGTAACTGTACGAAAAAAGCTGCAAATCTACAAAACTAGTTTTTGTAAAGCTACAAAAATCTGTAACTTTACAAATGAATCTACTAAATATTCAGTAATCTTACTAAACTTTTATTTGTAACCCCGGCTGGAGTTACATGAAAAGTTCTCGGAATCCCAGTTTCCAAAAAAATTCTTAGTAACCTTACAGATTTTTTGATTTTCGGCGCAAAAGTGCGTCTGTTACATGAAATTTTGTTGTGTTCGTTACATGAAAAGTTCTAGGAATCCAAGTTTCCTAGAAAAACTTAATAACTTCACAGATTTTTTTTACAGTGTACTGTATACTTTGGTGTCAATAGAATATGTGTCTTGCACAGTCTTTATCATTAACGTGTATCATTAACGCAGAAATCGAAGTAAAATTACGAAGGATAGACCACGAACGGACGAAAGGGTGGACAGACTGACAAGTAGACGAACCGAATTCATAAATATTTTTCAAGCATGTTGACAAGTATTAAAATGGATCAAGTAAGAGTACTGCTGATTGAGCATCGTACTATACACTGTAAAAAAATATATATATAAAGTTACTAAAGTTTTTCTAGGAAACTGGGATTTTTATAACTTTTTATGTAACGGAACAGCAAAAATGCATGTAACAGATACACTTTCGCACCGAAAATGAAAAAAAATCTGTAAAGTTACTAAGAATTTTTTAGGAAACTGGGATGCCTAGAACTTTTCGTGTAGCTGCAACCCAGGTTACAGATAAAATCTTAGTAAGATTACTGTAAATTTAGCAGATTCATTTGTAAAGCTACAGGTTTCTGTAGCTTTACAAAAACTAGTTTTGTAGAGTTATAGCTTTTTTTGTACAGTTACAGATGAAAGTTTAGTAAGCATGTAACTTTATATCTGTAAAACTACAGATTTTTTTTTTTTTTTTTTTTTTTTTTTTTTTTTTTTTTTTTTTTTTTTTTTTACAGTTTAGTATCATAATCGTCGTTGTTTATAAAACGGTACGCAAACCTTTTGACTTTCTTTTCGATAATTGAATTTCTATTTTCAGTATGTTGCTAAGTAGTAAATAAAATCACACCGTTATACCACTATAGTACATAAAAGAGTACAAGGAATCAGTGAAAACTAAAATAAAATAATTAATATTCTATACAAATTTCTAAGGTAAATACATAGCAAAAATACAAAAGAACTTAAAAATTAATTTCAAAACATTTAAAACAGTTATAATACCTGTATATGTTTAAATCTGCATAGTATGCCCATTGAATAAGAAAATACATGATATTTGTTTTATAATATCAAAATGGAAGCAACAATAAATTGTTATCTCCTATTTTGTCAAAAAACTAAATTTTATTTCTGAAATTTGAAGGAATGTAAGTTTGCCTACACAGATATTGAAATTCTAACAGTTAATTTAAATCTATTTGTTGTTATTACTACCCAAATAGGTTGATTGCATACTTTAATTTATTAGTAATATTATAGATCAGTATATGGCTTTTATGGGATACATAAAGTTGTGTAAGTAAACGTTGCAAACTAAATAACAAATAAAAAGAAAAATTTTATAGGCATACAAAAAGATTTATTTCGAATTTATGAAAAAAATAATTTTCGAAATGAATATTATATATTTCAAAAATTTGTATAACACGTGTTTCAAAATGTTCATTTTCTTTTTAAATCAAAATTAACAAAAGCGAAATTGTACCTCAAACGGAGCAAATGAAGTGCTGAATTCTTAGTATAACTACTTTTGAAAATATTCAGATCTTGCTGCAATAGCTGTTGCACTTTTATGCAAAAATGTATAAATACGAAATTTATTACGATTTTATATATTAAATTAAGTACTAGGAAAATAATAGGACATCATCTTAAGTATAATGTAATAACCATGGCAACCTAGAATTATTCCCTTTCATGGGATGCCATTGCATTAATATATGATATGATTTAATAGAATGAAGAAAACTTTTATTAATATATTTTTAAGTTTTTATTTCATTTTCATAAAATTTGAAATAACTCAACAAATTCTGAAACTATTATATATATATTAAATTTCAAACCATTCTGTTGGCTAGTTTTTGCCCAGTTATATGCCGACAAACAGACAGACAAGACGACGACTATCGGGACTACGTATTTATACGAACGAACCTAAATACCAGCAATCCGTAATATTCTAGTTCCATGAAAATACAATTAATTTTTGTGTTTATTCCTAAAATTTGAAGAAATGAGATTTTACATTCCCGGGTACATTTCTTTCAACAAATCACAAAAAGGGTTTATCTCTGAGTTTTTTAACTCAAGATAATCGATTACATTATTTTATCTCCCGGCTATAAACTGGGTCAGTCTGTTACATGTATCTTATGCTTTTATTGTACTTATACTGGTGGAAAATATTGAATTAAACATCTGAAAAAATTCAATCATATAAAACTTATTTAAAAAATAGGATGTGTTTTCGAGGTAATTTTCTTTTGTCTTTAGTTTATTCTTACAAAAGAAATACACGGATAAAACTAAAATCTACACGTTTTCTACATAAAATCTCTAAAATCTCAACGTTGTAGATTAGGGGTCTTCAACCTTTCGTTCTCAAGTTCCAATTTTGTAAATTCTTAAAATTCTGCTGTCCACCCTTAAGTCCAATAAATAGCATGTGCGAAAAAATAATGTATACACGAGTAGGTTTAAATATCTGCATATGTTTCTTTATAGGTGCTGTAAAACTGTAGATTTCTCGTTTAGTTCTTGATTCAAAAGAAACGTGTGCTTTTTTTATATTATTATTATTACACGTAATAATTACTTTAACACTAAATATTCAGTTATATTAAATTTTTACAATAGTAGTAGCAGTATGTAAAACTAATCTTTCGGGTACAATTTAAGAATGTAAAAGATAGTACTACAGAATATGCAACTCTACCTTAATGATACATGAGAAAGAATAAGTATATAGTATGGTGAGATGTTATCGATGAGCATAAAGTGCTACAGTCTGTAAAAAAAAGTTCCAGCTTTTTACTGTACTAAGGAAGCAGATTCATTTCGGAGATATTTGAGTTTATGGGATGAAATACAATAAATAACATGTGAATTTATAAAGAATGGTCTTTTTATCTGTTTCTTGATCATTTTTATATAAAGAAATCATTTACTACACTTGTCAAATTACGCGCTTTAAATAAAATTTCTAATTCAAAATGTTTATTTAATAAAAGAAACAAGACAATTGCCACAGTAAAATGAGAAAAAAAAAATAAATGCATTTTTTAAATTCAGAACATGTTTATTTCACGCGACAAAATGTTCAAAAGTTTAAAAAAAAAATGAAACATAAAAGTCTTCAACCATGGATTTGCTTCAGAAAGCGCTTGCAGATCTTTTGATATCACTGAAAACTTCTCTTCTTAATATTTAAAATAACACCGCGGGCCACTAATATACTCTTGGCAGGACACTTTTTGAAGGCTCCTATTATATATATATATATATATATCTATATATATATATATCTATATATATATATATATTGTTATTTACTAATGAGGAATGAAGACTCACCAAATTTATGATACAGATTAAAGAGTAAGACAATTATAGAAGATGTTCCTAACTTGTTTCAAAAAACTTATTATTCCTTTACTCTTATTGATATTATTTGGTAATTTTCTGTGTATAAATTTTCGTGTACTCTCTTTATTTATTTAAGATATTCAAAATAATCATCGCTCTATTAAAAAGTAAATAAAATGGATAATTCCCAAGAACAAAATTTAAAGCAGCAAACATCACACTTTGTTTCTGTTTAGAATTAACAAAAAAATTAAAGGTTAGACGCTAAAGATTCTTAAAATATTATTTGGATTTTCAATTAATTATTTAATTATTTTTCAAAAATCTATGCAATTATTCTTTTTTCATAGTTTTTCAATTTGACCTAAGAGACTTGAGTAAACTTTTAAAGAAGACAGAAAGAGACTTAAGTTTGACTTAAGTAAAAATTATTTGTTTTAAAAAATCTTTTAAATAAAACAAAAAAAAAATACAGTATCTACTAAAAGTCAAATGATTTAACAATATTTTTGCAGCATGTAAAAATTTCTGTCAAAAACAGTAATCCAAGAACCAGATAAAAATAAATCCCTGTAAGATATAAAGAAAATGTTTGCGAAACATAAAATACCCCTTTAATAAAAACAAAGTTCAAACACGGTATATTAGAAGTAAGATTATTTCGAGCAAACTATATTTCTCCTTATTTTTCATCAATGAAATCAATGACTTATTTTAATTAGCCTTAATAAAAATCAGATTATGGAAGCATGTTTTTGAAAGATCATTAATAAATCTTTTTATTAATCGAATATATTTATTCGCCATCCTTTAATTTTTAGAAAAGAGATTGTTAATTTTTTAGATGGCTGAACATATATAAATAATTTTTACACTGGTTTCTATCTTTCTGGTTAAACTGGTTTCTATTTTGCATTAACTAAGTAGTCAAATCTTTTCATTGCATATGAACTGATAACGTTGATTTTTTATTATAATTGCTGTTTTTTAACGCTTTCCAAAACAGTTGATAATTGTTTAAGGATTCGGTTTGTATCTGTGCCAGCAGCACCTGTCCGTAATCTAACTCCCGTAAATATACTCAGATTGACTTGCATTTTTTGTATGTTATTGATGTTTACTATGGAATTTTCGGTATGGAAAGAGAAGTGTATGACGTTTTAATTTCGTTTACAGTGACACTCTGAAGAAATCCGTTATTTATCTCCACAGGCAAAATTTATGATGTATTTTATTAATATTATGATATTTCAAACATGAGATTGATATACATGGTGAACCAAAAGTCTTGCCATGATTAAAGTAACTCATTACAAATTAACCGTTTGTATAATAATGTAACTAGTTGTATCATTGGATAGGTCAGTTTTAGTAGTTTTTAATAGTTTTTAAACGAAATATTTCCGGATCGGTGGATCAGAAGGGATGGACCAACATCCTGGCGTCCGCCATTCTCCAGTTATTAATCCTCTGGATTTTTTTCTTTTGGAGACAGAGTCTTTGCCACAACAATTGGTGACGTCGAAAGACTGAATACTAGGATACAAGCTGATGTATGTACTGTAACAGAAGGCATGTTAAAGAACACTTGGCGAGAACTAAAATACCGTTTAGACATTCTCCTAGCCACCAAGGGGGCACACGTTGAAATTTACTGAGGTACAGTGTCTTATAAAAAAATATATAACAGTACTTGCAAGTTATTTAAACAAACTTATATCTAATTATAATAGCTTGAGCACAATAAATATTTATAATCAGGTCGAAACTTTCGGTTTACGCTGTACAACATTGGAATAGTCTACAACGTGATTTCTGAGACGTATAGAATAAGTAGCATGTATAGTTCGTTTACACACATAAAAGAATTCCATTATGTTGCGATCGATGGGGAATAATTCCTTTTGGTGCATTTTGATTATGTTATGATGCTTCAAACAAAGCTAAATCACTGAACTGCACCGCATGTTTTCTAAAGATATCTGTTTTCCTTTCTAAAGTTAAATTAAAAATAATTAAAATGTAATATAAATTTAAACAATATATAGGAAACAGTAATGTAAAAGTTAATAAAATGTTAAAACTTCACTTGTTTCTTCAAGACTTTGTCGGTCATTAATTCTGTGCTCCAACTCTCCTAAATATATTCGGAATGTCACGTATTTTTTATATGTTATTGAGGATAACTGCACAAGGATTTACATAAAAGTAAAGTGTTTAGCATTAATTGTTTTTCTTTCAAGGACACAGTAATTATTCCGTTACTTTGTGTTCTCTAAGGAAAATCGTTTATGGCGCATTTTAGTGGTGTGACGACAATTCAAACATTATGCAATAGGGGAGGGTAGTACACAGTGAGACGAAAGTTATTATTACTTAACGAATAGCAACGATTTTTATTCTTTTGAAAAAAAAATTGCTACATCTTTAAACTACACAAATACGCTACACATTAATGTATAAATGGTTTTTAAAAAAGTTATTTATAAAAGCACAGAAGCAGTATAACGGAGTATCGAAAATTGTCTCACTGTGTACCACTTGTGGTACACAGTGAGACAATCTATATATTTTCATAAATCATACATTTTTATACTCTATTAACAATTTTCTGCAGTTTATGACTTCCAATTAATATTTCTAGATTAAAAAAAAAAAAAAAAAAAAAGAGCCTCGGGTGGGCAATGGCAGACCTTGGGCTACGTTTATGCAAATTTTCAGCCTCTTACGTTTAGTAGATTTCACTAACCATCGCACGGCCCCCAACACACACAGATAGAGAGAGAGAAAAAAAATAACCTTCTTTTATTAATAAATTACTTTTTTTACGTCAGAACCACATAGTAGATACACAGTGAGGTACGTCTCACTGTGTACCACAACTGTGTGTCTCACTGTGTACTTTCGTTACGTTGTAACAAAATGGATGCCATATCCGTTTCATCATCAATTTCATATCTTTGAATGCTTGTGACGTTTCGTCAACATAGTCTATCATTAAATATAGCTAGGTTTGGTTAAGTAAATATGTGCCATAATGAAAGAAATAAACTTTAAAATGGACATTTATGTAACTTTAACCCTTGTAAAATAAATAATTACTTACTATTTTGTTGGACGAGTAAGCGTAGTGCCGAAACTACATCCACGTGTTGCATAAGATAAGTTGGTTCAGTATGTGTTCCAGCTAGGAGAAAAAGTTATAACTATATGTCAAAATGGCTGCTGTCTCACTGTGTACCATGTCTCACTGTGTACTCTCCTACCCTAGATATTTTTCACTGATGTGAATCACAGCATGCTTGAGAACCAATGAGTTCACTTAAAAGTGCAGACTCTATTGTCTAATATCGGAAGAAAAAAAGAAGTGAATCGCGGGCAAAGGGCTTTTATGATATCAAAATTAAAAAGAAAAGGGTAAAAAATGAGAATTACAGAACAAAAAATGTTAAAAAAATTTGTATTGGCAATTAAGATTGACACTTTGAAACGAAAACAATAAAATGTGTAGTGTTTTTTAGAAAAGATTTTTAAAGTGAAATAAAGTATCGATGTATGCATTAGATCTAAATTTAATTGAAGTAAAATCAATTATTGAAATATTTCTAAGACAGTAAAGAAATCTATAAACTAGGGTTATAAAATTAAATTAGCTTCGAAAAATTTATAGTATATTTTAATATAGAACAAATTTAATTTCCGTAATATATAGACACGGAAACTAAAACATATCCTTCAATAAATGAATTATTGTTAAAATATTTTAGAAACAAATATTAAAATTATATTATTTTATTCTACATTGTATTTCTGAAAAGAAATATATTGAAATATAAGTTTTGGAAGAATAAATTCTTCAAGTCGCTGTTATTTTGTTTCAGATAAATAAAAATCTCATAATAAACTATTCACGATTATTTTTATTTACGTATTTCTGGCTGAATGCATTCATGAAGAAATTCTCTGTGAATGTTTTTTCTCTTATTTCTCTGACATACTTTAGTCTTTTTATTTACTTTATCGTCTAATAAGTTACTGAATGTCAGCATTTGCTGTTTAGAACAATATAATGTAAGTTTAACCCTTTCGGGTCCAATTTTTTTTTCTATTTTGAGAAAAAAAATTACTTTTGGGTTAATAATTTTAGTAGCAGTTATCCAAATATATTTACTGAAGTTTAACGAATAAGTCATTGTCTGAAATCTAACGAATATAGATATTTTGCGTACCATTCAATTAGCATTCATATGAAAATAGGCTAAGGAAGAGTTTTTGAAGATGTTTGGATGATATCGTATTACAATAGAATTTCAGATAATATAACTTTCTTACATTTTTTTGCGTTTTATCACACGTTATACGTTCAGAAAAATAACCTAGATTTTAAATTTAAAGAGTGAAAAATATGTAAAAAAAAAATCGCCATCGGTGCAGAGAAAATTAAGAAAACTTTTATTATTATTATTATTACCAAATGAATATACAAAACATAATAACAATATGAATACAAAGCATAAATGAACTCATAATAAGAAATGGATAGACATATACTACAGTAGCGCTCAAAAGTATTTTGACAGCCTTATATTCTCTCTTATTTTATTTCACATAAATATGCAAAAGAAAATATATTCCCTAGAATTGACAACACTATGACTGCAGTTATTCAAATGTATCAAGTTTCAACTTGTTTGTTTACATTCGGTGCCACCGAAGAAATATCACTCCTCCTTAGCTCAAAAGTATTTTGACAATTAGTTTGCATTTAATTGTTGAAGGTGTCAGTAGCGCTATATCTTCGATTACTGTTTATATCGACTTATTGTGATTATTTTTAAATGCCGGAATGTAAAAAATATTGAAGTGATTCTAGAAAAGCCGTTGTAAATGCACTTAAGAAAGGTAGGCTGCAAGCAGAATTAGCTCGTTCTTTTAACGGGTCTCGTCAACTTGTTTTTACATGGAATAAAGATTTTAATAAACTGAAATACATCGAAAATAAACCTCAAAGTGGCCATCCGAAAAAAACAACTTGCAATGTTGACTGTATTCTAAAAATGATATCAACAAGTGATTGTCGTAAGTCCTCTGTAATAATAAAAAACGAATTGAAAGAAAATTACGGCATAGACATACACGTTTCATCAGTCAAACGACTCCCCAACCTCTATGGTTTACATGACTGAAGACCAGCAAAACAACGTTTGTTATCTACTAAGAATAGGAAGGATAGAGTTGCATTTGTAAAACGGCATAACCCTTTCAGGGGCAAAGCAATTCCATTGCTAAAGTGTTGAATTTAATGACTGACACCGGAATTTGAAAACAAATTTATTTTTAAATAAGAAAAAGCTATATTTCACTCACATAATAAACCGAATTTTTTTTTAACCAAAATTCCGGTGTCAATCATTAATTTCAACACTTTAGTAATGGAATTGCTTTGCCCCTGAAAGGGTTATGCCGTTTTACAAATGCGACTCTAGCCTTCTTATTCTTAGTCGATAACAAACGTGTTTTTGCTGGTCTTCTGCCATGTAAACCATAGAGGTTTATGCGTCGTTTGACTGATGAAACGTGTATTTCTATGCCGTAATTTTCTTTCAATTCATTTTTTATTATTACAGCGGACTTACGACAATGACTTGTAGATATTATTTTTAGAATACAGTCAACTTTGCAAGTTGTTTTTTACGGATGGCCGCTTTGAGACCTATTTTCGATGTATTTCTGTTTTTAAAAAATTTATTCCATGTAATAACAAGTTGACGAGACCCGTTAAAAGAACGAGCTAATTCTGCTTGCAGTCTACCTTTCTTAAGTGCATTTGCAGCGGCTTTTCTAGAATCACTTCAATATTTTTTACATTTCGGCATTTAAAAATAATCACAATAAGTCGACATAAACACTAATCGAAGCTATAGCGCCACTGACACCTTCAACAATTAAATGCAAACTAATTGTCAAAATACTTTTGAGCTAAGGAGGAGTGATATTTCTTCGGTGGCGCCGAATGTAAACGAACAAGTTGACACTTGATACATTTGAATAACTGCAGTCATAGTGTTCTCAATTATAGGGAACATATTTTCTTTTACATTTTTATATTAAATAAATTAAAAGAGAATATAAGGTTGTCGAAATACTTTTGAGCGCTACTGTACCATTACACTGTAAAAACAAATTGTGAATTTACGTGTACTTTACCGTAAATTGCTCCAGCAAATTTACGGGAAATGCCACTTTTTCCAAATAAATGGACGAATTCCGTAAATTTCATGTTTTGCGGGTTTAACCCATTTATCTAAAGGGAAAGCCCATTTATTCAGGAGCAAAGACACGAACAACGTTTTTGATGTGCATTTCCCTTGAGCCTCTGCTGCAGTAAAATTACTGCAGCAATTTTTCACACTGTACTACATATAGATATTAATAAAAAATAATTGTTTAGGCAAAGACATGTAGCATTAATAGTACGCCAGACCCGAATGGGTTAAATGGTACCTTTTTTCTATAATTACCTTTAAGAAACATAAGAGGTACGGAAATGTTAATATGTTTATTTCCTTCGAGAATGTTTTGAAAATATATTTTTATTTAAAAAAAATTTGGATAATTTATGACCGAAATTATCAATAAAAAAATTCTTCACCTCAATAATTATCTTCTTTAACGCCAGAAGACATATTAGAGAATTTCTAGAACAATAATATGAAAATTATATATAATTAATTGGAAGTTACACCGAGTTTTACTTTCTTCTATTTATAATAGAAGAAAGTAAATTAATCGAAAAGTTTTTCGACATCCAATTTTCGACGGATTTACAACTTTTAGGGGTCAGAGAGCCCGAAAAACACGTTTTTACAAAATGTCTCTCTGTCCGTGTGTCTGCATGTTCCCGTTGTATCATCAAAAATTGCAGGAAGCGTAAAACTTCGTATGTGTGCTTTTGGTTCTTGTCAAAATATCCCAGTTGAAATTGGGTATATTGCGTTGGTATAGGGCTCTGTGATAACGGTTTTCGTCATGCTTTTCTTATTGTACTATCGGAAGGTGCCCGAAGTTAACTATAAAGTTGAAACAAATATCCCAGATATGTGTCTGACTATGGTAGTCAGGTCCCAGATGAAATTGGGGTTATTTATATATAAGGGATCATTGCGAAAGAGATTTTCTCGATTTTTTTTTTTTTTTTTCAGTTTAGGTGAAGAATTTATGAATATTTTTCAGGGAAATTTTATTTTTAATTGTAATGTGATACGTCGAGGTTTGTGTAAAATTTTGAAGAATATAAGCCTGAAGGTGGCGATGTAATATATATGTATAATAGCGAATTTAAATGCGATGATTCAGTTGTACCATTGGAAAGTGTATGAAGTTATGGATAGAAATGAACCAAACTTCATATATATTTATATTGTTATGAATACCAGGTCTCATTTGAAAATGGAGATATTACCTTTAAGAGGGCAGTTTGATAGCGTGTTTTCTGTGATGTTTTTTCGATTATTTTCATTTTAAGTGAATATATTATAAATATTTTTCGACGAAATTTTACATTTGCATGCAATGGAATAGAAAGAGGTTTGTATACATTTTTGGAGGAAATTAAGATGGAGCAGGGACTGTTATAACAAACGTTGTTCAATTTTCTGTTCGGTTTGGGTTGCTTATGGAAATGAATCAAGCTGGATGACCCAGTTGTCCAATCTTGGTTTAATTTGCATATATTTAATAAGGAAATGTTTCACTTTTTTTAATGTATTGGGGGAAAACGGGAAAAGACGACGATGTTAAACTTATAAATTTTCTTCTAGCCAGGATGAATGGATATTCGAACTAATATTTTCATACGAACTTCGTTGATATCTTGCTTGATACCATGAATGTTTTCCATTACATATTTTAACTTTAAAGAATAAACGACAGGATTATCCAAAAAAATAATTTTCGTCTCATTTCCCCTGCCACGGCGTAAGATGACGAAAAAACTTGGGATTTAAGAGCTTCAAAATACGTTATTAAGGAGCTCCAATAAAAGATCAAAATTGTAATAAAACTTTAAAACTTCAAAAAAAAATGTAAAAAAAAGATTAACTATAAGTGTAGATTATGAATAAAATATTTTGACATTAAACTGAAATCTGTCAACAAAAACGTATATTTTCAGTTTCTGCTGAAAATAAAATTAAGTTGAATTGATTGAAATTTGTGTTAAATAAGAAATGTATTTGAATTAAAATATATGTGTTTATTATGTAACTTTATAAGAATGAGAGGAGTTTTGGAAGACTGCCATCTCAATTATGGAAAGGGAAGGAAAAAAAAACATACTAATAAATTATCGTTTGAAAACATTAAAAATCTTCCACATTTGCAGATTAAATATTAGTTTTGTATAAACCTTTCTCTATTTTTACATAAAAATTATCAGAATAAACAATAATGCGTTTCATAAGATATGAATTTGAAACGAAAAATCATTAAATATCACAATTTTAAACTTTTTAATATAAAATATGTAAAATCTTTTTTAATGGCGAATTTCGACTATTTCCAAAACGTTATTTATTAATAATTAATAACTTTTATTATTAGTAGTAGTAATTAGTTTTTCTCTAATCAGATGTTTATTCATTAAGTATGCATTTTTTTTACTAACCACGCCCATTCACATTCTGAAGGACGATTTTTTTTTTTTTTTTTTTTTTTTATAATAATAGCTTCTCAGCGTTGGCCCAGGTATATTGTATTTTAAATATGCAGCATTCAGTCTCGAGACCTTACATACAACATGTGCTAAAACTTTCTCCATGTCTTTATTTTCGCACCTTTTCCCATACCTTATTCACTGGCATTTTCGAGTAATGTTCCTCCTGAAGTTTCTTCTTACACCTGGAATCGAAAACAGCTGTGCATTAGGGACGGAAAATGACTTATAAACAGAACTGACTTATTTAAAAATAGCATGTAGGTAAGATTCGTCACTTTTCCCCGTTACGCCATATTTATCAAACAAACTTTTATCAGCAACCGAGATTATTGCTAATTAAATGGATCACCAATGAATTCGTGATGAACATATCCCGCCTTCATAGACACTTTTAGTGGCCGAGACGTGCTACCGCCTGTGATTAACTGTCGAAAGTACTGAATTCGTTATCATTCCCCATTCGTCATCTGACTACACCTTCCACCTGATGTTTTGACTTCAAAACGAGTTATTTTTTCCAACCTCAACCCATTATTTTGAAACATTTAATGAAAAATATCTTGAAGTGCAATAAAAAATAATACTCTTTTTAAACTATTAACATTCGTGTGATAGAAGTAAATCCGACTAGTTGGTTTTACCAATGTACAGAGATTTACAAGTATTCTGTTATTTTAACAGGAAAAGATCTAAAAGGGATAAATAAATTTGTTAAAAATATTCTCTCTCTCTTTATATGTATACTTAAATAGCTTAAAAACAAACTTTTCGCAAAATTTTAATATACAATATTTCACATTATACCTTAGACTCTCACACTGTAAACAAGTGAGATAAAGCAATACTCAAGAGATTCTATTAGGAAAATAAATTCAGTGGCAAAACCCTGTTTATTCAAGTCTTCTGCAGAGAAATATCTTCTTTCTTTATTTCGTACAAGTGACACGATAAGAATTTTTGTTATTCGAACAAAAACCATTTTCATACGAAAACTCAGAGGAAGGTTTTAGACAAACAATTTTTTTCCTTTAGTTCTTCTGATTTATTATTATAAAAATTATAAGAATGTATAAAATATTATGGTCGATTTTCCCTGAATTCAACAATCAACTTTATGCATTTATGATTAATTTTATATATCTATAAATTGTAAATCACATATTTCACATATAACTATATTGAAACTTATATCTAGTGGTTTTGATTGTCAAATTATCGAGGTAATTTTTTTTGAGAAATTATTTAAATATATTGTAATAATACAACGTTTAAAGCAAACAAAATTTAATCTAGTAATACCAAAAAGCTGAAATAAAATAAATAACAAACAATGGAATACAAGCAATTCATCTTTTACCCATACTTTCTGAAATTATAAATTTAACAAATTTTCTTTTTTGGAAATAAAACGACTTCATTTTTTAAAGCACTGGTATAACGTACAGTCGTGGGAAAAAAAGTAAACACCCCCTACTAACTCCTCAACAAATTATCGTAGAGGAAAGTGCCTGGTACTGAACGATTGAAAATAAAGTCTACTTTTAAATGATGTATAAAAAATTTGTTTAGGGGCCTAATACATATTAAAACGACACATAACTTTGTTTTTTTCAATAGCAGTACATAATACTGACAGCATAAATGAACTGTCTAAAAAGTTAATTTAAATAGCCTTTAGTTAGTCTAAAAACAAATTTTATGCAATTCGTGCCATAAGTTTCCGAAAAATAAATTATTTTAAAACGAGCGTATATTAAGGGCTGTATCCAAATTGAAGTTCGGTACTCGATTGTTAACCGAGAGAACTCCCTTCTTGATCAAGGCACCTTAAGCAGTCAATTAAGCCTGTTAGATTACAGGACAGCATAAGAAATTTCAAAATATTTAGTCACTTCTATCATAGATGGCCCCTTAAACCATCATTTCGCCGTTTTTTAAGCATAATTTGAAAACTACTTGGAAG
This sequence comes from Maratus speciosus, assembly GCA_963932465.1. Taxonomy (NCBI): domain Eukaryota; kingdom Metazoa; phylum Arthropoda; class Arachnida; order Araneae; family Salticidae; genus Maratus; species Maratus speciosus. The sequence goes on from OZ010795.1 coordinate 163,676,002, forward strand.
AAAAATGTGAAATTTTGGATTTCCATAAAGCAGAACTTAATAAATCCGAATCCATCAAAAAATTGTAGGTTGCAATTCATAATTTTTTTAATATTAATTTCATAATTCATATCAGAAAATTATAAAAATTGCAGATTCAACGTATTTATATTTGGGTACATTAGTATTATTGCTACACAAGAAATTAGAACATTAGGATCATGATTTCAGAAGTTATGAAAATGTAATTTAACATTAGAAGCACTACATTTTGAATGTTTATAATTCAAAAACTTATAATTCAGATGACTTGAAATTTGGTGTCTAGGCACAGTTTGAACCAAAGATTTGAAATATCCCGTTAAAATTGGGTATTTCTATTGAAAAAAAATGAAGTTTAGATTCGTTTTAATATGTAGATGGCCCCCTAAGCAAATTTTATATACGTCATTTAAAAGTAGACTTTATTTCCAATCGTTCGGTACCAGTAACTTTCGTCTACGATAATTTGTCGAGGAGTTAGTAGGAGGTGTTTACTTTTTTTATTCCTTGACTGTACATACTTTAAAAAAATGCAAAATCTCCTGGAATTTTAAGTACCATAATATATTTTTCTTTTATTTATATTATTATTTTATACATATATATCACTTTATAATACATATTATATCGCTTTCCACTCCTATGAAACAAAGCCTCATGGCGTTCTACGCAACTTTTATGTACGTATAAATATATTTAAATTATATTCTACTTTCTCTTAAGTTTCTATATAATTCTTCAATTACTACTTATTATAGTTTATGTGAAAATTTAGATATCATTTATATTCCTAAATATGACGACTCATAAATCGGACAATGTTCTTGAACCTACGATGTTATCGTAAAAGCCGTATACAAATGCTACGTAATGAAAATCCGAGTTTCGGAATCAAAACGCGAAATATATCAATGCATTAGACATATTTTTAACATGACTTCCCAGTAGAATGCTCATTGTTCCATATCAAGCGCTCCCATAATGCCATAAATGCAGCGAATAATACCGAAACAAGAATCAAGCGTCCGCTTTTTTACCTTAGAAGATTAAGTAACACCATAAACGTAAAGGTCTCGAATGTCTGTGTTATCTTCGTGAAGTGAAAACTGGTAAAGACAACACGTTTCCAACTTAGACTTATTCTAGAATATACTACGGATTTTGGTGATCGTTTTTTTTTTTTTTTTTTTTTTTTTTTTTTAAGGTCTATCAGCGAGGAAATGCATAAAGAATTTTGGAAGATTTAATAAGGTAAGTTTCTGTGATATTTTCTGCATTATATTTAAAATAGAATTTGAGATTAATCAAGCTTTATTGAATTAATAAGTAGGAATTTTCACTTGATAATTCTCTTGTGTTTTTGTTTTGATAGGTACTTAAATATGTGTTTCAAAAGAAAAAATATAAAACTTCATGATTTAAAATTTTTAATTAATAAAAATTAATCTTTAAAAATCAAAAAAAAAAAAAAAATGACTGCGTAAAAAGCGGACTAATTAATTATTTCGCATCAGTGTTAAACTATTTTTTATATTACTTACCTATTTTTTATTTACTTGTATTTAAGTTGATTAAGATGACTTTTAAGATGTGTTTAATTGTTAGTTCCTATTTATAAACACTGTTTTAATGAGGTCTATATATGTCTACGATGGTTAGAGTTTGCAATAAAGCTAGAGATCCTACCTACACAACTACCAACTTCCAAGTTGTGTAATATTTAGATGGAGCTTTTGACTGTAAAATAGTCAATGAAACATCGTCTTCATTTTGAAAGACCTATCCAATGATATGCCACTCAATAGGGTGTGTAAAAATTTGTTTTCGTATTTTGTATTTTAAGGCCGCCATTTTGAAAATATAAAAACAAAAATTAGCTTATAAACATCGGACGGTTAAGTCGAATCGATAGAGACCTCATTCATTAAAATCCATACAGCAGTTGGGATGTTTCGAGAGTATAAAGAAATCCACATACCCAGATACGCGTGAAACACACAACCCTTCTTAGCAGCCTGGTAAAAATACGACCAATAATGCCGCCGTATATTAAGCAAAAAATAAAGACATATGATCCCTGGATTGTCAATACCCTTCTGCGATTGAAGTATTGAAAATTCTTGTGTAAATTTTATACACTTAAATTTAAGATGGATTTAAAAAATCTGTTATTTTTCTATTCAGTCCATATGCTGTTCCAGAATTATCTTTGTATCCCAATGTCCTTCAGCGCTGTAAAAAAGTCCAAATTCGGAAAGTTGAATTAACGGATCTCATAACTCTTTCCACCGCCAGTTAAAAGTAATGTGGTTTAAATGCTCATAACATGATTCTAATTAATTATATAACTCATTACACAAATCTCTGTCATACATTTAAGCCATTCTTAAGGCTTTATAAATTATAAAAAATCCACACAATATAATATAATAATAAATTCTGTTCAGTTAATATTGCAAAATGTTTGCATATGGTATGCCACCATCCTCAGGATAACTTATTTTAGAATCTATAAATGAACATAAAAGTTGTGTAAAAAAACAACTTCCAAACTATGTTGTATAGAATGAATCAATGGTATATAAATTATTTGATAGGAACTATTTAAAAAATTCAATTCATTTTGAAAAATAGGAAAAAAATAGAAAAAGAAAAAAATAATTAATTAGAGATTAAAAAATAATGAAAATATTTATCTCACTAACATTAATGAATTCTATAAAAGAAACCTTGGAGATCCTTTTAACAGAAGTTTATGTTAATATATCAATTCAAAGTAGCTATCTTACGGATTGTGACATACCATGTGAAAACATTTTGCAATATTAACTGAATTGTACTGTTAATTATATGTTTATTATAACGTTGCTTTTTTACATTTTATAAAACCTTAAATATCCCTTAAATATATTACAGATATATATGTGATTTCAATAAGTAAGAAAGTGATCAGAATTTGAAAGCACATCAATTGTCATTGGCAGTTAAAATATTTCAAAATGTATGAGACCCTTAAATGAATTAAATGTTTCTAGACTAGACAAACACACGAATGACATGACTGGCGTGACTAGCTACTAGTCATCCTTTCTGCATTCACAAGCTTCCTGTAAATAAAACAATCAAGACCGAAATGCGATAGTCATATGCAGTTTCCCTGGATTATGGAAAATGTTTCTATTTCTTCAAAACAAATTACATTTGTATTAAAAGCACAACATATAAACCTTTTCTGATTAATAAAATGCATATTTATGCAATAATATATCCTATATATGAAAATATTATAGGGTGTCAGGTCTTATTTAGCCACCATGACCTTATATTTTATGTTTAAGCACTATACAATCAATTTTATTCTAATAAAAGCATAATGTTGATATAAGATAAAGGAAAACCATTGATACATAAATGAATTTATTTTCTTACGTACTTTTTGAAATTATAAATTTGAAAATTTAATAATAATTTAAAGTATCTTTTCTGAAATAAAACACTTAGTTTTTAAAAGCCCTAGTATTATTTACAAACCTTTGAAAAGGAAAAATCTCTTGAGATTTTAAATTCCTTGCTTCTCGAAAAGATTTGCATGGATTTTTCATTATTTCAGAAGATATTTCGATAAGTAAGTTGCTTTTTATTTGCTGTTCAATGTATAAGACAATGAAAGTCTTAAAATAACTTAGCGTTTATTTATATTGTAAAGTAAAACATGTTATCTAAAGGAAAAAACATATTTTATATTTAAGGTTAGTAAAAAACTCGAAATTTTTTTAGCCACTCTTTATTTTAATTAAAGCATACATCGAAATGTAACCGTGTAATTGAAGAAAAATGTTAAAAATAACTAATTTATCATTCTCGTGCATTCTATGAAATTAGAAAATATCGTGATTTAATAATATTTAAAAATTAGTGCTTCCAAATGGAACACCTTTTTAATAGCTTTTATTTGCTATGGAGGTAATCGAAAAATGTGAAATCTTCTGAGGTTTTTATAATTACCTTGATTTCCGAAAAGATTTCAAAATATTTTTCATTGCCTCAGAAGATTTTATATAAGTAAGTTTATTTTTTTTATGTATTAAATGTGTACCTGCAGAAAAATCTTAGAATAATGGCATTTTATTTAATATTTTGAACAAAATATGCTCTTTTAAACTTTAAATTTGTTCCATTTTAATAATACACTAATATTCTCTACAACACTTTAAAGTAACTTTGCACTTTAAATTAGAAATAAACACCATTTTATTCTACTAAATCTATAAACGGAAAATATAAAATTTTAATCAAATATATAATATGCAGTAATAAATATATTCTAAAAGTACATTGATACATAATAACACATAAAATGAAACACAACAATAAGACATATTTAAATTTTTTTAAGTATAGTAATATGATATATGGGTACTATAGATAAAAATAATTTTTTACCAAAACTGTGGAGGTAAAATATTCATTTATAAAACGCGCTATTATTATTTTTTTACTATTATATAATATTAGTAAACACGAAGGGTACAGCCCCTCGGCTCTATTTTCCCCGTGTAGATAATCGTGAGTCATAAACAATACTAACAGTGCTTCGTAAATGAAAATGTTATAAGAAAGGATTTTTAAGAGTAAATTCTAAAAAATAAATAAATAAAATTGTATAACAATAACTAAATATTGTATATCCAACTTCCTTCTTATAAAAATAGTAATTTACGAAACATAAATAATTATTTAAAAAACAACATAAAATATTTAGATAGAGATCGTGTAGTATGAATGAGAAATTATCAAAATTAGACAAAATAATGTCATATTTTAAATACCCAAATAATAATACAAGCAGAAAGAAGTTTCAATTTAAACATATATTTCCACGACAGATTTACTTCATATTGCGAGATGATCTTTTTAAATATTAAAAAATCTATTTTCACATGAATATTAAATAGAAAAAAATCAAAACCTTATTGAATATTATGTCATATTTAAAACGATAAATTTAAAATGTGTTATTTATAACAATTTTCTCATAGCGTCGTTATAAAATTCAAGTAGCTAACGAAAATGATTACTTAGTCATTTTATACAAACTGATTTTCAATTGTTTAATTGATCCTATTCAATTAATCACGAAACAGCCATTAGCTGTCTCGACACCAGTTAATTCAGCATTAAAATCCGCAGTGGAAGGGAAATGAATGAAAACCCAGTTTTAAGAGATCCACACTAGTCATTCAATTAGAATTACATTTTCCGTAATCGTCTTAAAACAGATTAAATTAGCTTCATTTTGGAGTCTGTGGTGTATGAACGGGGTTTGGCAAGCATATATTATAGGGATCAGAGCCCTCTACTATGCAAAAAAAAAAAAAAACTAAATTAAACATGTTTTTAATCTACATTCATTAAGCCGGTAGTATGACTGTTGTAGTCCAGGTACAATTGCCTAGAATACTTAAATTCGAAAATATTTTCATCCTGATACTCCTGAAGGGAAGTGGGATGTCATTTTTCCATTTTTCCTTCCTATTTAAGTTTTTTTTTTTTTTAATCATAAATGTTATTTAAAAAATAAATGTGTCCATTACAACATTAGTTAAATGAATATAAGTAAAATCCTCTCGAATAAAATAATTAATTTTAAACACTATTGCAGAAAAACTAATAATTAATAAATAGCATTAGAACTGTGTAGAAACACCAGCAGCCATTTAGGTAAATATTAGAGATCTATGTGTATTATCCTCTCAAATATAACTAGACACTCTGCAAACACAATTCCAAGTGATGGTCTTGAGATACAGTTCGATAAAATACTTTCACCTTCTAACTCATGTTTATTCAAGCTTTATGGGGATAAGTGTCTGTACTATTTATTTTATACAAATAACACGATGGGAATTTGTGTTATACAGGTTCAAGATATTAATATGTAAAAGAAAAATCTCAATGCATTAATCGAAATATCCATCATTAATATAAAAATAGCTAATAAATTCAGTTAGCATAAGAGTTGAAATAAATAATTTACGTGGATGGAAATATAGGGAATTATATTTATTATGTTACTAAGTATATAAAAAATTATTGACTTCAGAGATAATAAATGAGTTTCAACGGAGTAGTTCATTCTTAGAAAATTATAAATGCTAATTCTACAAACGATAAAAGATGTATAAATTGTTTTTTAAAATTGAAAGAAGTTGTGTATAAGTACACTTTATAGCCCTTAATTACCGGATACTTTCAATTTTAGACATTTTGTTGAATATTTAATGATATACATGTCGGTTTATTTTGGAACTTCAGGATTATGAAGAATATGCTTGATTTCATATTTACCAGACAATTAGGGGGACAAAAGATAATCACAGAAAAATAATAATATTTGGGGTCACACTGTAAAATAAAAAGCACGAATTGATCTATCGCTATAGCTTACGAATATATCGCTATAGCTTACGTAGATATTGTACAATATGTGTATGCATTTGTATAAGAATAGCATTTATTCATGGAGATATATCTATTTTTTAAAAGAGTTCAAAATATTTTTACATGTTTTTTGTTTATATCATGCACGTGTTTCTACCAAATTTAACGCCATTTTACAAAAAACTTGACAAAATGCAGTAGAAAGAATATAGTGCAATTCAGACGTAAATATATTAAACATTTGATGAAATATGAACTGATCATTTGTATGAAATATTCATTATCCGTACATGCGCGCACGATAAAAAAGTTTTTTTTTTCATGATTTAATAACAGTCAACTTTATGGAGCAACCTTTAAAAACAAACCTGTCAAATATCGTGAAAATGTAAAAAAAAAAAAAAAAAAAAAAAAAAAAAAAAATAACGACTATAGAGCGAGCTGATTTTTAGTTGCTCTCCTAAAGTTGCTTAATGACAAGGGATTTTCCACTAACTGGCTTTCAGTAAAGGAGGCTTGTATTTGATGAATTTCAACGAGTTAGTTTAGAAGAAATGCTTAGATTTTTATACTTCTTTTATTCTTAGCAAAGGTCGTTCTGGTGGTATTCCAAGAAGAACTAAAGCATCAATAAAAAAAATGAAAAAAAAAATAAAAACGACAATTTATGGAAAACCCATTAGCTGTTTTTAAAGAAAAACTAAAAAGCAGCTCATTCTATCGCCGATATATTTCTGGATTTTCACTATATTTGTATGGCCTTTTTCATGAGTTTCTCCTTAGAGTTGGCCATTAAATCATGACAAAAAATATTTAATATATTTACATTCCAATTGCACTATACTATTTTACAACATTTTGTCAAATTTTCTGAAACTGACGTTAAGCAGAAAACCCTGCATGTATATATATAAAAACTTTCAAGAAATTTTTGAATCTCTTAAAAACATCGATATATCTCCATGAATAAACACAAATGAATACACATATCGTTTGTGAATTTTTAAATCTGCATTAGAAGATTTAACCCCATCGCTGACAAGCCCGTGTTAATACGTTCATTAAGCTCCATGTTTCACTGCAATACAAGCAATATTTAAAGTAATATAATTCTATTGATTTAATGTGTTTTTAATACATTGAACAATGATTAATACTTCGAAGGATTGCATTCATATTCGTTATTATTATTTTTTAAATTTATTTATATTTTATTTATCATTTTTTTAAGCATTTAAAACAAAATGCAGAGATAACAACATTACAATTTTGCCCTTTTCCAAGACAGTCGGAGGGTAGCAATAATTTAATAAATTTTAGAAGGCTTTTTCCAATCAAAATTAATTAATTAAATTTGAATTTATAAATGATTTTGTGCAATATTAATAACCTCATTCAAATCTTTTATTTAAAATATATATTTTTTAGTATTTTATAGAATTAGAAAAAGCATAAATATAATGCTGTACAATAGAAATATAGAAATATTTCGGAACTGAAACTTCCTCCTTTCGCCCTCTCCCCCCAAACTTTTCAATGTCAAGAAAACTAAAAAGATGCAAATGAAAAATAAATCATCCTTTTAAAGAATATTTTTATTTTGTGCAACCAATAATACTTTTCGAGTAAGATAAAGTAAAGTATCTATAACTCATTCTAAACAGTATTGCTACTAATCAATGTATTAAATTAATTTTATAACAAGTTATTTTAACGGTACTTTAAAGTACTTTCGGGGCATAAAGGGTTAAATAGTTTACTTTATTTTATTTTTCTCTTCTGTACCCTGTGATTCTACTTTAAAGCGTATGGCAAATTAACATCGTCGTTTATAAGATCATTTTTTAATTAAAAATATTTCCAGCATCCTGTATATTTTATCACTTATACCACACTTTAAAAAAATTAGGTGTATATATTCATGGGATAAAATTCTAAAAATTGATTTAAAAAATGGATAAACTTTGTACCGTAAGAATTTGCATAACTGCGTACATTTTCAAGGAAATGTGTGTATGTAAAAGATTACATAAAAGTACTTAATGAGATATAAGAATATTAAAGAACAAAATAAGTTTCATTATTTTATACATTTCATAAATAAAATGATTAGTTGTCTTCTGCCCTGACATTTCAATTATCAGAGAATTTCCTTAGAACAAATAATTTTTATTACATTAAAAAATAGCCTCGTTCATGCTACAACTGTACCAGAACACGCCACTATAAAGCGAAGGTTCCCTGCTGTTTAGGAAGACATTTTCTCCAAGATTAAACAAATAAATATTTTCGTTAAGATACTAACAAATATTTTGTATTTTATGTACCGCCGGAGAAAGTTTGAAACACGTGTAAATTATACCTCTCTTAGGAATTAACTTCATCGTTTTCGAAAACATTTCTCAAATATAAATCATATTTCGAGTATCCCGTGTTGTTCACTTCTATATATCTCACTTCCAGTAGAATTAACAGAATATTGCGCAGAGGATAGGGGTGCAAATGTTTAGTGATAAATGTTCTACTTTTCTAAATTTATTTCATCTCCTATTCAGTTTGAAAATTTTGCTCTAGAGAATGCGCCCAAAAATATTCTATCAACGTTATTTGTCATTTGTCTCTCGCATTTTAACGATTGTTGGAAAGTTATCTATCATTGCTAGTTTTAAGAACGTCCTGGAAGTATAATGTTTTACGATTTTGATGGTTTAGAAATCGAAGTGCTAAATTATTGTAAGCATTATAACAGTTTAAGAAAAAAAAATAGTTTCAAACATTAAATAGCCATGTATTTTTTTATGATAGTTTGACACAATTACGCAAAATATTAATCTAAACCCATAAAAAATGCATCTTAGTGGTTGCCTTTAGAAAACGAAGAAAACATTTATTCTTATGCTATTTTTTTTCTGTAAAATAATATCTACATTGTGAAAATAAATCAAATTCTATGAAAATAAATCATATATATATATATATATATATATATATATATATATATATATATATAAAGCAGTATAAGATTATATTTAGCCTGAACCAGCGCACCCCCCCCCCCCCCTCACAGAACAAGAAGAACAAGAAAAATATCTAAAACTTTAACAAAAACTAGGAAAAAATAGGCTGCGGCCTCATCGGCAGTGGGTTATGTTTCAAAAGCAGCCGAGCATTCGATAAAATATACATTAGTGGCAGTGGGTTTCGGCCAGAACAGTGATAGCAAAATCAAATGTTAAAACATTCGTTGGCTATTATCACATGCTCCCCCACCGGACCCTACGCCAACAATATTAAATGAATGCCTCACCTGGAACACAGTAAAAGATGCTAAAAATATGTTCGTTGAAAAAACCACACTCAACCAACTTAGCCACATTGCCACAACCCAAATATAAAACATAAAACAAACTAAACAGAGCAGAATCCAGCATCCAATCAACCAATCCAAATTCTTTCCAGTTCTGTTGCCAATCGACGCAGCACATCATCATAAAACCGTCCTTGAAAAGGCTTTAGGAAATATGAGTCATTCACTGACGTCGAAAAGCAATCGATCAGTAATGAAGAAAATCTGCAAAATCTGAATATTTTTTTATAAAAATTAAAGGTATATTGTTTTTGTAATATAAATTACTTTTAAAATTAAACAATTCCTTCTTAAAAAGATGTTTATCTGTACAAATTCTAAAAAAACGAAATATTTGACTAATAATTATATTAATATAAATGCGTTTGTAAATATTGGAGGACCAGTGAACAAGTTGATTAACCTGAAATTGAAAACTATTACGTTTATTGTAAATTGAAATATGTATTTTGTTACTTTCTAAAATTATTTTTAAGTCAAGGTAATCAGCCTCTAAACCATTATTGTTAGTTTTCTTTAGTGTCAGGGAGTCAGGATAAATTTCTTGAGAAATTTCATTAAAATCGTCTAATTCATTAAATTAGATATTTTTCTTGTTCTTCTTGTTCTGTGAGGGGGGGGGGGGTGCGCTGGTTCAGGCTAAATATAATCTTATACTGCTTTATATTTAATTTATGTGTTTTACTGCAGCTGTTTTGGCGCATTTCACATGAATTTATCTTGTTTTTTGTTGGTGATTACTGTGCTTTACGTTTATATATATATATATATATATATATAATAATAATAATTAATAAATGAGTTACCATTAACAAGTTTTTATATATTCCGTTTTAAGATAAAATAAAAGCATATGAGTAGCATGACAGTTAATAAATAGAAGAATTCAGGATACAACTTAACAGCAAATTTCGATCTTAATCTATGCAAATGCATACACGAGATAGATCCCTACTTTACATGTCAAGGGTAACAAATGATTCACTTACAGGTGTCTCCTTTGCTCCCTTTTACAAAAATGAACAAGTTTCTGTTATATTCTGTTTCTTTTAAAAATTTAAAAATGATATAAAATGTAAGTTTTCAGCATTGCTTTGATTTGCTTTCTAAACTATTTCATTGCCAAAGTACATTTATTTCTAAAATGGTGAAGTGATTGAACGACACCATAATTTATAAAGAAATTTATTTGAAAATAAGTAAAAAATTTTCCTCGTGAACATTACAACAACAAAAATTTATTCCAAAATTCTGGTGCCATTGTGGAATTTCAGTAATAAATTTAAGAGGTATAAATAATATCATACCTTCCTTAAAGTGGTAAAACTTAAATAATAATTTCTAACTTCGCCTATTTAAACTGGAATGTGAGCGATCTGTTCTAAAATATTAGAGTCCCTATATCAGCGAAAACTTAATAACAGTACATTTACTACTCTTCAAAGAAATAATACCTTTTAGAACCATACAATATTAGAAGTTGATTGACTAAATACATTATAACATATACCTACATTATATATCTGATCAATGGCATAAACGGTTAATCTTCGATTTTTTAATGGCAAAATGCTTCAATACATAACATTTAAATTAATAGCATATGTAATGATGAAATGTTTTCTATGTGAAAATTAAATTATAACGCCAATAAATTAAATCATAAGGACTTCTAAAACTATACAGAATATATTTCACTACTAAATCCATTACCTTGTTTGTTTATATTATGTTTTGTTAAATATATATATTATACATTCATAAAAAATATTTCATTTAAAATAAATTCAAAATTTGGAGTTATTTCTAATAGCACAGTCTTCCGTTACAATTAGGATATTAAAATTGATATTTAGTGATTAAAAATAGTTGCACATTAAAAGTAAAACTAAAAAGTTTGAAACTACAGATAACTACATAAACGGAAGTACTAAACGAAAATTTATCGATGGCGAAAAGTGTGCAATAATGTAAAGGAAATTTTAAAATATCACGCAATTTATATTTAATTAAATATCGTAGCTCTTTTTTGGAATTCCGAGTCCTTTATACTGTGAATGAGTCATTCAATTTTATTCAGAATTCGCTTGTGCAAATATTTGAAATGACTTCGTAAAATATTTGAATAAAGTAAAGGAAACCGCTTTTCACACATTGATGTATTAGTAAACACCCGAATCTTCACTGTTTTGTTAATGATGAATAAAATAATTAATTAAAAATGTCAAAAGCTTTAAATTTCAGTAGTATATGTAATGCATTTAAATTTAAATTTAAATTTAAAATCTTATAAAACATGAATGTAAACAACTATTTTGTCAAAATATAACGTATTGTTGGTAACTTAATATGATAGTTTAATACACTTTTTGAATAAAATAACATGTGTATTTTTTTTATTAATGAAATCATGAATATAAATTATTTCATAATGAAATCATTTTCATGTTTTTTAATTCTTAAAAAACATGAATGTAAACAACTAATTTGTCAAAATATAACGAATTTTTGATAACTTAATATGATAGTTTAATACACTTTTTGAATAAAATAACATGTGTTTTTTAATGAAATTTCTACATTACTTATGAAATTCCTATGTTACTTAAAAATAATGCGCCATAATTATGATAATATTTTTATATGATAGACGAAATGGGAAATGATTATATGGTAAAAGACAGTGAGTTTTGGATAAGGTACCAAGAAATTTGGAAAAAAAATAGCACGTGTTGTTAATGTCTCAATCAGAAATATAAAATGTTCACGTGTGAGTACTGTATTTGAGCATTATATAATATCTAATTGCTCAAAATATACCATATCGTTGATACTTTAAAGTTAGTTTGATAAACTTTTTCAATAAGACGGTAACACACTACTGCGCACTTTGTTGAAAAAAGAATTACATTACTAATGACAATCTTGTTTTATTTAAAAGTAATCCCCCTTTTCATACGAGTGAAGAGATGGCGATCAATATCTGAAAAATGGACAATTTGCGTCCACTGCCAATAATATTTCATTAATTATACTAAAACTAAAAACTGAAAAACGTAATATATTGTAACATAATTAAGGGTACGAATATTTTTTCCAACTGGATTATAGTAAAATATTCGTACCCTTAATTATGACCTAATTACATGGTATACATGAGTTTCCGTGTTAAAGTAGTTTCATCATGTAAATGCTATAGTTATAGCTCGGATGAATGAAACTAGCGCTGCAGTTCACAGCCAAGTCCAACTAATAAGAGTGAATTGTGTCAACCAGGTATCGGTCCGGATAGCCTAACAGGTAAGGCATTGGCACGGCCCGCCAAGTATCCAGGTACGATCCCTCGTCTGGACATTTTTCACTCTGTTGGAATAAACTTCAACTGTGCTACTCCAGCCTTAAATATGATATATTGTAACATTTGTTATATTAATTACCAATGATAAATGAACATATAATGATGCATAAATAATTAGTTTTAAAATTTAAACAAGTGAAATCATCATTTCAGTCCCTGTCCCCAGGTACAAATATCCAATATTAAATGTATGCTGTAAACATTTCTATAAATATTATTAACATTTGCTATTATATATTTATATCTATATATATAAAGTATGGGAAAATATAATTATAATTATCCTTTCTTACTATAGATTGTATAGTAAAATATTGTAGTAAATAAATTTGTCCCTGAGGTTGACCATCATCTCAGTCCCTCTAAACACACATTTAGGTTAACAGATACTAGGTGGCGCTGGCAGAATCATTTCCATTGCAACAGAAACTAAAGTTCAACTAGCTACCATCGATGAAGGTACGTTGTTTTTTCTCTTTGTTTCATATTTAGAAATATTTAGTTTTTGTTCTGAATAGGAATGAGTATTTTTTATAGCATCCTTCATGTCCCCTATTTAACTATTTATTTAAAACAAAAAGTTTATTGCAACTTTATTTACGTAACACACAAATGTCACATGGCATATTTAATAATTTACATGTGGGCAAAATGATTCAACAAAATGGCTGTGCAGCTTTTAAGACAAAAGAATCACCGCAGTCCCCATCATCTCAGTCCCAATTATTAGACACTGATTATGGTTTTAACAGACACTTTCTTCCATAAAAGTTTATCCTACGCATAAAATATACATCCTCGATCTCAAAAGACTACAGCTTTCAAATGACAAATCATGTATCATAGTATATAATTGCATTTGGAAGTTGGTACTTTAATTTAAAAAAAATAAAAATTCTGGAGTGAAATTGCCCAGTTTTCAGATATTGACGCTTAAATAGAAAAAAAAAAGTCAGTTTTGAGAAAAGAATCAAAAACCCTAAACACATTGCACATGCTATTAATGTCAAGATTAGAAATATAAAATTATCACGTGTGAATACAGTGGTTGAGCTTTATATAGTAACTAAATGCTCAAAATATAAGTTCTTGCTTATACTTTTATGTTCGTTTAGTGACATATGTGAATAAAATAATACCTATGTGACTAAACTAATACACTGCATATTGTATAGAAAAGTTGTGCATTACTGATGAAAATAATTTGTTACTTAAATGTAACGATCAATACATAACATTTATATGACATTAGAAATGGGAAGGTATTATACGTAAATAGAGGTCAGTTTTGGGAAATAATAATAACCCTAAAAAAATGCACATGTTGTTAACGTCTCGATTAGAAATATATAATTTTCGCTTGTGACTACTCTGGTTGAGTTTTCTATTTTAATGACAATATATTGTCATTAATCTTTACAATTGGTAGCCAAACTCTTTCACTATTTCGTTATTTGAAGTTCTTTTATTAAGTATGGTGTTAAGCACTTAACACCATACTTTATGCTATACCATTTATGCTGCGCAGCATAAATAGAAATGTTATTAGAAAATATGTGAAATAAAGTAATAAGCTAAACTGCACAGAATAAACAGAATTACAGAGCGTAACCTTTAACGAATTTGTAAAAAAAAAAAAAAAAAAAAAAAAAAAAAAAAAAAAAAAAAAATTATTAAAAAAATATTTTATAACACATGCTTCTGTATAAACGTGCATGGTTCAATATTTATTGTTAACATCAAAACACAAGCAACAATTTGTAATTTACTATTTTCTTTATAATATATTTTCCATCACAGCAAAATGAAGAAAATGTTTATTGGTCCAGACGTTTTTTTGAACAGATATAAGAAAAAACATGGAAGCTATGGATATTAAACATGGATTGACTGGACTAGACTTTCTGAATGCACGTTTGCGTGTGCATAAAAAAAGAAGACTTTTATAAATGTCTTGCACAATGAAATCATCTGGATTCGAACGCTTGCCCTATTGTTTTTGTAGTTATGGGCGTTATCTCATAGGCCATAATGTTCAATTACATCTCAGCAATATATATCGCTTGTACTCTTTCTCATTTAATTGGTGATTTTCTGAATAAGTTCGGTCACAACATGGATTGAAAAGGGTTTAAAATATATTAAATATCTAATCCACTGTTGATTTTTACGAAATTGTATACAGACTTTGAGTCAGATGTCTGTAACACATTCGTCAAATGGAAGCTCAGTTGAAAGCACCGTTTGGAAATTATAATGTGCACTCATACACACACACACACACATACAAATCATGATTACAAAGCTTTCCAACACTACATGTTCGGAATGTAAGAATATGCGTAAAATAAAAAACTATGAAAATGTACAGTATCAATAAACATATAAAGCATTAATTTTAAAAAAATCCTTTGTTAGATTAGAAACTGCTGTTCAAGAAATTTTATTACATATGTATCGATGCAAGTTTACATTGCGCAGTAAAAAAAAAAAAAAAAAAAAAAAAAAAAAGATAAATTGTCAGCTCACAGAAAAACTGTTTATTTTACGCAAATAATATTTATTTATTTTAAAAAGTGCGTACAAAATATAAAAAGTAACAGACGATTCGTAGTAAATACAGATTATATCTAAAAAGGATTTAAATTTAAGGTAAAATAAGGATATGTTTTGCGATACAGGTTGGCAGTGGTTTTTTTGTAAAATTAACAGAATTTTCTTTTTACAGTGTGCTAATCTGCTAATAACTTTATTTTGCTATCAAAATCAAAAAGCAGTGAATTATAAACTTTTGTTTTCTTCAAAATACTTTCTGATTCATAGTCTTTTAAAGTGAGAATACGGAGAAAAGCGATTTTACGTACGCGGTCATCGTTCTTTTAACAGATTACAAAAATCTGGAATCTATCTGAGCTTTTCTACTCAAGATAATCGATTACATTCTTTTATTTGATGGCAATAAACTAGGTCAGTCTGAACCACGTGACTCATACCCTGCTTTTATTTATTCTGTTGGAAAATATTCAATTTCATTTCTGTAAAGATACTGCCATATAAAATTTATCTCAAAAATTGGATATGTTTTTGAAGTAATCCTTTTTCTACTTGACTCCCCACTATTTCATTATTACACAATCAATATTCAGATGAAACATAGAAAATCAATTTTATATACCTCATAAAAACTCAACGTTATATGTAAATAAAATAGAATAAAATAGATTTGGCATACAGACTTTACTTTTAATGCTCTTTGGGGGGAAGAATGCTTGCCCAAATTTATAATTAAAATTAAAGTGAAAGAAGATGTCATGAAATATTTTCATAACTTGATCAAAAAAACCTACCATATTTTTTGTATATTTAATAATACCTGCTACTGGGCACACCGGGGCGGAATGGGGGTACTTAAGGTTTAAAGCAAGGTTTTAGGTCTGAGATACTGAAAAGACTTTATCCTATATTAATAAACCGTTTCGTTATACATTTTAAAAGAAACTTTAGTATACAAAGTTGTAAAAAAAAGTTAAGATATAATTTAAAAAAACTAAAAATTAATGTAACCCAGTCAATCCCATTCTGCCCCACCCACGGGACAGAATGCGATAAAATGTTTTCTGGAATATTATAGATTAATTTTGTGTATTTAAAGTGATTCGAAGTTCCCATGTCTGAATGTAGTAAAAAATATTTTTTGGTTTTATGGCTGGTAACATTAATCAATTCAGAGTGATATGAGACTCATACAGGAGAGGGTAACAGTTTTTTTTAAAGACCAGTTTGGCTAGAAAAAAAAAATGAAAACTCCTTATTTTGAAGAATAAATTTGTGTTTATTCTCACAAATTTACAAAATATTAAGTTATACACTGCTTATAGCTGGTAAAATTCCGATATGAATATTACATATGAATATACGCAACCCCACTCCGCCACACCCAATTCTGCTCTGCGTGTTAAAATATGAAAATAAAATAATTTTAGTTAAAAGAAACCATAGCCTCAAATACTTGCAAAATAAAACATATTTAAAATATAATTATTTTAACTAATAAAAGTTAATCGTAATATTTGTACGATTCCTTCGAAGTGCAGATATCTTGAAATAAGTTTAAGCACTATATACAAGATCCCTGAAAGCAGGGTCGAAATCATCTGTTTTGATATGCCAAAAAGTGGTGTAAGTCATACATTTCAAAGTTTCATAACTGGGTCGATTTTAATGTTAGATGAATGGGATTTTTTTTGTCTTACTTGTTAGTGTCACAGTAAAATTTCAGTAAATATCACTTATAGGAACGGGGGACCGTATAAAAATTTTAATTTCGTATTTGCTTTATAAATGTTTTTCTTGACCCAGATAGCTTTAAAAATAATTATTTACTTTATTTAAACCATTTTTGTAATTGGAAGTATGCATCTAGGACCAATGGTTGCGAAAATATATATACATATGTTACATTATTAGATCTAATTCCGCGATTTCCTTATCTTATTCTAAATTACTACTTTATATTCACTAAATCCTTATCCTTAAATAATCTCTATCGTTAACTCTGTTAAATTCTTTTTAATTTAATGTCTCACTTGTCTTAATCGCTTAAATATTACGCTTTTAGTATTCTTAAATTAAATGTTCCATTCCCGCGCTTTTTTCTTTCGAGAATATTCTTTTAGCTTCCATTTTTACTTTCCCGCTCATTTCTGATGTTATCCTTTTTTCCTTCAAATTCATCTGCTAGCTCAGTTCGCACTCTTTATATGACATGACATTCTTAATTATTCATTGGTTGAGAGCGCGACCTACGTCATATTTGTATTCTTACACGTGAGGAACAAAAGTTGATACTCGCTGTGTTTCAGCAGTTTAGCAGATTTGAGTCGTATTTCCAGTTTTCATCCATCCCCTGGTCACCGTCCTGTTATTCGATTATCTGGAACTTTGTTTAAACCTAATTACTACTACGGAGCAATGGCTAATTCTTGGTGGAAACTGCACTTTTTACAAGATGTTCTAATAAAGTGCTTAGCTGATATTATAAGTTGTTTCAATTTCTTCTGGGAAAACTTCACGGAACGATGCATTCCATTGTTTTCACTCGACAACTGCATTTCAAGAATATGTTCTACTAATATAACAGATTCGAATTATCTGTTCTGACCACTTCTTTTACGCCATTATCGCTGGATGTGATCCACAACTACTATCGTGACTGCCAGTACGGCATTTTCAACGATAGAGCCAATCCAATGTTGCTAGAATGCAACATATATATATATATATATATATATATATATATTGTTATAGATAATGTAATAGATACATGAGCCGTTCAGTGCGCAAATCGATTAACTCCATAAAACAAAAAGTTGAGAAATGCGATGAAATAATGTACATTGTTTTATAAAATTCCCTTTATAATATAAATTTAAAAATATACGGTAGAATGCATAAATACAGATATATCTTTTATCTAACGGTATATAAAATTAATAAGAAAGAATAGCCAAAAAATAATCGTCCGTTATGTTTCAATTTGTATTATGTGACGATAGAGTTAATCAATTTGGCAACTGAAAAAAGTAATAAAGTTAAATTCAGTGTTTAAACTTTTACGTTTTTTATTACAGAAAATGTTCGTTATTACATATTTTTATTGCAGATTTTCCATAAAAATGAATGTTGACAGTTTATTTATAATACATTGTTTGTGATTAATTCATCAGCAATATAAATAATGCCTTCTTCATCAAGTATATGTGAGGACTCCTCATTTCGATTTGTTTTCAAATTTTTATTGTAATCATGTTTAACATGAGGAATGAATTTTAGCAGGTCCATTATGGCTCTCTTTGTTTACCCTTATCCTAACATGTTTCTTTAGATTGAAGATGTCCTCTTGATCGAAAAGAAAGTAAAGTATTATTATTAGATAAGAAGAAAAATCCTTCTTTATTTATAATCTTGGAGACAAGTGAATACAAAACTACTAGTTGTATTTATTCTTCCCTTCATTTCCTACAAAAGCAATACTAAGGATAACTCCCTTTTCATTGCCCCCAGTCCTATTATCAAAAATAGACTCGTCTTACTCAGATCTGTTACTCACTTGACTGGTCTTTAATGCTTGACTCAGCAGTAATTTATTTTACATTATTGTATCCAAGGCGAATATTTCCCTCTGGAATAATTTTTCCATGTATTAATATTTTACATTAATTTTCATAAGTCGACACTAAAAAAATTACCGTTATCATTCAATGCTTACTAGCGCATTTGACTTGGTTTATTGCAACGATTTACATTAGAGTATGGAATTAATCAAAATGGTCTCTGAAATAAATTATTATTATTCAATGGCCAGAAAAAAATTGTCATTTAATGGGGTTAATCTTTATTATTCAGGAAAGTTATTACAATAAAAAGTTATGACTACACCAAGCATTTTGACACTTAAATTTTAAGATTTTTCAAAAGTGGAGTTAATCGATTTGTGCAGTGAACGGTTCATATATAGATTTAGATATAGATATATTATTTCAGACATAAAACGTTATTTGTATATTCAATAATTTATTTAATTTCCAGTCATTTTTTTCTAATTTTGCGATTTGACCCAAGAGCATCTTAAGTAAAATATAACATGCGAAAATGACATGTATCAGAATCGTTAATAAAGGAATATCTTCATAAATAAAAAATATACGTAAACAATATAAATACTTAAACAATTAAACTGCTTATGCTACAAAAATATATTCTGGTAAAAAATGAAAGCTCCGTTCACCCCCTTTACAGAATCTGAATATCACAGCTGTATGAAGTAAAACTATTGTATACCCGCATGTTTCTAACAAAGAATAAATATCCAAATTTATGATACTTGTTCAACAGAATGAAAGACTTCAAAGATTATTCCTAACTTGTTTTAGAAAAAAATAATATTGTAATAGCCTTAGAGATAAACAAATATTAGTTAGGAAAACAGGAACATCATTCATTTTCGTAATAAAGTTTAATGGATGTTTCACTCTTAACCCTTTCAAGTATGGCAGTAAATTTATGAAACCACTTAATTTTAATTACCAAATGCCACAGTGCCACCGTAATTTTGGGTGTAATATTTTCCGTTTTTTAATTTGTTCGCAAATTCAGGTGGAAGTAATTAATTTGAACACTTTAACAATGGAAGTGACTTGCTCCCGAAAGGGTTAACAAAATATAGATTTATTCATAACAGACGTGAAGCTATTGTAAAGATACTTAGAATTTCGCTTTCTATAAAATGGATTGATACAACGTGAATTTCTATAAATAACCACCATTTGCAGTGGAAACTTGTTTTGAGCAACTTTTAGTACATTATGTGTAAAAAACATCCGGAATTATTAAATAAAGCACAAAAATTAATTTAATCATCATAATTTATTTTTTCGCCATCAAAGTAGGCTCATCGTGTTCAATATAACAATGCTAGCGCAGGACCCAATCCTTCATACATTTTTTGTAGGCAGATTGGGATATGGCAGTTATCCCCTTCGCCGAATTTTCTTTTAAGCCATCAATCGACTCAACTCGCCTTCTTGTTTATCTTCATGAACAGGAAAAAGTCACACGGGGCCATATGATGCAGGTACGGTGCTGGCTTCATGACATTCGTTGCGTTTTCGGCCAAAAACTGTTTCAGAACAATTGAACAAAATTGGAATTTTTCAGAACAAGTCGTGCGGCGACGCTTTTCATTCACAAATATTAGTGATAAAATTATGAGCAGACATAAAATATGTGTTCACCTGTTGAGCTAAACTTTCTATGACTCATACGAAAATTTTAGAGCACCAGCTTTTTTAGCTCACAAGCTATCAAAGCCGGATAGCTAGTGTGCTCTCCGTTTCTGTATGTATGTACGTGCGTAACGCAATAATTCTTGATAGAAATATCCGATTTGCTTCAAAAAATTTTCTAGGTTCATTTTGATAAAGCGCTTCCTGATTAGTTTTGTGGGCTCATTAGTTAAGTAAAAAGGGGGGGGACAGAGGGCTAATCCCCCCATTTACTTAGATAAAGGGGTTTTTCATGCAGAATTATTAGACTTTCTTCAATTTGGGTATACCGGTTAATTCTGATAAGGCGCTTCCCTGACAAAATGTGAACATTCATTGTTTATTCCTTGTTAGTCTAGGGGAGAACGGGGGGGGGGGGGCAGGGGCTCATACAACCCTTAATTTAGAAAAATGGATTTTTCTATCCGATTTGCTTCAAATATGGTATACCGGTTTATTTCGATAGGGCGCTTCCCTGATGACATTTGGAGGGTCAGTGTGGTTGACTATAAACGTGGAAATGGGGAGGGGTAATCTCCCCTCTTAATTTATTTTTCGAGGGCATTGTTCTTTTAAATAATAGTATAATGTACAATTAGTGTAAATAGCCCGTGAGCTCAATGCTATCAGTTTAGCTGGGCACTTTTCTTTTTTATTATTTTATAGAAGTTTGATCTGTTCGTAAACTTTGAAGGTTGACCAGAACGAGGTAGATCACTCTCTGGCCCCTCTTTGAATGCTTTATACCATTCATATGTCTTTGTTTTTAAAATGCACGATGCACCATAGATCTTCTGCAATTTGTTCCGTGATTCGGCGCACGAAGTTTTGTTTGAACAAAATATTTTAGGCAAATTCTTTATTCAACTATTTTTTCCATCGTAAAAATCGCAGAGTACTCAAAAGAAGTTTTGAAAAAAAAAATAGCTGCTGTCAAAACACTAAGTCCGAGATGACGCGCAAACTCCACTGTATAACTCAGTACAGTGGCCCCTAATTAAAGAAAAAATATCTTTTATGCTTGTCTTTTAAACTAGCCGCACTTGGTGACCAGTTTGGTCTCCCTTAAATGCATGTTAAGCATTGTATCATGTTACTTTTATTCCTAATTTAATTTACTTGCTTATTCGCCGCCAAATCGGAAGATTCTGATAGAGAAATCAAGAACTGTATATTTTTATGTTTGCTCTGCGCAGGTGATAAAACGCCAAACATTGTTCCAGTTGGGTTTTCTTTTCGTATTTTATTAATTTCATATAAAATATAACATTTTCACTCATTTTATTTAAAATACACATTTAAAATTCAAGATTTTTACTTATTTCCTAAAAATAATAATAATAATAATAAAATAAAAAGAAGAAGAAAAGAATGAAGGAAAATAATAAATAATACCATAAACCATGACATTTAATTTCAACATCAAAGCATTGCTTTAATTTACCACGCAGGAAATAAAAAGTGATAACTGGCAAGTTACAAAATGCTGTTGGCGCGATTTGCGCCCGGCTGTTATGTGTGCATTTTTATAAAGTTCGACCTAAACTTAAAGTTATCCAGTTTCTTATGTGATTTATTGTTAATAATTCACAATTAATTTATAACTAAAACTGAGTTAAAGAAATTGTTTTAAATATGCAAAAAGTAAATTTGCAGTTACATAGTACAGAATAAGGATCATAATTAATATTATACTAAATGATATGTTTTATTTTTATTTTTAAAGAAGTCTTGGATGAATTATTATACACAATTTTGATAAATTTAATTATTAAACGTGTTTATATGTTATATGGAAGGAAAATGATATGCAATGTTTTCAGATTTTTATAATTGCCAGATGGCAAATATTTAAATATGAACGGTGAAACTTAATATTATATTTTAAATTATGTATAAAACTAGTAAAAATAGTTACTTCTCTCAAAGAAAAGTATTACTAATTCTTGCATCATAAAATGATTAATACTTATTTCCTGAGCTATGTTAATTTTTATAGCAAAATAAATGTGAATAATAAAATCATGCATAAATGATTATTTTAATTTCACCTTAGACAAAAAAATATTAACAGAAATTTTAAATATGCTTTGAATGTTTGCTTATGAAATTCTCTCTGGATTTGTGTCTGTGCACATTTTCCTTGAATTATAAATGAAATATAAAAATTTTAAATAGATATATCAGATATAGAAAAATTCAGTTAAAGGGGGGGAGGGAAATGTCTTGTTTGCACTATTGAAGGAATGAGGCAATTATCCAATTGCCTTTAATTACATTAAATCTGTGAAATGATAACATTAAAAAAATATTTTCAGATATAGTTTGAATGCTATGTCTAAAAATTTAAATTGACTAAATTATTCATAAACCGATTAAACTATTTTCTAAAGTAAAAAAAAAAATGAATATTTTAAAATTTAAAAAATGGATAATATAATATCTTTGCATCTAATCTAATAAATATATATATATATATATATATATATATATATATATATATATATATATATATAAAAATCTGTTATATATGAAATGTTCCTGCATTGTAAAAAGAAATCCAGAAAATTTCCTTGAAAATAATGGTCAGTTGGGTTCCCCATTATTTATACGAAACGCTTCTGGGAAATTAAAGAAAAAACCTTCTTGAACACTTCTGAAACGTTCCATAGAAAAAAAGGTAAGCTTTCTGTGAAATATCAGTAATGGTTTGTTGTCAACAGAAACGTTCCTGGTATTTCCCAGGAAGGTTACAGGCATTTCTGTGGAACGTTTTGAAGTTGTACAGTAAAGTTACAGTCATTTTCAAGAAACATTTCTTGGAAATAAGGAGCAACTCAGCTGCCCATTTTTTTCCCAGGAAAGTTTCTGGATTTTTTTTACAGTGTGCACTTTAAATAACATAAAATAGACCATTGAAAATTTCTCAAAAATTATTATATGTAATGTTAAAAAAAATGGAATGTTACGTGATTGGTTTAGTATTTTCACAAACCTTATTTTCTATTGGAATAAGTAGATTTCGAATAATTTCTAAAAAAAATAAAATTCGAATTGATGTATATTATGACGTTTCACATTTTGAATAAATAAGTTCAAAGCAACTGTATATCCAATTACTTGAGTTAGCTTCATTTATTTCATACTTCATATGATCATTATTCCATTCTACAAATTATATGTAAATATAATTTTTTCAATTCATAAAAAAATTAATTCGAACAAAATTTAAAGTATCAAGTATGACAGTTTGAGCTACAAAATAATAAATTTTAAAAATGTATATCAGACATGGATATATGAAGAAATATTATTCAGAAATTCCATTATTTCTTTATTTGAAAAACGTCAATGAATAATTTCATTATTTCCCTAATGTTGTATATTTACCTTAAAGAATTTAATATTATTATAAAAATTTGCTTTTAAATAAAACAAATAAATTGTTCAATAATTATTTAAAAGTCAGACCTTTTAAGTGTCTTTTAGAGCTGTATATGAGTCAGAAACAATAATCTATCTTTTCGTTCATCGGTTAAAAATAATTTCTTGTAAAATGTAAAGAAAATATTTCCGAAACACAAAACTTTGTTCCAGTAAAAACGAATTACTATCAGAGTATGGTAAAATAACTTCGAGCAAAATATATTTTTCCATATTTTTCTTCAATAAATTTAATGACTTTTTTCATTAGCCTTATTAAAAATCAGATTATCGAAGCATGTTTTTGAAAGCTCATTAATAAAGGTTTTTGTTAATAGGACGTATACTTCTTTCATTCCCTGATTTAAAGATATAGATTGTTAATTTTGCAAGTGGCTGCACATGCATTAAGAATTTTTATTAGTTGTTACATTGGATGAGTTAAGTTATCGAATATTTTCATGAAATCAGATCTACCTGCATAGATTTGACTAAAGTTAATGCTATTTTTTCGTAATTATCATAACCCAGTGTAGTTTTCACGACATCTAATTACAGTTTTACATTAGTCTAATCTATGATTCTATAGAGAATATTCCCCAAAATCTTTGTAATGCTCTTATGACGCATTTCATGCATATAATAAATAATTATATGTTACTCGTTACATCACATTTAAACTAAATTTTCCTAATAGAATAATTAAATTAGCGTATTGAAAGTTTAAAGTGAAATCAAATGTGGTAGCTTTTTGACTGATATTTAAGTGCATACCGTGGATGAATGGTCAAAACATCACACCCCTAATCGCTTGCGAAAGTAGGTGGGGGCGGGTTTGAATCCCACTGGCTACGTTGTACACTCTTTGTGGAGTTCCGGCTGTATTTCTCTGAGTTGTAAATTTCCTTGTGTGTGCTATCTCGTCCGTGTATATATTTACGATAACTTATAAGCAGGCGCTTGACGCCTAGCACACAAGTCAGATGTATGTTAATAAAATGCCAAATGTCAACTGATTTTTTAAAAAAAAGTTCCATAAGTATGGGGCTGTTAATCTTCTTTCATTTTTATAAAACAGCGAATTTTATTTCTCAAGTATGTGAATAAATAAATGTAATAAAAACACTATTTTGTAAGTAATTACATCTTCTTTAACTTATGCATACTTACTTTTTAATGAAATAAATGGCAATTTTTATTGAAATAATTTGATTATTTTGCAAAAATTCATATACTAATTCTCAGTTTTTCAATCCGTTCTTTCTCAATTTATACTATTGAAAAATATCGATAAACTAGTATGCTGCGGAAATCACAAATGTTGTTATATACCATTCTAATGCATTAATTTATATTTCCATCAACGGTTAATACTATAATATACAGTGTATTTCTTCCAAATTGCCGCGGAGAAACAGTGATCAGTAAATTCAAACAAAATTAGAATACCATCAACCTTTCTTATGTAATAAATTTTAGAATTAGAAAAACGTATTTTTATTCATTAAGGACAAATATAAAATTTGGTTCATTTCTAGACAATATAAAATAAGAGGCATAAAATAAACTTCATCGCAAAATGCATAGAAAAAATTTTCCGTAATCGCCTTTACAGCCTAATGACCAATTCCAAAATCACCGATTATCGTACCAAAGTGGTGAAATGTGTATGAGAGTACAAAAATGCAGTTAACAACACAATATAAAAATTTTTGGATAAGGAAAAGCCATTTTTAAACACCCCCCCCCCCAAAGTTAAAAATATAAAATATAGTTAAAAGTTTTTGATGCGAATCGTGTTTAAATAGGTGGAATATATTATATTCCATCGCCCTTCAAGGGGTTACTATAGCTCTTTTTTTTTAAGATTTACGAAAGTATAATATAGCGTCTAATAAATAACCTGCAAATGAGAAAAGCTTTCATTTACCTTTTGAAACCTTTCAAACCAATAGGTTATCAATATTTAAAGAAGTATTTCTTAAACGAAAGTGTGATTTTGCTGGCCGTAATTTTCGGAAACGTTTCCGAATAATTTTTACAGTATATCAATCACTCTTCTATAACCAGAATAAGGATTAATCTGATGCTGTCAATTCTCAAATAAACATTTTGAGAAAAGTAACCGAATTTATACATGCAAGTGTAAAAAAGAAAAAAAAAAGTTTAATTTCATTTTAATATTTAATTCTGTGAATTTATTAAGTCTGATGAACATAAAAATGTAGAAATGCAGTAAACCAACATTTAAAATGCACAAATAATGCGTGAAAATGCAGCTATGCAGCTTGTGCATTTTAAACGTTGGTTTACTGCATTTCAATATTCCTCCACAAAGGCTTTAATTGCTATTTTAACATAAAAATGTATCCTTGATAGATGATAGCATACGAAAAACATATATTCAGGACTGAGAAATCTTATTAATACAGCATAAAAATTCCTCTTGTACGATTCCAAAAACCAGGATCAGCAAAATAAATTTTGTTTCTTAAATGGCTCTTTAAATGTTGAAAATATATTTGTTTCTGAGGATTCTGAAGATAGAAGAACGCTTCTCGAAATCATTGGTAAACCGAACTGGTTTTGTTACACTTTTGTAAATTTAAGATTGATAAAAATAAATTAGGAATCATTTACATTTTTATAGTGTTTGGTAAACAAGTAAGTTCTTAAATTCCATCAATTGACTGTGGATCCGTTTAGAAAAAATTCCCCATGAGTTGGAAAGCAGCCTCCCGCGTCCTGTTGTGTAATAAAAGTCAAAAGTCAATGATCATCTATTTATATCATGGTCTAACAGAATATGCAGCTTGATGAAATTCAGTGTATTTGTTTTTCTGTTATAGCTATATTGAAAGTAGTTAAAAACACAGCAAAGTAGCCGCAATTGTTCGGATATGTTCACCAAAACCTAATAAGGATCTAGCAAAATGTGAGCATTAGTTACTTACATAGAACTTTCACAAAAGTTGTTATAATATCCAGACTAAGAGACAAACACTTTCCAAATATAGTAAAATCTGGTTCATGAAATTCCAAAACGAATAAATCCAACAAAAAATTTAAGTCGGAAATATTAACTATAACAATACTTTCGCTTTATTTATATAGAAGAAAGTAAAAAAATTATTGCAACACCTGAATTAAATCGCAAGAACGGAAAAAATAACATCAATTTTCGTACTTTTATAACTACTATATATTTTTATTCAGATATTTGTTTACAAAAAAATGCATCGAAACCTGTAAAAGAAATATGAAGCGCTTTGTTTATTTTCCTTTAAAGATTAATTTTAAAGAAACGAAATTTACCATAGACACGGATAACATAAAAATTTTAATTATAAAATATATTCCGGAGAAACATATATATTCTGGATAAACATATACTAGAATTTTTCTAACATTTCTCGAAACTTTCTCTTTTTCTATGCTTTACAGTAGTTTTTTTTTTTTTTTTTTTTTTTTTTTTTTTTTTTTTTTTTTTAATGTAGTCTTCATAGTAGGCACCTGAAAATAATTTTATAACTTATTGTTTAGAGAACGTTAACGAAATTTTAAAATTCAAAATAATTTTTCGATTACATTTAAAATACTTAGATTATATTTCCATTTATTCATTCATATAATAGATTTTAAAATAATACTTAAATGTCTCAATTCATCAATTTTACTTCAGTTTCACTGCGCCGGTATTTTATATGTGCTACAGCTTTAATTAAATTATCATTAATGTGCTATTTATTAGAAATTAAAAACCTCGTAAATATATAATTTTAAACTTTCCCCATTTCTATAAATATTCCATATAATAAACATTTTAATGATGGGCCAGACATTATGTAAGAACATTCAGTACACATTATTTGTTACCTGTACAATTATAACAAACGGTATTTAATATATACGTATTTAAATATATATAAATAAAACTGTTTCAGATTTGTTTAATATTGTTTCATATTTTCAGTGATATATAAGTATGACTGTATCAGATTTCAAATTAATTTCTATATTACCTGTATTATACAACATATAATAATTACATTATTTAATAATTATATATCTTTCAGGCATTCTAAAAATGTTTTAATATGTTTAAAAAAGTATTATACTAAAGTATGAAAGATGTTTTTCTCATTCTACTTTCTAAAGACGAAAGTATTGTAGTCAAGAATTTTTCGGCTTCTGGTTTTCGACGAATTTACATGTTTTAGGTGTCAGATATACCGAAAAATATGTTTATACAAAGTGCCCGTCTGTTCGTCCATATATCCGTGTGTCCGTGTGCGTGTATGTTCGCTTTGTATAATCTAAATGTGTAAGAAGTTAGCATAGAATTGTACCAATTTTTTTGTGTATGTTGATGGCCAAGACCAGCAGGTGCTCGTTGTATTTTGAAATACTTTGCCTGAAGGGCGCGTTGTAATAGCGACTTTTGTATAATTTTCATTATTGTACCAAGCTTCAAGTATATGGAATTATGCATAAAAAATTTCTATAAGATTTTTACAAAGCGTTCGTCTGTCTGTCGATATGTCCGTATGTCCGTGTGTGTGTATGTCCGCTTTGTATAAAATAAAAGTGTAAGAAGTTATGAATAGAATTAAACCAATCCTTTTTTGTATGTTTTCGGTTATATCCAGGATGTCCTCCTTGAATTTCGAAATATTCCGCAAATTAGGGAACGCTGTAATAGTGACTTTTGTATAATTTTCTGGATTTTTCGTAGTTCTGCACTGAAAAAAAAAAGACATTTTCACAGCACAAAGTACTGTTCATCTCGCGCTCAAACTCGATCACAGTCGAATGCTGTAGCTTTCTGACTTCTTGACTAGTATGTAAACATGAATAATAACAGTTGTTGCTAAAATTAACACCACAAACTGCTGGCGTCCGAATTGTCAGCCCATTGTGCTGGCAAATCTACTATGGTTTTTTTATAGTGTGTTTTACTTTAGCTATTCATGCGGCTACGGGCAATTTGCAAACAGCTAGCCCAGCTATTTCCAAGAAGCTGATGTACAACATAATAACGAAAATATTCCTTTTATATAATACTAGCAAACCCCGCGGCTTTGCTCGCGTAATATTTGAAATATGCCAAGTGATATTTATATGTCTGATTTTTATTAAAAGGTACTAACTAAATTTTTATTTTATTAAAAGGTAATATTTTATTTTATTAAAGAGTTTTTTTTATTAAAAGGTACTTATTCCTTTTAGGAATAATTCAAAAATTACTATTTAAAACACAGTTTGATTAAACATCATTAGTACACTGCATTAGGCAGAAATGAGACTTAAATTAATAAAATGAATTAAAACTAAATAAATGATAATTTAGAAAATATTTTGAAATTTTTATGCTCAATTAATACGCTCATTTCAGTATTCATTTGAAGTTTTGAATTTTTTAGAAACCATCTTCTTACATCTTAAAATTAACCATCATGTCAAATTCCAAGTCCTACCACATCTCTCAATATAAAGGGCTATGTTGAAACAGGAACTGTCACCATTAATTTGCCAACATTAATTTTGAAATCGGTTTGTTATTTCCTAATATGACACAGAAACGTAATGTAAAAAGCTTTTAAAGCCCTTTTTTAGAACGTTTGTTGTTCCTGTGAACCCCAGGGGATAGAATCACCTGCATAAAATATAGCCTGCGTAGGATCAGAGACTATTACCATTGATTCGCAACTATTACTTTTATAATAGGTTTATATTCCCTGAAATTGCATAGAATCGTAATTTAGAATTTTTTAGAATGCTTTTCGCACCTCTCCTTCGCTTCACCCCTTTTTAATTCGAATTTATTTTCGACGTTCCTTCGAGGGCATTTATATTTTATAAGTAGCTACCATGTCATATTTAAAGTTTCTAGTCTTTTCAGTATCACAGAAATCGCAATTTAGAAAGTTTTTAGCTCCTGGAACCCTCTGGTTGTAGTGGAACAGACATAAAATATAGCTTATGTTTGAGCAGGTTCTATCACCAAAATGTTTCATCATTATTTTTTTAATCGGTTTGGTAATTTATAAGTTTGCTTAAGAATTGTAATTTATAACGCTTTTCACTCATTTCATTTTTTTTTATTTGGAATTTTCTTTCGACTGTTTTTAGAAAGCAGTTGCATCTTGTAAGTAAATACCATGCCATACTTCAAAGTGTTAGATCCCTCAGTTGTGCAAAAAAAACGCAAATTAGAACATGTTTTGTTTTTGCAACCCTCAGATGGTAGTGACAGCAACATAAAATATAACCTATGTTATAGCAGGGACTGTCACCATATATTTTCAACCATTACTTTTGAAATAGCTTTGGTATTTCCTTAGATTGGGTAGAAATCGCAATTTAGAACGTTTTTAGGACGCTTTTAGCGCATTTTCACCCCTTTTTAAATTTCCAATTTTTTCGAAACTGTTCTTAAAGATAATTTATATCTAATAAATATGTACCTTGCCTAATTTTAAGTTGCTAGCCCCTACCGATCACAAAAATCGAAATTTAGAACGCTTTTTTGCTCCTGAAACGCCTTGATGATAGTGATGCTGACATAAAATAGCGTCTATGTTAGAGCAGGGGCTATCAGCATCAATTTCCGACCAGTACGTTTGAAATCAGATTCATTCTTCCTGAGATATTGCCGACAAATCGGCATTTAGAACGTTTTTAGAACACTTTTCGCGCATTTTGCTCCTGCATATCATCTGGGGTAGTGGAAACAGATATAAAATATAGCCTAACTTGAAGCAAGATCTGTCACCATCATTTTTACACCATTATATTTGAAATCGGTTCAGTACTTCCTGAGATTGCACAGAAATCGCAATTTAGAAAGTTTTTTACAACGCTTTTTTGAGCATTTTGAACCCCTTTTAAATTTTGATTTTTTTAGGAAATGTCCTTAGAGATCATTGATATCTTATAACTAACTACTATTCCAAATTTCACGATTCTAGGCCCTTCCGTAACGGAAAAGCCGCAATTTAGGACGTTTTTCTCCTGCACCCCCTTTGGGGTAGTAGCACCGACATAAAACATCGCCTATGTTGGAGCAAGGGTTGTCACCATCATTTTGACGCCATTATTTTTTAGATCGGTTTGGTATTTCCTGAGATTGTGTAGAAACCAGCATTTAGAACGTTTTTTTAGAACGATTTTCGCGCATTTTCACCCCTTTCAAATTTCGAATTGTTTAAGAACTGTTCTTAGAAATTCTTTATATCTAATAAATAGTTAATATTTCAAATTTCATATTTCTAGGCCCTTCAGTAATGCATAAATCGCATTTTTAGAGCGTTTTTTGCTCCTGCACACCCTTTGGGGTAGTGACACCGACATAAAACATAGCTTATCTTGGAGCAAGCGTTGTCACCATCATTTTAACACCAATATTTTTTAAATCGGTTTGGTGTTTCCTGAGATTGTGTAGAAACTACCATTTAGAACGTTTTTTAGAACGCTTTTTGTGCATTTTCACCCTTTTTAAATTTCGAATTGTTTAAGAACTGTTCTTAGACATCATTTATATCTTATGAGTAACTAATATTCAAAATTTCATATCTCTAGGCCCTTCAGTAACGCTAAAATCGCATTTTTAGAACGTTTTTTGCTCCTACACCCCCTTTGGGGTAGTGACACCGACATAAAACATAGCCTATCTTGGAGCAAGCGTTGTCACCATCATTTTAACACCAATATTTTTTAAATCGGTTTGGTGTTCCCTGAGATTGTGTAGAAGCTACCATTTAGAACGTTTTTTAGAACGCTTTTTGTGCATTTTCACCCCTTTTAAATTTCCAATTGTTTAAGAACTGTTCTTAGACATCATTTATATCTTATAAGTAACTAATATTCAAAATTTCATATTTCTAGGCCCTTCAGTAACGCTAAAATCGCACTTTTAGAACGTTTTTTGCTCCTACACCCCCTTTGGGGTAGTGACACCGACATAAAACATAGCCTATCTTGGAGCAAGCGTTGTCACCATCATTTTGACACCAATATTTGTTAAATCGGTTTGGTATTTCCTGAGATTGTGTAGAAACTACCATTTAGAACGTTTTTTAGAACGCTTTTTGTGCATTTTCACCCCTTTTAAAATTCGAATTGTTTAAGAACTGTTCTTAGACATCATTTATATCTTATAAGTAACTAATATTTAAAATTTCATATTTCTAGGCCCTTCCGTAACGCTAAAATCGCATTTTTAGAACGTTTTTTGCTCCTACACCCCCTTTGGGGTAGTGGCACCGATATAAGATATAGCCTATGTTCTAAGTTGGACTAACACCATCATTTTGATACCATTACTTTTGGAATCGGTTCGGTAGTTCCAGAGCTTACCTCCGACAAATAAACAATTTTTTCCTCTTTATAATAGGAGTATAGATTATAATCGAAATTAACTGTTTTTTCTCCGATTAACAAAATGAAGCAGAAACTTAAGATGAAAATCAAAGTTAGTGCACTATTGAAATAATAACACTGAAAGATTAACATGGGTAACAACTTTTTGGATATAAATACGCATGAGGAAGAAGAACGTTTTGTATTGGCACAACCGACTACTTTTAGGATTTTAAATTTAAAAAAAAATTAACTTTATTCCTTTTAAAGAGGCTTCTCTTAAAGGTACATTTCGATTTATTATTAGCCATTTGGAAAAATGGTTATTGTCCTCGTCAGTGTAGGAAATCAAAAGCATATCTGAAATTTTTTATTGGTTTAATCCGCATTTTATTTGTTTTCTGATTGGTCTATACAGTAATCTGTATTTTCCTTTACTTTCAACAGTGATGGATCTTCCGTTGCCACTAGGACAAAAAGTAATAAAAAGTACAAAAAAAATTAATAACTCAGAAACAAATTGAGATACAGCTTTCAAACAAATTGCATTTAAATGTACATTTTGTTTTCTATACGACGGTGCAAAAAGTAATATTGTGGGATGTTTATAAGTTTAAGAATGAAATTTTATTTAAAATGTGTCGTCAGATTACTTGGACGATGGAAAAGCCTTTTTCCGAACAGACAATGAAATGCTTGGATAATACGTAAGTTTCAGGTGGATAATACGTACGTTTCAAGAAATCTGACGGGTCGCAAGCGATTTTTGTGGCTTGCAATTTTTGCGTGTAATAACACTATTAATGTTTAATTCATAGCGAACGTAATTTATGATCAAGTCCGTGCGATCAAGTCTTAAATTTTAGTCTTCGAAAAAATCATTTTCCAAATGGTATTTGTAATTTGTTAAATTGCTTTATTATTATTATTATTATTATTTAAACTTATTTACCATGCGATATCTTTCAATTATGGTCAAAGGGAAAAATCCTTTGCAATGTATTTTAATAACTAGGAAAAATAAAAGTCCGAAACTTTTCAAACAGACATGCCACAAATTCAGATGAAGAAAATGAGCAAATTGAATGCTAGAATTACAAAATACTATAATAATATAACACACACTGTATGTACTATATATATAATATACACTGTTTTAAAAAAAAATGGCAAAGCAAATCTACAAGACAACCGTGCATGGGTATAAAATTGGAAGTGCGCAATAGATTGAAAATAATAGCGAAAATAAAAAACTAAAATATCTTATATCCCAATTCTTATTTCTTGAAATGATGTCAAAAACATAAACAAACGTTCCGCGCCAATTTGAGTACCTCTAAATGACAAAAAATGATGTTTGGGGAAGAGAATGAAGGAATTTTATATGGTGCGTGGCCCACTCGAATAACAGCCCACTCGAATAGTAAATACTCTTGAATATCTGTTTTTATGTGTGCGATGAGGTTGTGGATAAGAGTTTAGGGAATTGTCTCTTTAAAAAAGTAATATATCAAAGTCCCGAACACGTCAACATAGGCATACAATGCGTTGTTCGCGTGTGTTACAGATATACTCGATCGGATTTAAATAATGAGTGCATGCTGGCCACTACATACGCTGTATTGTTTTGTTTTCAAACATATTCTCGACAAGGCGAGCTGTGTTGCGTGTTAGCATCATTAAATAAAACAAATCGGCATTGGAAGCAGCGTAATTTATGACACATCTGGAATATTTCGTCTGCATAACCTATGAGCTGTGAAAATGTCATTTCGAGTAATTTACAAATCCGTACGTATTTTCCCAACAAATCATGCAAGCTAAAATACGTTAATATTAACCCGATTTAAAAAATTGCCCGAATAAGTTACTATATAAAATATCGTATAATGGTAATTGAGAAAATGAACTTATGATTAAATCTCTAGATTAGTGAAGCTGAAAAAAAATGCATATCAAATTTAAACAGACACTTTCCTCTATTAGAGGCTTTAGCCAGAGAGAGAGAGAAGCCCAGAGAAGTAATATGCTGACAAGTACTTTCGTGCAAACTATTCGCTGTTTCATACCGACATATATTCAATGTTTACACAACTTATTCAATGCTAAATAAGTAGCTACCCGTTTTGTTGGATTTATGTTGCATGTGTGGGAGGGGAGGGAGGAGGGGTAGTTTTATTAAATATTTAAAGTTTCTGTACCTAACAATGCAAATGAAGGATAATTTAGAACGGTTTTCGTTCATTTCATAATTTTTAAATTTTGTGTCTTTTTGAAGCCATTCTTAGCCATTTTACCATTTACATCTTAAAATTATTCAGTCCAAAAATGTCAACCCGATAACACGTTTTTAGGTCAGCAGTGGCACATACAAGAAAAATCGAAAGTTTTTCATTCCTGCGTCATTTTACATCGCGAAATTTTTAGAAATTGTTCTATTGCGAGTATTTACATCTTAAAACCAACATTGATGCCAATTTTAATCTTTATATTCCTAATAATTCCATGTACTTCGTTATTTAGATCATCTTTTGAACTTTGTTCGCTTTATTTAGTCTTCTTAATTTCGATTCTTTTAGAATTCGTTCCAATGCAAGCATTGCAGTTTGAATTATTTCTATAACGAGCATTTAGACCTTATAAGATACAACCATGCCAAATTTTAAGATTCTAGACCCAACAGTATCACACAAGTTGCAGATTATATCTTTTTTATGGTGCGCCCTTTTATTTATTTATTTTTTAACTGACCGGCATTTATGACTTAAAAGTAATAGCCATGTGAAATTTCAAAATTTCTTTCTCTAACAATTCCAAATAAATCGTGATTTAGAAACTTTCTAGAACGTATTACGTTTATATCTAACTTAAAAATTTCGAACCTTGTAGAAAGCGTTCGTAACGAGTATTTACATCTTAAAAGTAACCACCGCACAAAATTTCAAATTTTTAACTCAAACAGTATCTCAGAATCCGCAATTTTATAATTTTTCTGCTCCTGCACCCATGGAGGTTGTTGTACCGACATAAAATACAGTCTTTGTTGGAGCAGAGATGGTCACCGGCATTTTCAAACCATTATTTGTTAAATCAGCTAGTTAGTTTCAGAGATTACATTCCACACATACAAACGTTACTACTTTATATTATTAGCATACACGTAGATAAAGGAGCCGTTTAAGTTTTATTATATAAAAACATAAATAGTTTATTAAATACGTGTTAGCAAATGTATTTATTAAAATACATACATAAATCAATTTAATACTTCTTCAATTTTATTTTCATAGTCGTTTATATCATTTGGCAATTATTTGATGTATTTTGTTTATTGGATGCATAGCTGCATTTTCTTCAATTCAAAGAAATTTACATCACAAGTAACCGCCCTTGGCGACCAGAGTGTTCTCCCTTAAAATTTATGTTTAGGAAAGCATGCTAAGTACTGTGTCATGTTACTTTTATTCGTAATTTAATTTACTTAGACTCACTGAAATATAATTAATAGAATCCCTTAAGCGAATATTAGTTTTTGTTGCATTAAGATATCTCTATCTCAATTGGTTGATTTTCTGTAAGCAAGTAAACTCTATTGGTTTTCAATGGAAGTCTATGGGAATTCGGCGAAATATTAGAGATACCGCCAAGCTGGCGTCACTTTTGGTGATTCATTTTGGTCGCAAAATTTGGCGATATATCGCCAAGTTGGTGACAAACTGGCGGCATTTGGCGGCAGAACAGGGTCTCCCTATGGTAACCCAGTTATAGGTATGGAGATGCATTAAATGCTGATCAATAACCAAAGAGTTACGTTTCATCAAGGTATTCGGGCGTTGCCATTGAACAGTTAATAAATAATCGCGATTTATGAGCCACGTATGATAGCTTAATATATATATATACATTTTATTTACCAACACTATGCTAAAAAAAGGTCATGCTAAAAAAAGGTTTGCTGCCAGTAGATGGTTATTTCAAATTTAGAATTTAAAACGTTATAATTGTATTGTTGTTAAAGGTTTTAGAAAAAAATGAAGAAGAATATATGTGATACAATGTTGATTATTATAAATCGAATTACCTTATTCACGGCATCGGAATGCCTAAGCCTAACATGGCCGCGATATTTTTTTCCGAGGATGAGCGTGACAAGGTATCGTCACCTTAGGGTATTATATAAATAGATGTTACAATAGGTCAAACATATTAATACTGACATACATCATTGAGGTGCTCTGCAAGATCCTTTGTGTGGAATATTAAGTGCTCAAGTTGGAGCGCTCTTCTATGAATTTTTTTTTTCTTTATTCAAATAAAAAAATAGATTAAAATAATTTAATTGCAAACGATTTTATTTTCTTAAGTAATACTTCCCGAAATTAAAAATAATTATACTTAATAATAAGTTTAATGTAACTTATTTGAAATAAAGTATCTGATTTTTAAAATTCCTTTTATTCCTTAGAAACCTTTGAAAACGCAAAATCTCTTGATATTTTATATACTTTGCTTTTCGAAAAGATTCTCAAAGATTTATTATTATTTCAGAAGATTTTCCGATAAGCCAGTTACTTTTAATTAAGTGCTCAATGTATAAGGGCACAGAAATTCTAAAATGTTTAAACGTTTATTTAAAACTTAAAGTAAATCATGCTTTTTAAAGGAACAAAAATATGTTATATTTAAGGATATTATAAATCTCAAAGTTTCTTTTCGCCACGATTTTTCCTAATAAAAGCGTAAATTGTAATGTAACTTAGATATTAAAGAAAAATATTGGAAGTAACTGATGTATCATTCTAATGTGTTCACCAAAATTACAAAATATTGTGATTTTTAAAAATACTTAAAAAATAAAATTTCCAAATGCAACACATTTTCAAAAGCTCTTATTCTCAAAGCAGCTTTTAAAACAATGGAAAAATATTATGAGATTTTATAAATTTCTTAATTCCCAGAATTATTTCGAAGAATATTTCATTACCTTAGAAGCTTTTAGATAAGTAAGATTTATTTTTATTACACTGTAAAAAAAAAAAAAAAAAAAAAAAAAAAAAAAAACTGTAAATTTGCGAGAAATTTGCGAGTAAAAGTAACAGCCCAATGTGCTGGCAATTTTACGCAACTACTGTATTCTTATGTTTATACAGTCAGGAAACCAAAGAAAGGTACAGCACATTCACTGGGATCGAGTTTGTGCGCGAGATGAACAGTACTTTGTACTGTAAAAATGTTTTTTTTTTTTTTTTTTTGACAGTGTACGTGTTAAACCTGTAAAATGATAAACATCATATAATAGCCGAAAGACAATTTAAACTTTTAAACAAGATATATTATATAAAATTTTTATTAGTATTATTTTAATAATACACCGTTTTTGTCTGCAAATGTACTTTAAAATATAAGTAAGCGTGATTTAATTTTATAATAAATATATATAAAAAAATTCTAAGACTTTTTTTAAATATACTAAAAGGAGTTTACGTTTTTAATAAAACATATTTTTTTTAGTATATTATTTTTATATGAAATATGATGAATATGTAATATATATAAAACTTAATTTTTACGAAATGCGTGGAGGTAAAATATGGCGTTTTCATTATTTTAATATTTATTTATGTCACGCGCTATTATTATTCGCTTACTGTTATATAGTTACTATTCCTAAATTACAAAAGACATAAAGTAAAGACGTTATTAATCTGTAAATGTTTACTAATTGCATTTTCAAATCGTTGATTTTGACTATAATATACATTTCATTGTTCTCGCTACTTGAGCCTCTGAAGGTATCATTATTTTTTTCTTTGGTAAAAGAAAACGTGTTACTTTTCAAATAAGAATTTATGCTATAAACAAAGAACTCTTAAATTTTCCCCAGAAACGCTAAACTCTTTGCTAATATTGCGTGCTATGCTTACACAAATGAAACACAACATTCAACAGGACCCACATAATTATTTGCTAAAGTGATAAACCATTTTTAATATTCTCTATTACATGAGAGATCGCAAATATTATTTTGCCAGTAAAATTATTGTTGCGCCACTAGTAGTCCTCGAAACTAAATCTTCACTGAAAAATAAGTTAAATATTACCTTTGCATCCTTGAAGCTCTAGGATAATTCGTCAAGAATTTCAGTAGGTATTCGACACGCCGTACAAAGTTGAATGTGTTCGGTCACTGCCCATTAAGATTTGGTCATCAGTGTTTATTTCATCAGTGTTTATTGACTTTTCATTATTGGAATTTAGTGTACCATAGAGGTTTTAGTATAGTTTGGGTATGTTCACAATTGCCGAAGTCTCCGTGGTATAAAAAGAATTGATAAAACGTGTTTTAGAAGGCAGAAAACTTGCTCCTATGCTGCATAAGTAATTAAAAAAAGATTTTAACTAATATGTACTTTAAATATTGCCAAAAAATTTTGAACACATGTGAATCATATGTCTCTATTAAATGATCTTCATCGGTTACAAGATCATTTTTCAATTTAAGTACTGCATCTTGTATCCCGAGTTTTGCTTCCTGTATAGAACACGTCTAGAAGGATTGATATACTATATTCTTGATCCAAAAATCTAAAAATTAATAACAAAAACAACAAAAAATTATATAACATATATTCTGTAAGCATTTTACATTTATATATACATCTATTCATAAATGTTTCTATGTAGAACAACTAAATTTAGGTTTGTTTACTTCTTACTTTTGATAACTAAAATATTAATTACAGTCTTCTGCATTCAGACTTAAATTATCAGATAATTTCCTTAAATCAAAGACTTTTCATGACATTAAAATCCTCGTCCCTTCGGCAGCTGTAACAAAGCACGCAATTAATAAGCGAAGATTCACTGCTCTTTAGAGGACATTTATTCCAAGATTTTACAAATAAATAATTTCGCCAAGATACAAATATTTTGTATTTTATGTACCGTCGAAGAAAGTTTGAAGCGCATTTAAATTATACCTCTCTTAGGATTTAACTTCATCGTTTTCGAAAACATTTTTCTATTCTAAATCATATTTTGAGT
Source organism: Maratus speciosus (assembly GCA_963932465.1). Lineage (NCBI taxonomy): Eukaryota > Metazoa > Arthropoda > Arachnida > Araneae > Salticidae > Maratus > Maratus speciosus. Next base: position 163,715,840 of record OZ010795.1, read on the forward strand.
ATCCCGTGTTGTTCACTCCAATATATCACACTTCCGGTAGAATTCAAAGAATATCGTTCAGAGGCTAAGGGTTTTGCAAATGTTTAATGATAAATTTTCTACTTTTCTAATCGTATTTCATCTCCTATTCATTTTGCAAATTTTGCTCTAGAAAATGCGCTTAAAGTATTCGACCAACGTTCTTTGTCATTTTCTCGCGTATTTTAATGTTTGTTGGACTGATATCCATCATTGATAGTTTTAACAACTTCCTAGAAGTATAATATTTTACCATTTTGATAGTTTAGAAATTGAAGTTCTAAATTATAATAAGCATTTTACCATTTAACGAGGAAAATAGTTTTAAAACACTAAGCATTCAAAACTGTAAAAATATAGTTTCCCACAATTGCGAAACTTGCAACATGCATAAATTTAATGCATCTGCGTGGTTGACATTAAAAAGGTGACTAAAACATTTCTTTTTAGACTAATTGTTTTTCTGTAAAAAACAATTCTGCATTGTGTAAATAATCCGAATCTGATGAAAATAAACCCATAGTGAAAATAAATCAATTATTTCATTTTGGTTATATTTTTCTGTCGATATTCGGAATAAATTTGCAGTACTACTAAAAATTTTAAAAGAAATAAATTCAATATAAATAGAAAAATAAAAAAATTGTATCTAAGTGAAACCATTATATTTTTCGATTATTTTTATTATGTACTATTAGTAACAACAAAAGAAATTATACGTAACATATCATTATATTCATACGTAACATATCACTACATTCATGCGTAACAAAATTACATTCATACGTAACCATTACATTCATACACAACACCAATACATTCATGCATACCAACTGTAGCATCACTGCGTCAGCAAAGAGAATTTCATACAATATATCTTTACATTAATACATAACGACATCATATTCATACATAATTACATTACATTTACATATAACATGAGTACATACATACATAACAGCATCATTTCATTAATACATATAGCATGCATTCATGCATAAAATCATTATATTCAATTATAATAACGACATTAGATTCATACTCAAGTGAAATAGTAAGTTAATCAATAAGTAATAACTGAATATCCGTTAACTAGTTTTTTTAATATTCAGCTGTGGGAAAACTAATAGTATATCAGCAATATTATATAGTATACCAGTCATTAAATTGAAGATTTCAAAATACCACCCCAGACGGCGCAAACACGTAAAAGAACGGGCGATGCCATATTTAGAACAAGCTGATATCCTGAGGACCGATGAAATGGTCCTGTCGACAGTAACAGGACATCCTTTGGGATTCAAAATATCACACCTGTCAACAGCCTTAGAGGACTTTTTATGATGGCCCGAGGACCACTGCAGACATACTATGCATGGCTTAACGCTTACTGCCTTCAATTTACATTTTTTGAAATTCATGTGACATACATATGAGAATACATGGATGTATTGTCACTGAAAACATTATTTAATAAATTGTAATGTCGAAGATACTTCTTCACATGTTAGATGGATTTTTTTAAATAAAGATTTATTAAATAATTTTTCTTTTAAAAAAATATCCCCTCTAACAAATGAATGTATCACAGGCTACATAATTTATTAAATAAAAAAATGTTTTCAGTGACAATATAAGACTGCACATAAGAATTTCAAAAATGTAAATTGAAGCCAGTAATATATCTTTATATTCTGGATACGAAGGGCCAAGGGATCGAACTGCGCATGTACAGTAGGGTGGAACTTAAGTATAGGGTAAAAAAAAAAAAAAAAAAAACTTTTTTGTTTTAATGTGTAATAGTAAAAACATTTTTCCTTTTTAGATGTCTAAACTATTGGCTGAAAAGGTTTTTAAAAATTAATTTGTTTTCCGGTTCCTCAAGGACATCAAAGTTTTAAAATTTCAGTATAAAGTAACTTAAAGTAAACAATGTAACTGTTAGCTTATATCTCCTTAACTAACTCAAATACTACCCAGAAGGCATCACGACGAGGTGGCTAAATATCGACTTCCACCCACCTTACCTCCCATTGTTCTGGATTAATTCAATTGGATATCAACCTACTGAAGTTATAAGTCTCCTTAGGCTAACTTTGTCATTACATTGCGGGGGTTCAACTTTCCCAAGATAAAGCTATCTCTTGCTTAATATCTAAAGATGGTTGACGCAGCTTGCGAGGCAATTTTGACACTCGTTTCCACTGTTTGAGAATGACAAGGAAAATCTAAAATTCAGGCGTTTCTCCTGTTTGTACCTTTCTTTAAAGTTCTTCATCCGATCAGTCCGTCAAGACAAGATCCATTTTTTATAGTCTATAATTTCAATATGTTTGCATTTTTTCAAGTTACTTTCCTATTGGTCCAGAAAATCCTTTAGTACCCGTAGTTTTTCCAGCAAGATGTAGAAATATGTACCTAAAAAAATGTTTGCATGTAATAAGCAAATTATCCATTGTAAAGTTTTTACAGTCTTGTTTCCAATGTTTTGACAACTCCAGATCTGCTTCCTGCATTGACGGCGTTTCTGTTTCATGCAAAAAATTCTAAGCTTGAAATTTCCGTATCATTATTTTGAAAATACACCAAAATTGCAGTGGCTATATTAATATAAGAAGACGATGTCAATGAAATATGACCAGTATATTTTGATCCTGGTTTTTGGACTAAGACAATGTGTTCTTCTTTAATCATTTTTCGTTACACTTTTTTCCCTTTGCTTCAGTTATCATAGTGTTATCCTTTCTGCCATCAAAATACAAACCTTCTAAACTTAACTCATTTCTTCTTTGAGGTTCTTTCTAATACTTTCTTTTCTTTTTCTTTGTCTTCTTCAAGTCCTTCTTTCAGTTACCTTTTCTTTATTATCATCAGAAATACCCATATCTTCTAGGGTGCCATTTGCAATAATATTTGCAGTTCTGTCTAATACTCCGGTTCTTTCACCTTTTTGATTGTCAAATTCAGTTTTAGAAGAACTACCGATTGAACTATTTCCTTCTGAACTATTTTCTTCATTTGGCGAGTCATTCAATCAAAAAATCACTTTTTTGTTTTAAAATAACATTTTCTTTCCTTGATATTTCCTTTACCTGTCTTGCTACACATTTTTTTTTGTAATTTTTATAATATTGATCCTATTGCAATCACACCATCTCTCTTTGGTCTTTGAGAAAGTGATGTTCTTGTTCTGATACACGATAATATTTACTGCATTTACAGAATTTTGCACGATCACTTAACACTTTGCAATTTTATATTGGATGTGGGATTATTCTTTCTAATCTTAATATTTTTCTGCAAGTTTTGACATTTCTCACGATAGTCTAATCATTTTTATGATTTCTATATCAGAAACCGGTGGAATTGGAAGTCTCAGCAATACAATTTTAATTGTATCAGCGACAGCTTTAGATATTTCAGAAACAGTGTGTTCCAGATTTCAGTTGACAGATTTTAAATTAAATTGAACTCATAAATAATGTTTCATGTCCTCTTCATATGTTCGCCAAAGATGACAGTCTAATGTTAATTGTTTTGGTTTGCGAAAAATACATTTCAACAATTTTCTAGATTTAGACCCATTAGCAGACATTGTCACATTTGACACCAACTGTTTATTAAAAAATAATGTAAGAAACTGCTAACACACACTAAATTGGACTACCATGTTCTGAGTCGCAGCCAAATAAATCAGAGACCATGAAAGCCGACGTCCACTACGCTGGCTTCTACAAAAGTCAAATAATGTGGGACAATTGTTTCCATGACACTCAAACTAAATTATGCTCTTTATTACAGGACATTAACACTTAATTAATTTAATTTTGCAAAATATAAATTTAACAATAAGCTTAAAACACTTTTCATGCAATTATTGGCTTTTATTCGTTTTTCTATGGAAAATCAAACGCTTTGAGGAACCGGAAAATGTCATTTTAAAATTAAGGAAAAATATTTGCTTTGTATTGAGTTAAAAAGGAAAAAAATAATCTCTATTAGAATATAAAATTCGAAATTTCGTTTTTTAGTTCCATCCTAAAGTACAGTCGTGGAAAAAAAAAAAAGTAAACACCCCCTACTAACTCCTCAAAAAATTATCGTAGATGAAAGTTACTGGTACCGAACGATTGGAAATAAAGTCTTCTATTAAATGACGTATATAAAATTTGCTTAGGGAGCCATCTACATATTAAAACGAATCCAAACTTCATTTTTTGCAATAGTAATACCCAATTTTAACAAGATATTTCAAATCTTCTGTTCAAATTATGCCTAGACACCAAATTTCAAGTCATTTGAATGACGAGTTTTTGAATTATAAACATTCGAAATTTAGTGCTTCTAATGTTAAATTACTTCTGAAATTATGATCCTAATGTTCTAATTTTTTGTGCAGCAATAATACTAATATATTCGAACATAAATAAGTTGAATTTGCAATTTTTATAATTTTCTGATATGAATTATGAAATTAATATTCCAAAAAATTATGAATTGCAACCTACACTTTTTTTGATGGATTCAGATTTATTAAGTCCTGCTTTATGGAAATCGAAAATTTCACATTTGTCTTCCAAGTAGTTTTCAAATTATGCTTAAAAAATGGCAAAATGATGGTTTAAGGGGCCGTCCATGGTAGAAGTGACTAAATATTTTTAAACGCTTTATGCTATCCTGTAATCTAACAGGCTTAATTGACTGCTTAAGGCGCCTTGATCAAAAAGGGAGCTCTCTCGGTCAACTTGAATTTGGATACAACCCGTAAAATACATTCATTTCAAAATAATTATTTTCTTGGAAACTTATGGGACAAATTGCATACAAATTTGTTTTTAGACTAGTTGAACGGTGTAGAGTTCATTTCTGTTGTCAGAATTATGTACTGCTATTAAAAAAAATATAGATGGCTTCCTAAGCAAATTTTATATATATCATTTAAAAGTAGACTTTATTTCCAATCGTTCGGTACCAGTAACTTTCTTCTACGATAATTTGTTGAGGAGTTAGTAGGGGTGTTTACTTTTCCCCCCCACGACTGTACATCTATTTTGAGATATCCTCGGATCGTTTTGGGGACAATACAACTGGACAGTCCATTCTTCAGTATTCTCTGGATGTTCACTGGATAGTTTTATAGATGTGACAACAGGATCTTTAGGATCATTGTACAGCGTCCGAAGGACGATTGTGATTGTCTGGGACTAAGCAGCACACTTTGTCGTAACCTATGCATAAACAAGACTGATTGCTTGCACATCTACGATAACAAATGACTCCGTTACATTCGTCTAAGTTTGCCAACTTTTACAAAAATAATATTTTTTCTGTTTTATTCTGTTTCTTAAAAGATATATAAAATTGTAAGGATATTAGTAGTGCTTTATTCGACCTTCTTAACTCTTTCAGGGACAAAGTACTTTTGCACATAAAATGGTTTATTATTACATGACACCAGAATTGTGAACAAATTTATTTGAGAATAAGTAAGAGGTTTTCTTAACGTACAATTTAGAAACAAAATTTTATCTTAAAAATCCAGTGCCATTGTGGCACTTCAGGGTTAAATTTAGATGGTATAAATAACGAACCACCGGCTTTCACGGAGTTGAGCTTAAATCATAACAAAGAATTTCAGTTATTTAAATAGGAAGGTTTGTAGTCTATACCAAAAGGCTAGAGTAATCAATGAAAATTTCATATGAATGCATTTACTATTTTTCGAAGATACAATACATACTAGAAAAGTACTAAGTAAACTAGAATGTGTGTGATCCGTAATAAAATACTAGAGTCAGTGTATCAGCTAACATTTTATACCAATCTTTCACTACTTCAGATTTTCTTTTTTTTTTTTTTTTAAGATACATTTTAGAAGCTTATAACTGAAGTATTTAATTGACTGACGACATATGCTAACATTAGAGAAAATGCATTACCGGTGAAGGCAAAATGATATAATACATAATATCTTAATTAACAGCGTCTGTGATAATGAATTTTTTATTTATTGAGAAAACGGAATTATAGCGCTCCAAAAAATAGAGCACAAACATTTCTAATATTATATAAAATATGCTTCACTATTAAATACAGTACCTTGTACAGTTTACAGTATTACCTGTTGATTATAATCAGAACTTCTGAATTTGACCATTTACACTAAAATGTGAGCGTTCTATACTATAATGCTAGGGTTATATCATCGAGAATTTAATAACAATTCATTTACTCTTCCTTCAAAGAAATAATACTCTTTAAGAACAAACAAGCTACGAATTTAATTAACTAAAATCATTATAACATATACCGACATCAGATATGCGAGCGAAGGCATTTAATGGCAAAATGCTTTAATATACGGGTCATTCCATATACAAAATGAGCAAATCTGCTGTGGCAGACATGTCACAGGTTTTAATGAAAAACATTATGTAAGTAGATCATATCTATTTATGAGTAAGTGTAAAAAAAAAAAAAAAAATAGATTTCAGGATTGTTTATTTAAAAATTAACATTTACATTGAATGTGGATGAAAATCGAGGTTTTGTCAACTTGCTAAAAACTTCAAATTTGATTATTAGCCTTAGGAATGGAAAGACTATATGAAAAAATATTTATAATTAGGAACGAATAATAAGTAGCAGATTGACGTAAGTTAGTAATTGTATTTTATTCTGTAATTTGAAAAAAAATATATATTTTTTGAGGGAAAAATTTAATAATTCTATTGTTCATTTAAACATGAAGGACACCTCTGACAAGTTTAAAACAACTTGGCGTTATAGCTGAAAGTACATATTTTAAAAATCCAAAGTTTCTTTCTTGACTTTCTATTCCTTAATGAGGAAATAAATAAATAGTAAAACATGGTGAGGGTAAAATGCAATATTTCTATCACTTTTTTGAAAGTGGGGGAAATATATTTAAAACTTTTAAAATATTTGATATTATGGATAAAGGTATATATTTTAAATATAGAAACTTGTATTCTTGCTTTCAGTTTATTTTTACCTCAAGAATATTTTTTAATTAAAGTAGAAAAAATGATTCATTCAGACAAAAAATTACATATCCCTACACTAATTAATCCTAAATCCAGATTCAAAAAATAGATGGCAGTACTCATTATTTTCACCTTGAAATCGTGCAATATTTTAAGAAACGAGCTCAAATTCATAGTCGAAAAGCTCATGGAATGTAACAGATAATACCTTTTTGAACCTATTTTTACTATGTTATGAATGAAAAGCCAGTCTTGAATTTTTTTGAGCATATTATGCACTTATTGATCTTTATGTCTGTGCAATATTGCTAATGTCGGACCACTCCTATATTTATATCATTGCTCATAATAAGAGGAAAGATTATGATTTTGTAATTTTTTAAGATGAAAAAAAATAAATGTCAACTTTCAAACTTGGGGAATTTGATCTTCATATGTAATACTACCTCAGACATCCGATTCACAGATGTTTTTGAATTCCTTTGATTTTTATAACGTTTCTAATTTTCTCAAAATTCATAAATTTCCAATTTTTACAACCAATTAAAGATTAATCATGGTGTTACCAGATTATTATTACTCAATAAATAGGAAGATAATTTTTCAGGGGTTACAATACTATAAAAAAAATCATTTCTGTTTAATAGGTTTCAAGATATGGAACTTCAAACTTGCAACTTTGGATAATTGCACACATGTCATCCTTTATCACAAGTTTTTTAAATGTCCAAAACAGCTAAAATAATTTATTTTTTGTGAAGATATTTTGAAGTACTCTATTTTAATATTAATTGAACCTGTGTATAAAATTTTATTAAAATCGTTTACTATGTGGCCACGACCTTTTTTAAAGTTTTGTTCATTTTACGTGGAATGACCCATATATCATTTTAATTAATAGTATCTGTGATTTAAAAATGTTTTTAATAACAAAACTGAATTATAACACTCAACAAATTAAATCATAATCATTTCTAAAAGCATATAAAAGATATATTACTACTAAATATAGTGGCTTGATTGTTTACATTATAGTTTGATAAATATATAAATTATACATTCATTAAAAATAAATTACAAAATTTTGAGTAATTTTTAATATTCCAGTCTTCCGTTACAACAGAGATATTAAAATACGATACTTTAAAATAATCGCGCATGCAAAATAAAACAAAACATTTCAAACCGCAGATAAATACCTAAACAGAAATACTTAATAAAAAATGATCGATAACGAAAAATGTTCTCGATATTAGATATTTGTGCAAAACCATTAATGGTAATCTCCAATTTTTTAATATAAAAATGCTTTTAAATATAGCATTTTAATTAATAGCATATGTGATGATGAAATGTTTTTAATAAGAAAACTAAATTATAACACCCAACATATTAAAGCATGAGCATTTCTAAAACTATATATAAGATATTCATCACAAAATACAGTAGCGGAGACCAGGGCTAGTTGGCTACAGGGGTAAGTATATCCTCATAAATCGATTGTTTGGGGATAGATTTCGCAACCAGTCACAGAGTACCTCTCTTCTTGCTTTTTACAATTTTCATTGTAGTTTTGCAATGTTACCTACGTACAGTGGATATTTATTATGATTTTTCTGTATCTTACACTCATAAATAATTTTTTATTGCTTCATTCTTTTCTAATTTATAATACTTATCTTAATAATTGCGATTTAACTTGTGCAGTTTTTCTTAGTGTATGATTAACTGTACCTACCCCATATGTGATTTACTTGGAATATTTATCTTTAAAAGGTTACGTCTCCCTTTTGTGAAGAAATGTATTATGGGGCTAGTAGGCGCATTGAACACGGGGCAAGTTGATTCGGTGTCTGGTGTGTGCTGGTAGCTTGAAATACAGCAAACAAAAAGAAAAGTGGTTGCAATACAAGAATTTGGACACACGAGGCTTGCCCAAACGGAGACACTTGATTTTTTATTTGTGACAACTATAACTCTGATGTCGAGTAGGATAGAAGTTATTCAATGTTAATGGCTTATTCATTATTTTTATGTATGTATAATTTAGAATGTACAGTCGTGGAAAAAAAAGTAAACACCCCCTACTAACTCCTCAACAAATTATCGTAGACCAAAGTTACTGGTACCGGACGATTGGAAATAAAGTCTACTTTTAAATGGTGTGTATAAAATTTGCTTAGGGGGCCATATACATATTAAAACGAATCCAAACTTCATTTTTTTTCAATAGCAGTACCCACATTTAACGAGATATTTCAAATCTTTGTTTCAAAATATGCCTTGAAACCAAATTTCAAGTCATTCGAATGATAAGTTTTTGAATTATAGACATTCAAAATTTAGTACTTCTAATGTTAAATTACATTTTCATATTTTTATTTATATCTCCTGAAATTATGCTCCTAATGAGCTAATTTTTTGTGTAGGAATAATACTAATATACCCAAACATAAATACGTTCAATTTGCAATTTTTATAATTTTATGATATGAATTATGAATTATGAAATTGATATTCGAAAAAATTATAAATTGCAACCTACCATTTTTTGATGGATTTAGATTTATTAAGTCCTACTTAATGGAAATCCAAAATTTCACATTTTTCTTCCAAGTAGTTTTCAAATTATGCTTAAAAAACGGCAAAATGATAGCTTAAGGGTCCGTCTATGATCAAAGTGAGTAAATTTTTGAAATTTATTCTGCTGTCCTGTAATCAAACAGGTTTCATTGACGCTTAAACGTGCCTTGATCAAGAAGGCGGCTCTCTCGCCTAACAATCGAGTTCGGAACTTCAATTTGGATACAGCCCTTAAAATACGCTCGTTTTAAAATAATTAATATCTCGGAAACTTATGGCACGAATTGCATAAAAATTTGTCTATAGGCTAATTGAAAGGTGTCGAGTTCATTTATGCTGTCAGAATTGTGTACTGTTATTAAAAAAACAAAGTTATGGTTCGTTTTAATATGTAGATGGCCCCTTAAACAAATTTTGTATACATAATTTAAAAGTAGATTTTATTTCCAATCGTTCGGTACCGGTAACTTTCTTCTGCGATAATTTGTTCAGAAGTTAGTAGGCTGTGTTTACTTTTTTTCTCCACGACTGTACATTGTACGACGATAACGCATTTGTTTAAACTTACTGGTAATAATGAAATTGATTTCTATTAATTGCGTGTCTTATTTGAGTTTCATTTAAACTTTTGTAATGCCCAATAGGTAGGTTGGAGCACAATTTTCAAGTGCAGTTAAAGTTAGTTAAAAAAGTTAAACAACAACAAAAAAAAACAATTAAAAAAATCAATAGCTAAAAACTGCGACTACTAGCCCCGGTCTTCCCTATCTTGCTAGTTCAGATTGTATTTTGTTAAATATGTATATTATACATTCATTAAAATATTTCGCTTAAAATAAATTCAAAAATTTTGAGTAATTTCTAACAGTCCAGTCCCTCATCACATGTAAGGTATTAAAAAAGGATAATTTACAATAATTGCACATGCAAAATAAGTCTAAATAGTTTGCAACGATAGATAAATGCCTTAACAAAAGTACTGAATGAAAACTTATCAATAACGAAAATGCTCAATTAATTAAACGAAAATTTTAAAGATCACACAATTTATATTTAACTACATATCCTGGCTCTTTTATGGAATTCGGCGTTCTTTATACTGGAGTCATTTAATTTTGTTCAAGAATTCACTTATGTAAACATCAAATATTCAAAATATTTGAATAAAGTTAAATAAACTGCTTTTCTCTCTTTGACGTAGTATAAAATGCCAGAAGTTGCACTGTTTTATTATTGCTGAGTGAGATGGTTAATTGAAAATGTCCAAAGCTTAAAGCTTTTTAATAACATTTATTAAAATAATTTGATATGCAATTTCTCAAAATGTATCATAATGATTATGCATTTATATTAGCTAAATGAACTTTTTGCATAAAGTAACCTATTAATGTGCGTATATAAGTATTGCGCGGCCGCGAAATACACATTTATTTCCAGTACTTAATGTTCATTTAACATAGAAAAGCCTATGGAGCTCATTACTTTTTTTCAATTTTTCTTTCCCCTGTTTTGTCCCTGATACCCCATTTTCTTATTTTTTGTTATTCTAATAATATTATTAATTTAAAGTACAAAAAATGTTTGCCTGGCGGCAGGGTCAAGACGGATCATAAAAAGACTTTGCATATGGGTGGATTATAATTCCAGAAAATAACACAGGCTATGTTTTATTTAGATTATTCAAATATGTTTCTTAATAATTATCAATTTCGCTATTTTCATTGAGAATCAATGGACATTTTCCTATTAAATTTAATATTATTTCTTATTGTCTCAAAAAATTTAAAAGCAGTGAAAATTTTTTGTAAACAGCATGATTTTCAGTTTAAACATTTTCAAGTTAAAAATGGAATTAAAGTATTTTTTTTTTATAATTAAAAATAAGATGAATATGACATCCTATTGGAAATATTTTCAAAAGTTTTTTTAGTAATACAAGAAACCTTAATATGAGTAAATACAGAAAGTAGGTGAATATGACGTCAAAAAAATAAAATATATTTTTCCGATACTGAAATTTTAGTATGACTATCTGTTACCTACAGATGAGCGCGTATTTCGATTAAAAATGTGTTAACTTTGTGATTTATTTATGTTTTATTTATTTATTTATCGATAAAGTTTTAATTCCGTTAAGGAATATTAGCCAGAAAGAAATTCTGAACTGTTTATATTTTTTTTAACACTGTGTAAAAATTGAAACTTTCCGACGCATTAGAAGTTATTAAACTTTCAAAACAGTGAAATTTATTTTGCAGGTTACATCGTCAATATGACGTCAGCGTTAGACGCGGACATTTTTTACTGTGTAATAAATGTATTGTTCGGAGGAAATTTCTTATTGTATGAACAAGAAATTAAAAATAATTATTTGTAACTTTTAAAAAGACAGGAACTTTTAACGTTATGGCTATGGCAATTTTATTTAAAGTTTTCCCTCAAGGTCATTTGTCATTCTTTTGTGTGTCACAGAAACCACTGGTGTTACTGCAAAACAAATACTCCAAGTTAAACTTAGGTAATAATTTCGTCTTTCGTTTACATCATCCCCTGCGAGGGAATAGGGTAACAAAAAATTAAGTAAAACTGGCATTTACTTATATCTTACTCTATAACAGCTGTACTGTTGTTAAATATTAGCAGTAAAGATTTAACTCTATTTTAGCATTCGTAGCGTTTTTTATCTAAATTTAAGAAAAATTTCATTTTTTATGCTCATAGCGGATGTTTTTGAACAAACTACGACATCCTGTATTATTTCTTTGATGAAACAGTTTGGATTAATCATTGGTACGTTACACCACAGATTGTGATGTGACAATCAAACCTACAGATGGTAGATTCCGTTAATTTTCACACATAAAATGCATCTGGATTTCATTACTTTTCAATTTTCTCTTTGTATTTGAGACTTCATTATACTGCGCACAATGTTTGATAAATGACCTATAAAATAGACAAAATGACTAAAAATATATATTCTAAGTTCACGGAGTAGACAGTCATTATGAGTTGAAATTTTAACTACTTCTCTTTCCCATTGCTAAAATGGTGCATTTCTTTGTATTAAATGCAATGTTAAAGATTTCTAATTTTTATTTTTATCATAACTATTTATTAGCTTTTTCTTACCTTATTGATGGTGACCACGGATAATGTTGGCATACTCAGAATGGAACTAATAAATTGAAAATATTCAATAATTTTACAACAGAACAGAAAGTTGTACATGAAAAACAAAAATGCTTCTTTCTTCGAAACTACCTAATGATGATTTTGCATGTACTGAAATCAGTTACACTTTTTTCTTCAGTGTAAACGGAAGGAGACTATTTCGGGCGAGAGACAAACATTTTAAATTAATTCCTCAGCAAAAATAAAACATTTCATATATATATATATTAAGTTAAAACGTAGCTAAAAACTTACTAATTTATTACCAAATAAAAAATAATTGTAAAAAAATGACTTTAAACGTCAGTGAAATGAAAGTGTGCTGTAGATGTAGGGATGTACAGATACACGGAGGGGACTTTTGACTTATATTCATTAAAATATTAAAGTTGAATGTTTAATTATTTTGTCAAATATGTACCAATAGCTTAATTAAAATTTATATATTCATCTGAATGAAATTATTAGGAAATTTGATATATTTTCTGATATTTTTTACTCTTGGAATGAAAAAATTTTGCGAAAATAGCCAAAAACTGTGCCTTTATAGATAAATGTCTGTTACAATAGAATATGATGTATTTGAAGGCTGCTCCTTCTATTTTGGAATTGTTGGTGCTATATCTGCACCAAAAATGCTAGTTTACATGCTCGCAATATAGAAGGTGACCAAAATTACACTGACAGTACTCAGAATGTTCTGTAGAGCGATATAATTGAAAGAATGACTCTAATAAAGGAATTTAACTTAATCTGAAAGAATGACGCCAAATTTTGTAAGATTAAGCAAGACGAGGGGAGAAGGATTCCGCAAAAAAAAAAAAAAAAAAAAAAAAAAAAAAAATTAGTCACCGCTAAGGGAACATGTGGCGTTGTATAACAGAAAAGATGATTTAAAAAATCCAGAATCAATACTAAAATCTTAAATGTGCAAAATAAAAGGTAATTTTATTGCAGTATTGATCCTGCATTTTTTAAAATTCTCTTTTCTGTCACAGGCCCCACAAGTGGCTGAGAGGTTCTGCTCTCGAAGCTGGTAGACGAGAGGTGCTGGGTTCGAACCCATTCACGCCCGTCGGCCTAAAAAAGGAATTCGGTAAAAAGCATTTTATGTAGGTAATTGTTATTTATTTGGAACTCACAGGCAAATAATATTAAAATAATTAAAATTAGTAAATAAAGATTATTTCCGTAAAACAGATATTTTTTTACAAGCGTCCTGGCTGAGAGCCTTTTTCAAAAAAATAAACAGAGTTTTTTTTTTTTTTTACAGAGGGATACCTAAGAATAATTTTCTTTTGGTATCAAAATCTAAATGCAGTACATTATAATATCTTGTTTTCTTCAAAATACTTTCCAATTCTTAGCCTTTTAATGCAAGAATTCGGAAAAAAGCGATTTTACGTACGCGGTCATCGTTCTTTCAACAGATTACAGAAATCTGGAATCTATCTCTGGGCATTTCAACTCTAGATAATCGATTACATATTTTTATTTGATGGCAATAAACTAGGTCAGTCTGAACCACGTGACTCATTCTCTGCTTTTATTTATTCTGTTGGAAAATATTCAATTTCATTTCTGTAAAGATTCAGCCACATACACTTTATTTCAAAAATGGGATATGTTTTTGATGTAATTTTTTATCTGCTTAACTTCTTACTATTCCGTTGTTACCGAAGTAATATTCCGGTGAAATATAGAAAATAAATTTTATTTACCTCATAGAATCTCAATGTCAAAGGTAAATAGAATAAAACTACTAATTGTCATTCACACATTTATTTTTCCTGTATTAATGGGGAATGATGCCAGATCAATTTTTTGTTATAAAGAGAAAGAGAGACTAAAGAGAATAATCCTAATTTTATGAGTAAACATATTACCAGTTTTTTTCTTGGAATTACTTGCAAATACCTGTGTATACATTCTCTTCTTTTATTTATAGTTTACAAAAAAAAAAAAAAAAAAAAAAAAAAAAAAAAAAAAAAAATGATAATTCCAATTTTTTTTATTATATCACAAGAATTATTTGTCTCTGTTACAGAAAAATAATCTAATATCTATATATGGATCATTCAACTTAAAATGAGTAAAAATTTAAAAAAAAGTCCTGGCCACATAGCAACCGATTTTAATAAAATTTTATAAACAGGTTCAATTCATATTAAAATAGAGCACTTCAAAATATCTTCACAAAAACTGAATTATTTTAGCTGTTTTGGACATTTAAAAAACTTGTGATAAAGAATGACATGTGTGCAATCGTCCAAAGTTTCAAGTTCCGTATCTTGAAAACTATTTAACAGAATTTTTTTATATATATATAATAACATCATGATTAATCTTTATTTGTTTGTAAAAATTGAAAATTTGTAAATTTTGAGAAAATTAGAAACGTTATAAAAATCAGAGGAATTCAAAAACATCTGTGAAATTGATGCCTGCACTCTAAACTGAAATGTCTTAAATTAAGACACATAAGTGTCTGAAACAGAGGGTTCAATTTTCAGACATTTTAAAGTGCCTTAATTTTTAAGACACTTGAGCCGTCTTAATATAAGACATTTCAAACGTCTGAATTGCATCCATGTTTGACCACTTCGACAGACATTTTTTTTCACCTTTTGTTTTTGTTTTCTTTTGTAAGCGCTATACACTGTAAAATATATATATATACCTTAAAATATAGAAATTGTACTGCCACTCCAGACTCCAGTACTATTTACGTATTTTAATGGAAATTTTCTGATGTAAATTCCAGAAAAAATTCCATTTATTTTGCATATTTCTGAATTTAAAAGATAAAAAATACAATTCTTCAATAAACCATTTACCACACACTTTCTGTTAAGGTACATATTATATCTTATTTTTATATTCAACTTATACTACCGTAAACTTTTAATACTTATCCTAGACGGGGGTCGAACTACAGTACCGTTTGTCTCCAGTAAAGCATCCTATCCATTCGGCCAAAGTTTCAGCAGCTATGTTTTGAAATAATGTTATTTATCAAGCATAAACAATGTATTTTAAGTACCAGTAGCTTTTTTTCCACTCTAGTACAATTTTGAACATTTTATAAATTTCTTTTTGGAAATTTGAAAAGTGGCATTTTAATTTCAGTTTTATTTTAACAAATGAGGACAAAATGTCTGTGGTTCAACCGTAACAATTATGTTAGCTGAATTCGAACCAGAACGAAAACTAATTTTTAAGTTTCGATGAAGAGAAACGAGTGTATTTTTTCTTCTAGCTTCACCTGTTCGCTTGATGTAAATTGAAAATTGTTTAAATTGACTTATCTATATTAAATTTATAAATCCCGCATTCCATAAGAAATTTCTTATTTCAAAAGGGTTCTTTCAGTTTGTTTTTTATGATTTTTTCCATACTTTTATAGTTTATATCCGAGTAAATAAAGCTGCATGGTGTTTTATTTATAAAATAATGCTGTGTAAATAATATATATACATCTACCCTACATATATAAAATCCTAATGAAACGAATTTATGAAATGAAAGTATGAAGCGACTGATTAAACAACTGATTATGTTTCAAGCGATTTCTCCTAAAATATGGAATACTTTGCGATGACATTAACACTAAAAATCAGCATTGATCCGCAGATCTCAAAACTGGCTTTAGAATTTATAAATTCGAATTAATTTTCGAAATATTAATTTTTTTTCTAATTTTATATACATTTTTCTAATAATGGCAACTCAAATTTTAATCAAACAGATATTTTTTTTTTCATATTTCAGAAAAGGTTGACATGGTAACCCGGCTATTGTTGTTTATTTGATAATAAATGTTTATTTACTTTTATTTCTTTTTATAAATTATATAAATTATTTTGTTCTATGATCATTAATTATTTTTTTTTTTATATTTCCTTTGGAAAATAATAGAAAATAATTAAAAAATACGGTACTACTTAGTTATTCCGTCGACCAATTTCGCCAAATTATATAAATCGAAAAAACACTCGCCAAATTATACAAATTGACGTAATTTTTATTTTAAGTAACGAAAGAACAAATAAATTAATATACGATTAACCAGTATTGGCATTTAATCTTATAGTTTGGCGATAGATTTTTGGTCGACGGAATATCTAAGGTTTACCGAAAATGCATATGTAACTGGTATTTGAAAACGAGGTTTTCGCCAAATTTTCGTAAAAAAATAAAAATCACACAAACCTGTGGTGTGTATCTGCCCAAATATTACCACTCGAAAAAAAAAAATGCTAAGTGGCTATTTGAAAAAAAAAAGTAATACTTATAATAGTTTTACTTTTAATGTAGTTTTATTCGAAAAAAAAAATTTTTTTTTTTTGATTTTTTAATCAAAAATGGAAAACTTGCGGTCCCATATTGGCGCGATTTTTTTCTGACGGCAATGTCATATACGGAACGGGCACATAACTGGCGCCAAAGTATTGTTATTTTGCTTGATATGGTAAGCCGGATGTTACTGTTTATGCTGTTGATGCGTTCCTCAAATTGGCGTCGTTAAAATATCGCGCCAATATGGGACGTATATGACATCTTTGCCAAACTTTCATATGAACGGCGAAGGTATCAGACCATATTTGTTTGTGGCAGTTGGTGACTTGAACTATTATAATATAGATGAAATGATGGAGATAAAATAATATTGTCGACTTATCACCTGTGCCTGGCTAATATTAAAGTACCAAAATGTCACCTAGAGTATAAAAAGCGAAGTGACCCGCCTGGAACTGTTGATGATAGTCACATGACTTAGGCTATTGTTATAGAGATTGTTTTAAAATACCGGGAGACAAAGACTCTGTATACTTAATTTATTTTATTTTAGCTTCTTTTCAAATGTTTAACTGATCCTGTTTAATCAAAAACGAAAACAAACATTGGATGTCTTAACAGCAACTGATTTGCCCTTAAATTTTTGCAATCAAAGGGAATTGAATGGAAACCCGTTTACAGTGAAATCTGCACAGCTTTTTTCAGTATAATTCAATCTTCTCTAATATTTTTAAAACCCATCAAATTAGCGTGTTTTTAGATTCTGCGGTGTTTAAACGGGTGTTGGCGAGCGTAGCTTGCAGGGAGCAAAGCCCCCTAGTATATATATAATATTCGTACATAAGGTACTCTAGTAAATTCTAAATTGCTAAACATTACAATCACTCTTATCGTTAATATATATATATAATAAATATTGTAGTTTCTTACGAAATTTTACCTAATCAATTTACAAATTCGACCTACGTAAAATTCAAGTTACGTATAAGTTTGCGGCAGTGTTGAATTCAGACGCTTTTCTCCGGGAGGAATTTGTGTGGTTCCGGGGGGAAACTGCACTTTTTGACCATTGAAAACGCAAAATCCCAATTCTTTCGGGGTAACATCTCATTGCTCCTGGGGAATCTCCACCCCCCCCCCCCCACCTGGGACACCTCCTGAATTCAACACTGGTTTGCGGAACGCATTATTTATATAAGTTGGAGGATGCTTGTAATTACAAAAAAGTTCGATTACTTGGACTAACACGAAATGGAGCCACTACTTATTCTTGAAAGATTTTCGGAAACATATTTGCTGTTTGGAAAATGCAGAAATTTTAATTCATTTTTGTTCTTAAACGCATGAAATTGGCAGGTGATGTTATTCTGAAACTATGTGACCGAAATGAGCTTTTAATTTTTTTATGAATAAATTACCTATCGAATTATAAGCTAACAAACAAAAGGTTGAATTAGCAATGCATCTAAACATCTCATTTCGGAAAGGAACGATGAGATAAGTAAAAATTTCAAAAATAGAGCACAGGAAACAAAAAAAAACCCTCTTTAAACAGGTTTATAGATTAGGTAACGCATCTATTATGCAAACAAACTTTTTAATCATATGGGACTGGGCAAAATTTCGTTTTTAGCAAGTTTTCGTCTCAGCAATTTTAAATTTATGGTTAAACAGCATTTTTTTAAGACTAGAAAGACGGGAAATTTTACTCAAATATTATAAAAATATTTCCCACCAGAATTTATATTTTAAATCTTTAACTAATTTATTTAACTAGTTTTTATTTTTATCTATGTAACTTTTAAACTAGTTTTATATATATAAAAAAAAAAAAAATCATTTGGTAGCGGTCAAAATGACCGTGCTTTCTAGTGTTAAGTGGACCACTGAAAATTATCTGCTAAATGCATTTCAATAAACAGTAAATAAAACAGTAAATACATCTGTATAACGGAAACTTGGCTGAAATGAAATATTTCATCGTTTCTGCAAAGTAACACCACTTTCTAAGATTAAAACATGCCTTTTGCTAAATTTTTATGATTAAACATGACATTTTCTATAAATTAAGGAGGGGGCTGTGGCCTCATCTGCTCATCCCTTGGATATGCCCCTGCTTTGAATAAAAATAAATACATCATGTCTAATATACGTGAATTAGAAATTGGAGAATGAAATATATGGGTTTATCCTGGAAAGATTATATTTTTTCTTTAAAATAGAACTTTTTAAATACAGAAATACACTAAAAAATGGAAACATTTCTCTAATTTACGGAAATTTTTTTACATTAAAATACGTAAATTGGTGTCTAAATTGGCAGTACACTTTCCATATTTAAACGAATATTTTTTTACTGTGTATAAAGCTAATCAAAAAAGTAAAAACTGTTGCCTATTGCCGATCATGCAGATTGATCCAAGATGGGTGCGATTCAGACGTTTGAAATGTCTTAAATTCAGACACATACACGCGTCTTAAAATTAAGACACTTTAAAATATCTGAAAATTGAACACTCCATTTTAAGACACTTATATGTCTGAATTTCAAACATTTCAGTTTACAGTGTTATCATAGTCAAACATAGTTCAGACACCTATATAATTCAGACACCTATGATGTCTGAAATTTCATATTCAGACACTTAAGTGTCTGAATTACCTTTTCAGTCACATATGTGTCTGAATTTAAGACGCCTTTATTTACAGTGTGATGCAGCATTACATATGAAATCAAATTCCCCAAGTTTGAAAGTTGTCATTTATTTCCTACATCTGCAAAAAAAAAAAAAAAAAAAAAAAAAAAAAAAAAAAAAAAAAAAAAATTATTAGAAATTAAAAAAAAAAAAATACAAAATCATAATTTTTCCTCTTACGTATGGACAAAAATATAATTAAAGGAGTGGTCCGACATTAACAATATTGCACAGACATAAGTCCATGATATGCTAAAAAAAATTCAAGATTGCTTTCTGATTCCTAACATAGAAAAAATAGGTTCAAAAAGATAATATCTGTTTCCATGAGTTTTTGACATTGAATTTGAGCTCTTTTCTTAAAATTCAATGTGAAAAAAATGAGTGCTGCCATCTATTTTTTGATTCTGGATTTAGGATTAATTAGGGTAGGAATAGGTAATTTTTCGTGTAAATAAACCATTTTTTCAATCAGTTCAATTATTAAAAATATTCTTGAGGTAAAAATAAACTGAAAGCCAGAAAGTTTCTATATTTAAAATATGCACATTTATCATAATATCAAATATTTTAAAAGTTTTAAAAAGTTTCCCTTCATTTTCAAAGGAGTTCTAGAAGTATTGCATTTTACCCTCAACATGTTTTACTATTTTTTTTTTTCTCATTAAGGATTAAAAAGGCAAGAATGAAACTTTCGATATTTAAAATATATGCTTTTAGCTATAAAATCAAGTTGTTTTAAACTTGTCAGTGATGTCCTTCATGTTTAAAATGAACAATAGAAGTATTTAATTTTTCCCTCAAAAATATTTTTTATCAAATTACGGAATAAAAATACAATTACTAACTTACGCCAATCTGCTACTTATTATTCGTTCATAATTAAAAATAATTTTTAATATAGTGTTTCCATTCCTAAGGTTAATAATCAAGATTGAAGTTTTTAGCATGTTGAAAAAATCTCGATTTTGCATCCACTTTTAATGTAAATTTTAATACTTAAAAAAAAAAAAAACAATCCTGAAATCATTTTTTTTGCATTTACTCATAAATAGCTATGATCTACTTATATAATGATTTTCATTAAAATCTGTGACATGTCGGCCACAGCTGATTTGCTCATTTTGTATGGAATGACCCATATATATGTATATATATATTTACTTGGTTTTTGATAATTTGTTTTATTATCATTCTTCTTTATTTCAAGTTGTGCAATTTGATAAAAAAAAAATATCTTAAGTAATAAAATATTGATAAAAATAATGATTGTCATTCAGACATTCCTTTTTTATTTTCGCAACCTTTTGGTATATTTTGGCGAACTTGTATTGGAGCATAAGCAAGTACAATGCTGTTTATAATCCTATACACCTGTAGGAGTTACAAAATGGATATTTCTTTTTTATTTTCACATTAATATTAAAATATTGTATAAAAAATTATTTTAAATTAAGAAAATCATTAGTTATTAAAAATTGCATCGTTTACTAATATTTTTAATGTGTCAAAATATCTGTCAGAATCAGTAATCCCGGAATTTCATCTTAGTTAAAAATAGTACTTAAACAATTAAACAACTTATGCTACAAAATAAATATTCTGGTAAAAAATGAAAATTCCAGTCACTCACCTCTTAGAATCTAAATGTTATACATATGGAAATTTATACTGATTGTTATATATGCATTTTTTCAGACATCAACTGTCAAGGAATGGATATCCAAAACTATGATACATATTAGAGAGAATGGTAGAACCTAGAAGGGTTTTTTTTATTTGTTTAAAAAAATAAAAATAGGAGTGTTATTATCCATAGAGATGAAAATAATTTGTGTAACCAGGGACGTAATTATCTTTTGCAATTAAGAATAATAAATGTCTCGCTTTAAACAGAATCTAGGTTTTCGCTCATAACAATAATGGCCCACCAGTGGCCGAGAGGTTCTGCTCTCGAAGCTGGTAGACGGAAGGTGCTGGGTTCGATCCTAATCGCGCCCGTCGGCCTAATCGTTCGGAGTTTTCGTGGTTTTCTTTGAACCTTGGATTTCCAAGCATTAATACGGATTAGGTTCCCTTAGAAAGACCCCCACGAAGGGCACCCCCCCCCCCATGGTCCTATATCCCTCGAGCAGATAATTGGACGTCAAAAATCATCCAAACAACCATTACAATAATGAAACAATTGTAACGATATTTACATTTCGGGCTCCTGTAAAATGGAATGATATAACAAGAATTTCTGTAAATGTTCGCCCAAACAATTCAGAGTTAGACACATAATTCAATCTGAACATATATTCGATGTTATTGAGCAACTTACAATACAACTCCGTCATTTCCGGCGTTGGATCAAATTCAAATACTGTGAAATAGTTTATTGAAAATATTAAAAAATTGTTTAACATATCATATTTAACATTAAAGAAATTTGCAAGATTTTGTTATTTGTTTGGCACTAACTACAATTCATATTTAAATCTTTTTTGTTTAATTTAATTTGATTGTTTATGTAAAGATTTAATTTTGATTTTTAAGATTAAACATATTTTTAACGCAGTTTCTAAAATGCTAGAATAATAAAAATTTTGATCACAGGTATGTTTCCGATAACAATATAACAATTGATATATTCAATTGGAAGCATTTTTTTTTTGTTATCCTGACACTGGCGACAAAGAGAAACCCATTCCAAGAAACTCGTACTGTTGTATACGATTTGAAACAACAATGCATTCATTTATACGCCAATCCTGTTGCCAATCCCCACATTTATTTATACGTCAATGTTGATAATGGTGAATGAATCACCGGTTAATTGAATCACCGGTTAATTGAATCAGTCTAGTTAATTAGTGAAATCGTGATGCTTTTTTTCTCGGTTAGTAGAATCACTTGTTATATTGGTTGTGATTAATTTAAACAGCGTTTACAATATTATAGTTACAAAACATAAAATGCACCAATGAAATAACTATACTACTATGTTAGATTTATATAAAGTGTTTAAAAAATGATGAGGAAAATTTTAAGAGATAGAAGAGCAAGGTACAGCAAACAATTTTTGTACGGAAAAACAGGAATCCATTGCTCGTTCAAAAATACACACGAGTTTTCAATCCAATACAATCCCAAATTTTTGTTCCTAACATAAAAATTAATTAAACAATTTTAGCAAACGTTAATAGACTTACTTTGCATTGTGTCAGATGTAAGAATATCACGAGATTTGGTGAAGTTTATCATCATCCGTGTCAAACAGTGTTGAATTTTAGAGTGTAGTTGACATTATTTTATATCCGTGCAAAAATTAGTAAATTTCGACCGACACAACAATTTTTTTAAAACTTGCATATATTTTAAAATTTCCATTGTTCTTCAATTAAAATTTTCAATTTATTATTATTAAAGAATTGTCATTTTCTAGGCAATAAATGTTATAGATGATAACAATTTATAGGCAATAAAAATAAATATACCGTTTGAAAATGAACATGCATGTGACGAAATTCTGTCTTAAACGGAAAAAAATGTGTTAATCCATACAAAATAAATATATCAATACGTGTGAAAAGAATATAATACATTTAGAACAGACGGTGCACCTGCTAAGAAAGGAACTTGTCTAAAACGAATATTTCTGCTCTCCTATGCGATCTCGTCTTATTTTACGACATAGTCAAGGGTAATTCGGTTCTGAATTTTCCGGAAATTTAAAAAAAAAAAAAAAAAAAAAAAATCGGTCACGATTCCGAAAACTCTGACATAAAAATATCGCGGATTTCGATAAATCGTTTCCGTAAAAAATCAATTTCGTCAATCGTTCGCAGAAAAAGTTCGCCAAAGGATCGTGGGGAAAAACGCGAATTTCTTCAAAGGATCGTAAAAAAAAAAAAAAAAAAAAAAAAATTCGAGAAATGATCTCGAAGAACACACTAATTTCGGCTAAAGATCGAAAAAAAAAAAAACAAAATTCGTCAAAAGACCGCGAGAAACCCAAATTCCGCCAAAAGATCGCAAAAAACGCAAAATTCGTCAAAGGATCGCGAAAAAACGCATATTCCGTCTAAAATCGTAAAAAAACGCAAATTTTCAAAAGATTGAGGAAAAACGTAAATTTCGTCAAAGGATTGAAAAAAAAATCATCAAAGGATTGCGAAAAAAGTCTGTAAATTTCGTCAAAAGATCGCGAAATAAAGCAAATTCCGTCAATGGATTGCAGAAAAGCGCAAATTTCATGAAAGGATCGCGAAAAAAAAACCCTAAATTTCGTCAAAAGATTGCGAAAAACACGTAAATTTTGTCAAAGGCAATCGTGGAAAAACACAAACTTCTTCAAAGGAACGCAGAAAAAACACGAATTTTGTGAAAGGGCCGCGGAAAAAACGCATAGTTAAGGCTCCACTGCACTGAAACTCCCCGATAGCGAAATCCCATGTTAGCCTATGCGAAAACTTTGAAGTGCGGTTAACCATTTACTAATATAATTATTAAAATACCGTTTTCACCATCAGAAAGTAGACATCAGATGCCGATGATGTGTGTTTTTAAAAATTATCTCCGTAAATTACATAAAAAATCCCCATAAATTTTAAAATTTCCATATGATTAAATTTTATCATTTTCTAAAAAATACTTAAGATTTACGTAAACAATTTGAAAAAACGCACATCATCGGCTTTGATGTCTACTTTCTGATGGGGAAAACGGTATTTTAATAATTATATTAGTTAATGAGTCATCGCATTTTAAAGTTTTCCCATAGACTATCATAGGATTTCAGGATCGGGGGGTTTCAGTGCAGCGGAGCCTTAATGCTGGAATGGAATTTCCCCGCTCTACTGCAACCTTTCAGAAAATTTGCTGTGGATTTCAAGATAAGAAAATAAATATTGCGGCCCAGGACACTTTAAAAAAAATGGAGAATACAAACATGAAAAAACCAAAATAAGTATTTTTTGTCAGAACTCCTTGTACAAGACAATTTTTATCCATAATGACATAAAAATCTCTATTTTGTAGAAATTCCGTCGGACAAGGAGAGCTTGTTAAGTTTTTGTATGAGCCAATGACAAACTTTTAGATTTTATACCGGGCCAATAATATTTTTGTGGAAAAAAAATGGAAAAACGGGCCGGACAGGCCACGGGTCAAATTTTTTTTTTTTTTTCTACGGAACGGTTAGTGCGGAAATTTCGTCCTGTACGAACTTCTAACAAGAAGTTTGAAACTGAAAGAGACCTATAAAACGAATTTTTTATGTTTTTGTCTGGAAGTCGATGGTCCATTATCGTTTCGAACGGAGCAAAGACAGAAATGCAATAAAAAACTGTACACTGTACAATACTTAAACTCATAGCCTCTATCAAATCATTGACCTCTATCAAATCATCAAGTGATCATTGACCTTTTACAAAACAAATCACTAGTTCTCACTTAACCAGTGCATGTAATGTACGCTTTCACAGTTTTAAATTCAACATTCGCCGTTTGATTCGATCTCTTTGTTAACTAGTGATTCATATCAGCAACAGTTATAGTAATTTTTGAAGCTCTGGGAAAAGTTTTTAAGCCCGACCCCCCCCCCCCCTTCATTGCGCCAGTGAATTAGTTATTGAGCTATAAGCGATTTTGCTCGCGTGACGACCGTTTTTTCTCCCTTTTGTCTCTGTCACGTTATAAATTCGGTTCAAAACATCCATTCTGACAACATCTTCTGAAATATCTTTTGCGTTTATCAAAGAATGGAAAAAGTCTTTTACATAGTTTTGAATGACAAAACTTGCCTATTTCACGCGTTTCTGAATAAGAATTAATTAAAAAATATCTCTGAAAGTCCCTTTGGATTTGAGAACAGCCTTAACAAAACGATAATATACCCGAACTGTAAAGCATGAACGTTTATATCTTTCCAGAAACATAAATATAAAATAATTATATATACTTTCCGAACATACCTGAATTAATGAAAGCTTGGAGGAAAAAAGTTTTCTTACCATCTTTTTCATAATTTCCTTCTCTGAAGAAGATTTAATATCAAACTAATAACTTAGCACAACAGCAGCTAGTAACAGAATGTGTGTGGAGTCTACTCCTTAAAGCATGCGTTTTGTATTTTTCCTGGTATTCGAGGGTCCAATCCCGTTTGCAAAAAAGAGAAAGAAACAGATGCAATTTATTAAGACTCACAGTGGTGCAGTATTGAAGAACCCAAGACGGATTGACAGTGACAGGAAATGATAATTCTTTTTAACCTACGGCTTATTTCCAGTTCTGCGAATGAATGCCATTCTCTTTCGAAATGAGTGACCAGTTTTCGTTAAAAGTTGATACATATTACCATGTCTTTCCCCAATTTAAAAATAAAATATATTACTGCCGTTTAAACGATTCAAACTTTTAAGCAGGATTTGATTCGATAAAACATCGAATTTCGAACAGAATAAATATAATTCTAACTTTAGTTTTGTTTTAAATGATTCTATTCATAAAAATGGAAAATTCTTTTTTTTTTTTTGTCTTGTCTCTGGGGGGGGGGGGGGGGGTAACCCCGAAACACCCCCTCCCCTCGCTGCGCCACTACCGTATTAAATATCACATTATTGACGCTTGTTTTTGAAAGCTCGTTACAATTTTTTAATTAATAGGGCGTGTTCTTGCTCCATCCCTTTATTTAAAGAGAAAAAAAAAAGTTAATTTTGAAGGTGACTGCACATGCATTAAGAATTCTTATTAGTTGTTATCTTGGATTAATTAAGTAATTTTATCATTTCATGCAATCAAAACTACTTGCGTAGATTTATATCTGAAGTTAATTTTTAATTTGTTGTAATTAGCATAAACTGAGTTTTAGCATATTCACCATATCTAATTACATTTTTTCATTAGACTAATATTTGACTCTATAGAGACTGTCCACCAAATTTTTAATATTATGCTTACGACACGTTTCATGCATATAATAAAGAATTATGTATTATCCCTTAAATCAGTTATTTCATTTAAATTAAATATTTGTATTCTTTATAACAATTCAATTAGTGTTTTGCAAAAAAAAAAAAAAAAAAAAAAAAAATGAAATCATATATGTGAGATCTTGTACTAATTTTTTAAAATTAAAGTTCGATAATTAAGCCTCTTTAATCTCCTCTCATTTCTAAATTTCTAATTGTGTTTGTCTAAATAATGGGAGTTTTAAACTTTGATTTTTAAGGTATTTCTGGCAAATATTTTTTCTGTAAAAATATTTGACAATGCATATTTTAAGGATATTTTCTATATTTGAATTTTAAATAATGGAGGTATGGAAAAGCAAAGTAATTTTTTAATGGAAAGTGTTGAAAATTAATAATATGTAGGCTTCATAAAAATAAAATATTGAATTAATACTATATGCTTAAAGATAGTTATTATATCTTGCAGCGAAAATAATTAGACATTAAATTGATTTATTTGAAAAACACGACGACTTTTTTATCATTTGTTGTTTTATTTCAAACTTTTTATCATTTTTTTTTTTTATGTTAGATGTAGCGTTAATCTTATACTTCGCACATATGCAATAATGTCTTGATAAAATGATGTTTATATTTTTATTAATGTTCTGTAAAAATAAAAATAAAAATCGAATAATTATTTATTGCTTATTCATTATTGTGGAAATAATAAAATAATGTATGTTTTAGCAATCATATAGGAGTTAAATAAAAGGACTCCTACGCAACCTGTTAAACAATACATGGGATTTTTTTATTTCGAATTGCAGTGTCGCTGATTAATTTCTTTTGAAAATGGATTACGCTATAGATTTATTAAATGAATTTTTTTTTATCAATTATGGAAAAAAAACTGAATTTTTATGTAAAAGACCGTTTAGTGAATAATCATTTCTTTTTTCACTTGATGAATACTTACTTCTAAAGACATGTTGGAAATTGCACGTCAAACTTGGCAAATGAAGTCCTTTCGTACTGTAACTAGTTTAATATATATTTTTTGCACCGAATATTGTACTAAATGTATAATTTTATGCACCTCATAAGGGCATATATAATTCATTCTGTTCGAAAGGCTGTAACATCAATTGTGCATTTCTTCGAAAAAAAAAAATTGAATGATCAGTGAATTAAAAGAAAAATAGAATAACAGCACCACCTACTGGTTAGTAAAATTTAAACTTAGATGAATATTTTTAATCATGAAACTCAAATATAAAATTTCGCACATTTCTATGTAATAGAAAACAAGATAAATCAACAATATTTATCGCAAAATGATCATCGCAAGGTCAAAAAATATATGAAGTTTGGTGAAATACCGTGCATTATTTATTGACGTAACATTTTTGGCACACGCAGACTAAAAGACCGACGTGTCCCAAAAACAGTCAGATCATTTTATAACATTCCAAAACGTATAAATGGGGCATTCTCACAATCTTTTGACTTTTGGGGAAAAAAATCTGACAAAATTAAACTTGCTAAAATAACAATATAATCTGATAGACGAATGCCATAATGATTCAAAATAAAGAAAAAATGGTCAGCAGCGAAAATTTCTTTGTTTAACTGAGGTTTAAGTTAAACTTGCGAATTTAATTTTCCTTACCATTTTACCCCTATAACTTTTTTATTTTCTTCTAAATTTTTACTTATAACGAATTTGTATAATACCCACAGGACATTCAAATAAGAAATAATAACAATGTAGTATTTTTAATACAGAATTTTGTATAACATTGCCTTAAAAGGGTGTTAAAGAAGGGATGGTAAGGTAAAAAAGGGGATGATATTGGAAAAAAGAAGGGACGGTAAGGGTGGAACGCTAAGGAAAATTACCACCTATTTTTAGGAAAATCATGTTAAGATTAAGTGATAGACACAATGCTCATTGATTTTTAGAAAGAGTTGTTAACATTGGATTAAATTAAATTTATTTTTAAATTTACCTCGAAAAGTGCAGGAATAAATCTTTGGGACGGTGAGGCTATCAATAAAGTCACAATGCTTGAAATTGATATTTAAATGCTGATTTAAATTCTACAGTAAATTTCCTGCCAAAGAATTTTAGACATTATTTTTCTATCGTACTTCTGCATGAGAAAAAACTTGAAAAAAAGTCTGTGGTTGCATCTGAAATGATTTTCTGTATAATTTTAGAAGTGGGATGGTAAGGAATCTAAAACCCAGGGACAGAGTTTAAAAAATAATAACAACCCTAAAAATGCGTGCAGGTTAATTTTTAGCTACATATTTATATAAAACAATAGTTTCAGTTTCAGAAAAAAATTACATCGAATTATTTTTATTGAAACAGCTTTATCCAGACAGCTCCAAACTTAAAGATCAGCATCAGGGACACGGGACGGTATAGGAGTTTTCCAGGTATTTGGACCACCAACATCGTCCAAAACTTAGTTATCTCGTTAATATTATTGTGCAATCATGCAATGGGATGTTCCCCAGTATATGAAATAAAAAAGAACACAAAAAAGTGTATTAAAATAAAAATTATTATTCAGGGACTTGAAAGTCAAAAGATTGTGAGAATGCCCCTAATACACCAAAATATGGAAACCGTAAATTTTAACAATTCCAGTACATTCTTCTTATTTATATAAAATACAATTAAACTTTATTGAAACATGTGAATTGAATCGCAATACTTTAAAAACAAAATTAATCTTCGTGCATTTATATTATATCTGTTTTAGGTAGCTTTCATTACAAAAAGCTACCTATTGCAGCCGTTCGGAGGAAAGCGATTTCAAAAAAATTTGGTATATTTTCATCGATCATGACCCCCAGACCCCGAAACCACCCTCCATTCAAAAGTTGATATATATATATATATATATATCTGACGTTTGTCATACTGTAACTCTCGAATTTATGTACCGATTTGGATGTAATTCGGTATGTACATAGTACATACCAATGTCTCGACCGAGTTCGTTGGCCAGCTTCATCCGCCATTTTGTTTCAAAATGGCGGCCATTTAAAATTTTTAAAAAAATTTTAAATTTGAAACGTGGTATCAAAGAATTGAAAATGGAAAAATATTTTTTCTTATGTATTTGACCTTTATACAAAGATTCCGGAACAGTTTTTGTTTCGTCTATATCTTAAAAAATGGCTGAGTTATAGCATTTTGAATTTCTAGCGTGGCTGACATTTTGAAACGTCCTGAATTTTGTCACGCGGTAAAAGGCGTATTTATGAACCGATTTGGATGTAACTTCGTTTGTACATAGTGCATACCAATGTCTCGACCGAGTTCGTTGGCCAGCTTCATCCGCCATTTTGTTTCAAAATGGCGGCCATTTAAAATTAAAAAAAAAAATTAAATTTGAAATGTGGTACCAAAGAATTGAAAATGGGAAAATATTTTTTTCTTATGTATTTGACCTTTATACAAAGATTCCGGAACAGTTTTTGTTTCGTCTATATCTTAAAAAATGGCTGAGTTATAGCATTTTGAATTTCTAGCGTGGCTGACATTTTGAAACGTCCTGAATTTTGTCACGCGGTAAAAGGCGTATTTATGAACCGATTTGGATGTAACTTCGTTTGTACATAGTGCATACCAATGTCTCGACTGAGTTCGTTGGCCAGCTTCATCCGCCATCTTGTTTAAAAATGGCAGCCATTTAAATTTTTAAGAAAAATTTAAATTTGAAATGTGGTACCAAAAAATTGAAAATTGAAAAAAATATTTTTTTCTTATGTATTTGACCTTGATACAAAATTCGGGAGCAGTTTTTGTTTCGTCTATATCTTAAAAAATGGCTGAGTTATAGCATTTTATGTAGCTTTCTTTACAAAAAGCTACCTATTGCAGCCGTTCGGAGGAAAGCGATTTCAAAAAATTTTGGTATATTTTCATCGATCATAACCCCCAGACCCCGAAACCACCCTCCGTTCAAAATTTCAACGGCCAGCTTCATCCACTATTTTGTTTAAAAATGGCGGCCATTTAAAATTTTAAGAAATATTTAAATTTGAAATGTGGTAGCAAAAAATTGAAAATTGAAAAAATATTTTTTTTCTTATGTGTTTGACCTCGATAAAAAGATTCGGGAGCAGTTTTTGTTTCGTCTGTATCTTAAAAAATGGCTGAGTTATAGCATTTTGACTTTCTAGCGTGGCTGACATTTTGAAACGCCCTGATATTTGTCACGCGATAACAGGCGTATTTATGAACCGATTTGAATGCAACTTGGTCTGTACATAGTACATACCAATGTTTCGACCGAGTTTGTTGGCCAGCTTCATTTGCCATCTTGTTTCAAAAGGGTTGCCAATTTTTTTTTAAAAATGTAATTTAAAATTTAAAATGAGGTATTAAAAAATTGGAAAATTAAAAGTTTTTTTTTTTATGTGTTTGGCCTTGATACAAAGATTCTGGAGCAGTTTTTGTTTCTGAAAACTTGTTCTTTTGTTTATATCTTAAAAAGTGGTTGAATTATAGCACTTTGAATTTCTATCATGGCTAACACTTTGAAACGATCTTGTATTTGTCTCGCAATACCACACGTATTCGCCTATTTCGATGGAAGAAGGCATGTGGATAGTATACATCAATATCTCGACCAAGTTCGTCGGCCAGCTTCATCAGCCATCTTGTTTCAAAATGGCGGCCATTAAATTAAAAAAATATATATTTAAAGTGAGGTGCAAAAAAAATTAGAAATTGAAAAAGGTTTCTTTCTTAAGTATTTGACCTTGATATAAGGATTCAGGAGCATTTTTTGTTTGTCTTTATCTTAAAAAATGGTTCAGATATAGCAGTTTCATTTTCTAACGTAGGTGACATTTTGAAAAATCTGATTTTTTGCCTGCGACAGCACTCGTATGTATCAACCGATTCCAATGTGAGTGAGCAAGTGCACAGCAATTACTAAGGTCTCGACCAAGTTCACTGGTTAGCCTCATCCACCATGTTGTCTTAAAATGGCAGGCACTTTAAGAAATCGCCGAATTTGGCCGCGAAATATATGTTACTTTAAATAAAATCAGCTTGGATAAAGCTGACTAATTTTGCGAAATTCTCATTCATAATGATTTAGTATTGATAAAAATTAGTATTGAATCTCCTACATTCGGTTTCCACTTAATTGAACTTCGTGTGTTTGAATAATATAAGTTGGCTTTTTTAAAATAAGGATTATGAAAGCTACCTCTTCCTCCCGGCACTGGCCGGAAGGACTTTTTTAAATTCAGATAATTGCAATCGAGAAATGTATCAAAATTGCCCTGTTGCAGAAATACACATTTTAATTATTTTCTTTTAAAGATTAACTTTAAACTAAATATGATATAGCTACGGATAACCTAAAAATCGATTAAATTATATTTTATAATATATTCCTACGAAACAAATATTAATATTTTTTATAACATTTGATAAAATAATTTCTGTTTGTAAGTTTTATAAAAGATCATTTTTTAATTATTTTCATGTAGACTTCATGATACCTAATAGTAATTTCACTTTATTATTCAGAGAACGTTAATGAAATTTTGCAATGCGAAATGAGTTTCAAAATATATTTTAAGTGCATATATTATATTTCATTACTATTAGTTCATTTAATATATTTTAAATACATTGTTAATATCTCAATTCATCGATCTTATTTTAGATACAATACGCTGGTATTTCATATGTGCCACAGCTTTATAATTAATATATAGCAGCATAATTAATATATTATTTCTTAAATATTTATATCTCGTACCCATTTCGTGTTAAATTCCCCATTTCAATACCTATTCCATATTAAATTCATATTAATGATACCCCATATATTCTTAAAGCATGCAGTAAACAAAACTTGTTATTTCATATATTGCAATGAACTAAATTTAATCCGTAGGCTTTTCTATATATGTACTTAAAACTGTTTCAGATTTCTTTAACATTGTTTCAAATTTTCTATGATAGACTAGTATCACTTTATCAGATTCCAAATGAATGTCAGTATCCTCTACGTGATAAAAAAAAAAAAAAAAAAAAAAAAAAAAAAAAAAAAAAAAAAAAATGTAATACTTACATGTGTATAGTAATTATATGCATTCCAAACGTTGTAAAAATATTTTAAAATGCTGAAAAGTAAATTTATTATATTTATCTCAAAAGTGAAAATATGTTTTTATCAGTATCTTTGCATACTTAAAAATAACTCGAAACTTTATAACTTTAAAACTTTAAGAGGATCTAGTTGCCCAAACGTCAGTGAAGGCTTACTGTGGAGACACGAAAAGTTTTGATTTCCGTTTGTCTGTCTGTCTGTCTGTCTGTCCGTCTGTTCCGCGATAACTGCCGCAAAAAGCATCCGATCGGCTTGAAATTAATGTGGCATGTTGATGAGGTACTCGGACTTAGCTGTATGGTTTTTGGTTAAATTTGGTTCATTCGTTCGGGAAATATAGAATATTTTATTTTCCTCTGTAATGCTTTTCAATGGCAAGTCAGACGATTTTCAAATTTTCATTTGTTGAAAGAAATGGCTCATATATAAAATGGATTTAAATGGTAAATTTTTGATGCTGAAATTTTTAAATAAGAGTAGTAAATTATTCCTATTAGTTTGCAATTTTGTCAAAACATTTGTCAGAGCTTTTAAATTATCTGTATAACTTATGATGGAATTTTATACATGTGTTCGAATAATATAAAACATTTTATTTTATGAATTTACTTATATTTCATTTTTTTTCTTTTAACCGTTGCGTAGCAACTATATCTCATCTAAAAATATCATAAATGTGAAAGTATGTATGGTTTTTAAAGTCAAATCAAAGTTAAAGGAATGAATTAATGAATGCCTTTGTATAGATATTTGCATATAAATTGATTTAAACGCAGAAATGAAAATAGTATTTATATACTATATAGAATAATATCTTTATTTATGTATTCAACTATTTTGATTATAAAGGAAAAAGTTCGTTATTTTCATACAGAATAAACTGACATTATTCTATTAAACTTTATAAACTTTATTGTTGCCAAAAAAAAAAAAAAGGGGGGGGGGGAATAACAATTTCTCCCAAAGAGTTCATTTTAATTTGTAAGATTTTCACGTGCAAAGGGAAAATGCAGCAAATTACAAATAATAAAAAAGATAAATAGGACAGGAATGAATACATATAAACATTTCACACCAAATACCACCTAAATTAATTTTTGTAGTGGTATTTTCCCAAACTACGAAGAAAGATTCCTCGATTTACACGATTTTACTTGGCCTTCCTTTTCTCATTGGTTGCGATTTCATTTTCGCAATTGCGTATATTAATTGGCACAAAATTTTACATTTTTATGACTGAGGTATATGTAAGGCCATACAAATAAGAAATTCCGTATTGTTTCCTATAAAATGTGATAAAGTGTTGGTTAACTATATATGTTTCTATTAAGAGGAGCAGGGCTGCCAAGCCTCCGGCGTTCTGGATACCAGTAGTTTAATACAAAAAATGTTACTTTATTTAATTGAAATATTTGCGCGATTTAAAAGAACAACATTTTTTGTAAGGTAATAGTGTTGTGCAAAAAGCCTGAGACTTGCCATGTCTGGTGGTGAGTGAAATGTTTTATTTAATGCATTTATCTCTATTTTAATGCTACGTGAACAACGTCCCGTGTAACAGCTTGTAGAGTGTAAAATAAATTATTAAAATAATCCCTATTACGAAAAATGAAACAAAATGCCCGGCTAAGGGAAATAAAAGGTTAGTTAACCTTTCGTAATTTGACCTGAACACAGGTGTGCATCAAATTTCAACGGTGTTTGTAACATCACGATTTTAAATTAAATGTGGATACTATTAAAAGGCTATCACAAAAAATACTTAACGGCGCCATATCACGTTTATCTATTTAGTCAATTGGAAGTGGACACGATGATGAATTATTAACCGTTAGGTTTAGAACTCCTCCTACTTTAGGGTGATTTTAGTAAGTTAATGCTATCGAGTACATTTTTAGATATTTAGATTAGATCTTAGATATAAATATTGCAGAATGGTAATCAAAATTATTATTAGATTTCTAAATTAGATGTCTCAGTTTACATTTCCAAAAGTTCTTTATCCATTAGATACAGATGTTTGTGGTTAGCAGGCAAGTAAATACTGCTGTATGGATATTAGGATAACGTAAAATGCTTGACCAAATTGTTGCTTATCCTTATAAATCGCAGTGTAAAAATTAATCTAAGATATAGGATAATCATTAACTCAATCAATAGAAAATTACAAATGCAAAATAAATTACACAACGGAGGGTTCAGGGGGGGGCACCCCCCTGAAGAAATTTGCTTTATTATATAAAAATTACTAGAATAAGTAGCTCGTGAGAATTTCAGAATATCATTACATAACAACGTGTTTAATTTAACGCTTCTAATGTCTGAAACCATCGAAATATTTTTTTCTCCTTCTATAAATGTTTGTGTAATTTAAAAGTTTAAATTTTGTTTTTGTAGAAAGATTAATATTAAGCAAAATTTGCTAAAAACAATAAGTTGCAGAGATGACGTTGAGGCTCTTGATCTGCAGATTTACTAGTTGCCGAAACGTCAGTGAAGGCTTACTGTGGAGACACGAAAAGTTTTGGTTTCTGTTAGTCTGTCTGTCTGTTCCGCGATAACTGTCGCAAAAAGCATCCGATCGGCTTGAAATTCACTGGGCATGTTGATGAGGTACCCGGACTTAGCTGTATAGTTTTGGGTTAAATTTGGTTCATTCGTTCGGGAAATATGGAACATTTTATTTTGCTCTATAATGCTTTTCAATGGCAAGTCAGACGATTTTCAGATTTTCATATGTTGAAAGAAATGGCTCATATGAAAAATGGATTTAAATGGTAAATTTTTGATGCTGAAATTTTTAAATAACATTATTAAATTATTCCAATAAATTATGTCAATATATTTGCGAGATTTTTTTAATTAGGTTTATAATATTGGGGGGAATTTTATGCATGTTTTCCAATAATATAAAGGATTTTGTTTTATCAAATTGACATAATGCATATTTCATTTTTTTTCCTTTTCTTTCTCTGTTGCCTAGCAACGCATTTGGTCCTAATAATATTAGTATAATTGCGTGTATAATGCTTGAGTAAAGCCAACGTCAAAACAGATGAATTAATGCATTTGTATCTTTGCATATAGAAGGATTTTAACCCAGAAATAAAAATAGGCAATATTTCATTTATTTTATTTATTTTATTGAAATATTTTGCTTAAAAATACAAAAGTTCATTATTTTCATAGAGAATAACGTAACATTTCCCCATAACATTTACCAATATTTCTTTAATTGTTGCCAAGAAAATCAAAACCCGGAATAATATTTTCTTTTAAACAATTTTCAATTGAAATGTTTTGTCGTGAAACAGGAAAATGAAAAATAAAATTAAGAATAGAAAAATTAATATGGTGGCATATTAAAAATAAAAAAAAAACTCTCGAGTATTTCTTAATATAACAAGATGAAAAGTTTTGAGTAAGTACGCATAGCAGGTGAATTAGACGTCATTTATCGAAAACAAAGATGCTGGAATAAAAAGATCTTGGGTAAAATAAAATTAACTATTATTCACGGAGGAAAGAGATAGATGGAGATGCAGTATGCCGTAAAAACAGTTTGCAATACGATGTGCGTTATCGCTCAGATTTAAATGCCCTCATTCGGCCCAAACAAAACAAGCACGTGGAACAGGGACCAAATTCTTTGACTTCAACCCTTTTTTTTTTTTTTTTTTTTTTTTTTTTTTAAGCACGTCGTTGTGTTGTGCCGAATGTAGCGGATTTTAGGTTTACATTTTTGGCGTCACTTCAAGATTTATTGCTGTGTACGGTTAACATGAATTTTTAAATTTAAATTTTATTAACTTATAAAAAAAACTTATGCTTATCCTTATAAATCACAGCGTAAAAAAAAACTAAGATATACTATAACCATCCGCACAATCAATAAAAAATTACGAATGTAAATTTAAATAGGGGGTTCAGGGGGGCAGAGCCCCCCTGAAGAAATGCAATTTTTGATTTAAAAAGTTACCAGAATAAGTAGCTCATCAGATTTTCAGAACATCAATGTACAACCACTTGTTTAACACTTTTAATTTCTGAAACTTTACGAAGTATCTTGTATGCTCATAAATATTTATGTAATTTGAAAACTTTAAAAAGCGATTTGTAGGAAGTTGAG
Organism: Maratus speciosus; assembly: GCA_963932465.1. Classification (NCBI taxonomy): domain Eukaryota; kingdom Metazoa; phylum Arthropoda; class Arachnida; order Araneae; family Salticidae; genus Maratus; species Maratus speciosus. The sequence goes on from OZ010795.1 coordinate 163,752,839, forward strand.
TATTATGCAATGAGTGTTAAAAAACAATGACTTGCAAAGATGACGTTGAGGCTCCTGATCTGCAGATTTACTAGTTGCCGAAACGTCAGTGAAGGCTTACTGTGGAGACACGAAAAGTTTTGATTTCCGTTTGTCTGTCTGTCTGTCTGTTCCGCGATAACTGCCGCAAAAAGCACCCGATCAGCTTGAAATTAATTGGGCATATTCGTGAGATACCCGGACGTAGCTGTATAGTTTTTGGTTAAATTTGGTTCATTCGTTCGGAAAATATGGAAGATTTTATTTTTCTTTATAATGCTTTTCTACGGCAAGTCAGACGATTTTCAAATTTCCATTTGTTGAAAGAAAATGGCACGTTTGATTAATGGATTTAAATGTCAAATTATGGATACTAAAATTCCAAATAAGGGTTTTAAATTATTCCTATTATATTGAAGTTTTATCAATATATCTATCAGATTTTTTTATTTACGTGTATAATGTTTTGAGGACATTTATACATGTATTCCAATAATATAAAGAATTTTTAAATTAATTTTCTTGTTTTACATGATATATATTTCTTTTTTTTTTTTTTTTCTTTTTCTTCGTTGCCTAGCGACTGTTATTCGTAGCCTATCATTGCGTCAAATATGAATGAAGTTAGTAAATTACGTTAATTTTGTTGCAGGTACTATTAAAAGGCTATCACAAAAAATATTTTATCGCGCCAAATCGATGCAATTTATGCAATTAACAGTGGGCACGATAATGAATTATTTTCCAGTAGATTTATAGATCTCCAGATATGCTTATTTTGGGGGGCTTTTAATATGTTATTGCTATCGCATGGATTAGGATTTTTAAACTAATATTTAACCATGCTATAAGTGAAAAAAAAAAGAACAGTTAAAGGCATGTAAATCCTTTTTAACACTTTCCAACATGGATGAAAAGTATTTATGACTTCAGTTTTTCTACCTGTCGCCTGCCGTGTTTCTCTACGTGCTCTAACTCGTGTAAATATGGTCGGGATTACATGTAATTGATATACGTTATTGAGGTTTGCCAAAGTATGTTTGGTATTAAAAATGAAGAGTGTAGCACTCATAGCTTAATTACAGGGGCACTCAAAACTATTCTGTTACATTATAGTCTTTGGGGAAAATCGTCTGCGGTGTATTTTAATAATGTTACACAATTTTAAACGTAATGAAATTTATATACTTTATTAAGGTGCACTAGAACCAGATTACTATAAAATATGTTATGTGTAGCACTTACAGCATGCGTACAGGGAACTCAAAAGTATTCATAATATTACAATCTTTGAAGAAAATCCTTTTGTGGCGTTTTTTAATGATGTTACTCTGTTACAAAATAATAAAATTGATATGTATTTTTGAAACATTTTTGTAGTATATGAGGTGCAAAGCATATGTTTTTTTCAGGGTCACACAAAAGTGGTCGATTAAAAGGTGGTCTACGGGAGAAAAAAAAAACTCTTCACAGCTTATTTTAACACATTAGTGACGGGAAACGAGAATTCTCGTTTTTATTCAGAATACATCATTGGCTAAGGGAGTGACTTCTACCTTACAGAAAAGACATTTATATTGTGTTGTCCATATTTTTTATAGATTGTAAGACATTATATATTACATCCGTACATTGAAAGATATTTACTGCTGTATAAACATGAAAAACATATCTCAGAAACCAATTTCCGAGACACTTTCAGAAGAGGGAGGAGCTTCTACTGTTTTTAAACACAGATTTAATTAAATTGCCTGTCGTCAGTGTGTTAATTGTGTTGCACTAATTCAAACATTATGAAATTAAATTACATTACTGTGGTTGACTACAAGAAGCTTGAATATGATTTGTATCGTATTTATCGTTCATTTATAGGGTCACATAAAAAATTTCGGATACAGTTCTGGTCTATTAGGGATGATTGCTGAAGAGCATTTTCGATTATGGTGTGCGTTTTAACGTTAAGTAAATTTGTGCTTAATAAGTAGTGCTTAAATATTGTATAGACCATGTACAGGGATACACAAATGAATTCGTAAGTATAAATGAAAATGAGCGTGAATTGCTTCAGTGTGTGTTTTTTTTTTTTTTTTTTTTTTTAATTTGAGTTATGTATTTCCCAGCCCAATTACATTTAGTATTTTAACAAATGTTTGCAGAATTTAAATAGAACCATATACAGGACTCCGCAGAAACTGGATATATGGTGCACACTATGCATACTAATCCCCGGACATGTGATATGAGCAGTTCTAAGAGGGTTTTTTGTCTACATTAAATTTAAATGTTATAGACGACGCGTAAAAATCTTCACGTAATATACAGGGCTGTAGAAAAGAATTCATGTACGTTTCCGTCTATTGGTAGAATTTACTAAAGGACATTAACACAATTAATTGATAATTAAAAATGTAAATTAAATTACACTACGAAGGGGTTCAGGGGGGCAGAGCCCCCCTGAAGAAATCTACTTTATTATCTAAAAATTACCAGAATAAGTAGCTCATGAGATTTTCAGAATACCATTACATAACAAGGGGTTTAATTTAACGCTTCTAATGTCAGAAACCTTCGAAATATTTTTTCGTTTTATAAATGTTTATGTAATTTCAAAACTTTAAATTTCGTTTTTTGTAGAAAGATTAATATTACTCAAAGGGTGCTAAACACAATGAATTGTAGAGCTGACGTTGAGGCTCCTGATCTGCAGATTTACTAGTACTAGCTGATTTTTAGGGTTTCGTTCATCTGACGAAACCCTATTCGTCTCGCTCCTCTGTCTGTCTGTCTGTCTGTCCGTCTGTCTGTCCGTCACAGAGCCCATTCTCAGAAACTATACATGTTAGAGACATGAAATTTTGGGTATTTATAGCTGAACACCTCACATCATACGACAAATCATAAAATTTTGAAAAAGTCGTAAATTTAACCCTTTGGGCTCCCGCATGTGTATTTTAAACAGTTCTTTCTAAGTGAGCTCCTAATTAATTTGGAGGCGTGAAATTCTGCATACTTATAGCTGAATACCTCACATCAAATGACAAATCATAAAATTTCGAAAATGTCGTAAGTTTAACCCTCTGGGGTCCCACATGTGCATTTTAAACAATTCTTTCTAAGTGAACCCCTAATTATGTTGGAGACATGAAATTTTGGGTACTTATAGCTGAACACCTCACATCATACGACAAATGATAAATTTTTGAAAGGGTCGTACATTTAACCCTTTGGGCTCCCGCATGAGTATTTTAAACAATTATTTCTAAGTGACTTCCTAATTAGTTTGGAGACGTGAAATTTTGAATACTTATAGTTGAACACCTTACATCAAACGACTAATCATAAAATTTTGAAAAAGTCGTACATTTAACCCTTTGGCTCCCACATGTGTATTTAAAAAATTCTTTCTAAGTGAGCCCCTAATTAGGTTGGAGGCGTGAAATTTTGCATACTTATATCTGAACGCCCAACATCCAACGACAAATCATAAAATTTTGAAAAAGTCGTGCATTTAACCCTTTGGAGTCCCACATGTGCATTTTAAACAATTCTTTCTAAGTGAGCCCCTAATTATGTTGGAGACATGAAATTTTGGATACTTATAGCTGAACACCTCATATCATACGACAAATGATAAAATTTTGAAAAAGTCGTACATTTAACCCTTTGGGCTCCCGCGTGTGTATTTTAAACAATTATTTCTAAGTGAGCCCCTAATTAGGTTGGAGGCGTTAAATTTTGCATACTTATAGCTGAACACCTCCCATCCAACGACAAATCATCTAATTTTGAAAAAAGTCGTGCATTTAACCCTTTCGGGTCCCACATGTGCATTTTAAACAATTCTTTCTAAGTGAGCCTCTAATTATGTTGGACACATGAAATTTTGGGTACATATAGCTGAACACCTCACATCATACGACAAATGATAAAATTTTGAAAAAGTCGTACATTTAACCCTTTGGACTCCCGCATGTGTATTTTAAACAATTATTTCTAAGTAAGCTCCTAATTAGTTTGGAGACGTGAAATTTTGCATACTTATAGCTGAACACCTCACATCAAATGACTCAGATCTCACGTCAAATAATAAATTTTGAAAAAGTTTTATGTTTAACCCTTTCAACTCCAGCTTGTGTATTTTAAGCCATTCTTTCTAACTGAGCCCCTAATTAAATTGGAGATTTGAAATTTTGCATACTTATTGCAGAACACCTGAGGCCTGGCGACAAATCATAAAATCTTACCTTTAACCCTTTGAGTTACGACATATGTATTTGAACAATTCTTTCTAAGAGAGCTCCTAATTAAGTCGGTGACATGAAATTTTGCATACGTATAGCTGAATGCCTCAGACCACACGACAAATCATAAAATTTTCAAAAAGTCTTTTATTATTTACCCCTCTGGGCTCTAACTTGTGTATTTTAAGCAATTTTTCTAACCTCCTATCTTTTAACCCGGGGAGAAATTTTCCAACTTTTGCCGACACCCCTTTGACCATTCTTTCATATTATGCGCCATAACCTTACATATTTTAGTTCCATTTTTTTCCTCCAGGTGCGCCCACTTATCTCGGGTGCTATGGGCCCAATCGCCTCGACTAATATATCTACGGATAGTATGTAAAACAGATTTTCGTTCGGATACAGGTTTGTTTAGAATCAAGTGCGCCCCCTGGTTGTGAAATGTGGAACTAACAGATTTTTCAAAAGGATAAAGTGTTTTAAAAGGAATATTAACCCGTTCGGGACGAGCGACCGGTATTCGTGCCGGCCTCGTTTGCACTTTCATCCCGCGCGACGGGTATACGTGCCGGCGTTTTTGGCACTCACATCCCGAGCGACCGGTATTCGTGCCACACAGTTGGAACGTTTTATTCCAGAAAGTTTAACTCAGAAAAAAATTTTGTAATCAAATTTGAATATACATTTGGGAGGAACATATTACCTTCTGTCTAGGAAATCAAACGGAATCTATTAATATATTTTTAATCCATGTAAATTTAACTTTTTTACGAAAATGGCTGCAATGAAAAAAAAGTGTGTTTATTTCACATGCACCTATTTATGCTTCCGAAACGTGATTTTCTTTCTATCATAAATCTTTTATGCGTCAAATGAAACTTTATTTTTTGTTTATCAGAAATTTTTCTACGTCACTTGGGAAAAGGAATGGTTTAGTCAGCTGATCAACTCTAAGCTTATGACGTAAACATCACTTACGCATCCAGTTGATTCATTTTGAATTACTTCTTTTCTACTTTTTATCTCGATTGGAAATAGTTTATTTGTACATCGCAGTGATTTATAGTTTCGGACTTTCGTTCATTTAGGAGGAAAGCGGGAGGCCTATTTGTATTTTTATTTTGTTTCAACAAGGGCTGCTACGCAGTTTAAATATTTGCGGATGCTTGTTCAAAATATTTTCGTCACCGTGAAGTCAAGAAAACTTTTGTGCGCTCTTCTTCTTCTTTTTTTTCCTTATAATTATTCATACCGTTTCAAATAATTCCGTCTTAAATTATCTACATTTAAGTATCTTATTTTACAAACTCATTAAAATGTCTAAAAACGCAAGTATTTGACTGAATATATGGAATTGCTGGGATAGTGAAAAACATTTAGTAACAGAAAAGAAAATGTATGAAATTTATGCATTTTCAGAAAGAAATATTTAAGAGGGTGGTGTGATTCTAACACAATCATTGAACTGTGACATTTTGATAAATGTTCGCATATTTTAAAGATAATAGTTTCAATTAATAGTCAGTTTGCCACTTATAATTGAATACATTTATTTGATTTCGTTAATATTTCCATTTTATAAAATATTTTTAATATTAACGGTATTTTTTATCAGTATATTTAAAATTATTATTCAGTTTTAGAAATTATTAAAAAAATATTATTCAATACTTTTAACCTCATAAATTTATTTATATGTTTAAATATATATATGTATATAATATATTAAAATATGTTTATACAGATATTTTAACATAAAGGAATTTTTGGAAGAATGTATTTTAAGTTATTCAAGTTTACTCATTATTATCAAACATTCTTTATTTGATATTTCGTTTTATTATACGTTACAATATGTACTATTTCTTTTATTTTCAAAAATATTTTTACCATCGACAACTTTTTAGAAATGTTTATTTTAAAAATTTAAAGTATAACTCTATTTTACTTATTATTTATATTCAATATTTTTTTATTTTATAGATGTAAATTTTGAATTTTCACAAATATTTTAAATTAAATTAAAAGTTTTCAAACTATTTTTATGTCTGTCTGTAGAATAAGTATTAAAAAGATGCATGCAGAAGTTGCTTGCAAGTTTTATTTAATTATCTTTATTTGTGATTAAGTCAGCTTTTTAAAAATGCTTGTCTTATTTATGGAATGTGTTAACAATTATTTAAAAACAAAACTATTATTTTTTTTTTTAAACAAAACTATCATTTATTTGAGCAAAACATTTCATATGTTGCTGTATTAAAGGAACGTAAGTGTTTTGTAATCATATAATATTATTTTTTAAATAGAAAAACGTGTTTAAAACATGCATTATATTTGTTTAAAAAGTCATTTTTACATTAAAATATCCGAGAAAATATTTCAAATTTTTGTGTAAATATACATAATAACAACTTATTTCATGTATGTGCATTTCAAAATGTTATTTGGAAAAATGAATCTTTTATAATTTTTTGAAGAACTCTTTAGAACTCTTTACAAGAGTTAGGCTTAGTTTCGCAAAATCCTTCGGCCCAGAAGATGAAATCAAATTTTCCCGCTCCGTCCTTAGATGCGCAGTTCTGAATGCGCTCGCCGTCGCGAACAGGTTAAACGAAACCCTCTGTGCGATCTGTGATCACACTTACCCACTTGTTTTTTTTTATTTCAGTGTTTTGCAATATCTTTTTAATAACTTAGCATATGGTTTTTTGAAGGAAATGATTTAATCAAGAATGTGTGTAATTATAGTGATATAATTTAAAAAAAAATTTTTTTTCAAACATTTCGATAATTTTAAAACCTCACTTTTCTTTCAATTCTGTTCTTTGACATTCTCATAATATTGTTACGGATTTAATAATCTATGCCTGACGCATGATTTTTTGTTTTGTTTATAATTATAATATAATCCCAAAACAAAGTCAAAGCGCCGATGAATATACTGTAAACAGTTTTTGCGGGATAAAAAAAAAAAAAAAAAAAAAAAAAAAAAAAAAATAATAATAATAATAATAATAATAATAAATAAATACATATTTATAACGAGCAGGAGGGATAAATATATGTCCTATTATGTGACAGTGAATGCAGCATTTCTAGCTGCTAAATTTCGAAGTTATTGATTCTACGACTTAAAAAAAAAAAAAAAAAAATCATTTATTTGGCTTCTAATTGCTATTGGTTTAAATACGTCACTAATGGAGTGTAGACTTGTAAAACTATAAGAGAAATTTGCAATTATTAATTTTAAAAACATATTCAAGTAAAATGTAATATAAGTATGTTCAATGCATCCATTATCGGATATATGCTATATCGTATAGAAAATATAGTGTTGCAACCGTGTGCAAAAATACTGAATCCGATAAACGACGGACGGTTGTGAATAAATACCGATTTATAATAAACATTGATCGCAATGACATCTAGTACCTCAATCTTTACACAATTTTTATGTTAAAAAGAGCCAGCTAATATTTCTGTGATCGTCATTTATAATTAAGCATCCTTAGACATTTATCGGATACAACTGTTTAGTCCTTTTTTATATATTACTAGAATAGCCGGTTGTCACATTAAGACTTCTGATCGCGAATCCTATGCATAGCGTGTTGCTGACAATGGTAGATGCTTTTACCATTTTCAAATTTATGTTTTTAATACTTGCTTGCATGTGCATTTTATTAATAAATGCTTGTCGTTCTTAGTACATTATACTTCTACACTCTGTTAATGACGTATTAAGGCCTGTCGCTTTTTAGGTGCGTTCTTAATTATATAAATACGTAGCACCTATAATCGTCGTTCGGTCCGTTTCTCTGTCTGTCTGTCCGTCCGTCCGTATATAACAGAACAAAAACTATCCAACCGAATGGTCTGAAATTTCAAATATAACTGTGTTGCAAAATTTTGTCGCGTCATTTCAAATTTTATAAAAATCGGATGTAGAGTTTAATTACAGAACAGTCAGAATTATTTCGTTACGTTAAGACCAATATGAACAAATTATTTCAAGTGAATTTTAATGATGTTACAGCATTTAGAACAAAATGAAATTGATATGCACTTATGAAGTGCACTAAAATATACCTTCAGTACAATATGCTGTGCAAAAAATATTTAGAAAACTAGTTATAGTACGAACGCGCCTCATTTGCCACGTTTGTCGTGCAATTTCCAACTACTTATTAATTCGCAGACGCTGTACAGTTTTGAAAATGTCCTTTTTTGCTATCTGGCTTAGTTGTCAAAAAAGAGTCGATAAATTTAAATTTAGTCACTTGGGACGCAATCACTTTCATGTGATAAAGCATTGTCATTTTGTATATGTAGGCAGTTGTCCCGCATTTCCTGTTCCATCCCTGGGGAAGTCATTTGAATAATTCCTTTGTTTCATTTGCATTCTATATACTGAGGTGTGAAAATTATTAGAATATTTGTAAAATTTACACTAAAAATTTTTTATAGTAAAAAATGATACATTATTTTAAAAATATTGATACATTTAATATTTAGTGTGCATCCCCTTGTGTTTTACTAAAGATTCGCAACGGCTTGGCATACTTTGTATGAGTTTTTTCCAATTAATTTGTATTTCGTTGTCATGGTGCCGAATTTGGATGAGTCTTTCTATCAGATCATTCTTGTTTGTGATGTTGCATTTCTTTAATTTTTTCTTTAGAATGGCACATAGATTCTCTATGGGGGTCATATCTGGACTGTTTCCAGGTCATGGAAGTGTTTTCTTTAATTAAAAATTAAACAAATGCAACATCACAAACAAGAACGGTTTGATAAACTCATCCAAATTTGGCATCATGACAACGAAATACAAATCAATTGCCAAAAACAAAAACTCATACAAAGTATGCCAAGACGTAGTGAATTTTTAATAAAAAACAAGGAGATGCACACTAAATATTAAATGTATCAATATTTTTCAGGGGACGGTGGAGTTTAAAATCCTTAAAAATATTTTTTTTTTTTTTTGTAAATTTCAACTTAAATATTATTCAAGGGTACATTATATACATTATAACATGCATTTATCCCCAAAAAATTTTTTAAAAAATTTATTTTTGAGAAAAAAATGGAATTTTACGTGTCGTGTTAGAAATCTTCGAAATGCTCCATGCGTCTTCCATATCAATGAAAATCTACAAATTTTTTTATAAAAGTTTGGTTTATATATAAAAATAAAATAGAGCATCGAATTTTACATATTTGAATTTAAAGGTTTAAAAAAAAAAGTTGAAAAAAATTGAAATTTTTTCGAAAAATTTTCAAAATTTCAAATTTTTTCAATTTTTTTTTTTTATTTTTTGTAAATTTCATCTTAAATATTATTCAAGGGTACATTATATGCATTATGGCATGCATTTATCACAAAAAAAGATTTAAAAAAAATATATTTTTGACAAAAAAATGGAATTTTACGCGTCGTCTTAGAAATCTTCGAAGTGCCCCCTGCGCGTTCCATATCAATAAAAATCCCCAATATTTTTTATAAAAGTTTGATTTATATATAGAAATAAAATATAGCATCGAATTTCTTTGAATATTTGAATTTAAAGATTAAAAAAAAAATTTTTTTTTGAAAAATTTTGAAATTTTTTCGAAAAATTTTTGAAAATTTTATTTTTTTTTTCTTACCTTTAAATTCAAATATATAAAATTCGATGCTTGATTTTATTTCTATATATAAACCAAACTTTTATAAAAAATATTGGGGATTTTCATTGATATTGAAGACGCATGGGGCATTTTGAAGATTTCTAAGACGACGCGTAAAATTCCATTTTTTTCTCAAAAATAAATTTTTTTTAATTTTTTTTTGTGATAAATGCATGCCATAATGTATATAATGTACCCTTGAATAATATTTAAGTTGAAATTTACAAAAATAAAAAAAAAAAAATATTTTTAAGGATTTTAAGCTCCACCGTCCCCTTAAAATAATGTCTTCTTTCTTTAATATAAAAATATTTTAATGTAAAGTTCACAATTATTCTAACAATTTTCACACCTCTGTATGTGTGTGTGTGTGTGCAGAAATATAAAAAAGGAAACTTCAGAAACGTAAGTGCTATCAACATTAATATATATAATGCTGCTTTTATAGTGGTTGTCTTACGGTTTTCACGCCGAAATTGTGTCAAAAATACATCTTGGAAATGTTTTAGAAGACGTAGGTCATTCTATGTTATAGACACATTTCTTCAAAATGTAGGTCAATGACAGATTTTAGCTTAAAAGTAATAAAATCACAGATTTAATTTTATGTGAATGTACATTGATAAATAAAATTGATAAGAAAATACTAAACTGCGAAATAAATGTTTTAATGAAATGATATACATAATAAAAATTATTAACCGTTTTTTTTTCATCTGTATTTCTACTAAACTAATTTTAATAATTACTTTTTTAAGTGGAAGCTATTCAGTTGCGAGTTGGCGTTAGTATTGTTTTTTTTTACATTAAAATTTTTAAATTTTATTTTTATCTTTTAAAGTTTAAAAACTGTTCTTCTAATGGTGGAAAAAAAACTTTCATTGTTATATATAAAGGGTAAATAATAGGGATTATTATTATTATATTTAATATACCATTATTGCTGCCTTTTTCTTATTACAATTAAAAGGAAATATATTTATAATTTGAAAAGATTGTGTTGCATAACGAGTTCAGTTCATGGTCATATTTAAGATTTATAAAACGAATAGGCTCAATTCAAGCTCATTTAAAAAACAACAAACAAAAAAAATCTCACTTACGAAAAAGCTCTACATTTTAGGCATTTCTTCACGGTATGGAGCGAAATGCTTTAGCGTGTGAAAATTATATCATATTAACAGTAAACGAACATTTTCATTTATAATTGAATTTAAATATTTTACAATGAATACGTCAAATGGATACAATTCAATTTATTTTTACCAAAAAAGTAGTGAGATTAAAATGTGAAGGTTCCATGGACTGGAAATACCATTTAAATGCAAGTTTCTGACTGGATAACAGGACAAAACATTTTCGGGTTATACGAGGGTCACTCTCAAATTTTTGAGATACAACTAGGTTTTTAAAGTTATATTTACAAAATTTTAGGTGTGTTCAAAGTAGTCTCCTCCAGCATCAATGCACTTTTGTAAACGAATTTTCCACAGATTAAATGCCTCAAGCCATTCATTTCTGGGAATAGATGAAAAAAATGCATTTATAGCCATATCAATATCTTCTTCTGAATGAAAACGACGTCCACGTAAGTTCTTTTTTAGATTAAAGAATAACCAAAGATCACACATAGCTAGATCAGGTGAATACGGCGGATGTTCTATCACTTTAATTCGTTTTTGTTTAAGAAACTCAACTGTTAATCCGGTTGTATGTGAATATGCATTGTCATGGTGAAGCATTAGTCCCCTAACATTCACGTCTTGTAGAATTTCTGGAAGACATTTAGTGGTATACCAGTTTGCTGTTACAGTCTTCCGTCCTTCCAACTTGATGGCTTTGACCAATCCCGTACTTCTGAAGAAAACGGCATACATCACTTTTTTCAATGCGCGTTGTCTTTTCACCATTGTTGGCGTGGGATCATCTTCAAAGACCCATACTTTACTTTCTTGACGTGTTGTAACGTCAAAAAACGGTATTTACGTTTCATCACCCGTTACAATTTTAGAAATAATGCGGTGGCTACCATCATTTAGCAATTTAAGAGTTTCTTTACTGATTCTGACACGCTCCTCTTTTTAGTGCTCAGTTAGATTATGGGGAACCCAACAGCAAATATACTTTTTTCATAAGCAATTTTTCATGAATAATTTTGTGTATGGTTGCGGATCCAATGTTAAGTTCCTTCTGTATCATTTGATAGGTACAGCGATTATCATCCATTAACATTTTTCGTATGGCAGACACATTATCCGCGAGTACTGCTGACGGCGGCATTCCTGTGTGTTCTTCATCCTGAAGAAAATGGCGACCTCTGCTAAATTCTTTAAATCATCTGAATACAGTAGCACGAGCTGGAGATTAATCACCAAATGCTAATTTCAACCGTTGAACGCATTCTTCTTGATTTAACCCTGCTTTAAAATCGTAGAAAATCATAGCGCGGAAATGTTCTCGCGTCAACTCCATTTTCTCTTCTGTTTAAAATTTATTCTACGCTAAACAAGTTGAAGTAAGTCAGTAAAAAATCGTCTGCTGTGTTAAAATACTTTGTATTTTAAAATTAAACCGTTATTTTTATTTTGTAAATTCTCGTCTGCGCGCATCTCAATAATTTCAGAGTAACCCTCGTAATTTACGCTTTTAAGTATACAAGGATGAAATATATGAAATATACGTATTAAAAGCTTGCGCCCGGGAAAATGATGCTATGTTAAACTTGGATTTTTTTTCTCTTCTTAAAAACTGAATAAAATAAATATATTATATGACTGTGTTGCTTGATGTCAAATTGATGCAATTAATTTTAATTTTTATGAAAGAAATAGTGAAGTTATTATATGAAGATGCCCAGGGAGTGGAAATACTAGTCAGTATGCAAAATTCTCAGTGAAAAGTGGAACATTAATTTTACTGATTATATTTAGTGCTTTTGAATATACAAGGGTGAAAAATATAAAACTTGCGTCAGGAAAAATGACGCTATGCTAAACTTTGGATTTATTTTCTTCTTAAAATCTAAATAAAATAAATATATTTTATCACTTTGTTGCTTGATGTTAAATTGATGCAATTAATTTTATTTTTTACGAAACAAGTAGTGAGATTAGGATATGAAACTGCACATGAAATGGAAATACCGGTCAATATGCAAAGTTATTAGTGGAAAGCAGAACATTAATTTTGCTGATTATGTTTAGTGCTTTTGAATATACAAGGATGAAAAATATGAAGCTTGTATCAGGGAAAATGACGCTATGTTAAACTTTGAATTTTTTTTTCATTCTTAAAAACTAAATTAAATAAAAATATATGATTAAATATATGACTGTGTTAAAGTGAATTAATTTCAACTAATTTTTCAGTTCGTAATTACAAAGATTACATATTCTGATAGTACATATACTGACTAAGTTTAAATATTATACAATAAATGATAAAACTTCTTAAATAATATGACAAATATTTAAATAATATCTCTTAAGACTAACATATTTTATGTAATTTAATTTACAGAAAAATACAAAAAGAAAAAAAAAATAGTAACTTAAATAAAGGTAACATTCTAACAACAAAAGAAATTCGAAATACTGTGTGTTATTAATGTTATTACGTGTGATACGTATTTACTGGTCATTCTTTTGCTTCTTGTACGACGAAATGTTGCCAAGATTACGTCTTCGATTTGTATTACTTGATAGATTTGTTCAGGATGTAGGTCACTAAGAAGATTCGACTGAAAAGAAATAAAAACGGTGATTAATATTTATTACAATGTATTTACAGTACCTTTCTAAACTATTACGATCAAAACTTCACAAAACCATGAAAATCAATAGAACATTAAATTACTTACATTTAAATAGTAATATTTCGGTTATACTTCTTTTTTTAAATATGTGCAACATTATTTAGGAGTATTTGTAACTAATACTAAAAAAAATTCCATAATATGCGCGGAATTTGTAGAATTCATTTAAAAAATTGTAATTTTTAGTGTCTTTCTTTTTCACATATGGTAACAGGAAAAACATTATTTTAACCTTCTGTTTGGGTTTTCTAAATTCTTTCCTAATATATAATTATAAATTATATGAAATTTTTAATCGATTAAAATGTATTTTAAAAATATATTATCTTATTTTTTTATATATTTTATGATTTTAATGCGCAAACTATTTCATTGTTGCAGTTTTGCTGCCAGTTGGCCTATTTTTATGAGCATAATTTGGCGCATAATTAAATAAATTGTTTTAGCAACTCAAACATAGTTGAAACCCTAAAGAATATATATATATGTGTGTGTGTGTGTGTGTGTGTGTTTATCCATTAGTTCGTAAGCTAGAAAAAACAAACAGAAGAGGAAGGCTAAACCTGTCGGTTAAAAAAAGATACTTTTCATTGAGCATATATTTTATTATAAAACGTATAATGTTAAAAGTAACAGACTGATAAGTTTTTCTTTATTTAAGCAATTATCATTACACAATAAATAACGACAAAAAAGAAATGTTAACGAGAAAAGTAGCTCTAAACATTTTTTTTTTTTTTTCTCTTTAAAAAATTTCTAATTTAAATTGATTAAAAATAATAAGAAGGTTTTCAGCGATGTTTTTGCGCATGCTCGAAATATCTATTTGTATATCGAAATCATTCATTACGCCCATCATTAATTTTAATACTGAAATAATTTGTTACAACATTCTTCTGGTGAAATCCTGCTCAGCAAATAAATAACATAACATACATATTTAATTAGTTTCTATCTCAAATCTCAAAGGAATCCAGCCATCATGGTTTTCAATTATACTGTTATGTACAATTTTGATTTATTAAATTTAATTTAATCAAAGATGTAGAAAAAAAAGATATAAAACGATTCAGTTGCATCTATAATTTATTTTAATTAGTTTATCGTGAAAGTAATACTATATACTGGGTTATGTATTTATAAACAAAATGTATAAAAGAGCAACAGTTTTTTTTATATACATACGGAATTTTATATTAGTTATTTCTCCTAATTAAATTACCTTCCTTAAAAATATAATAACATATTCTATTTCCTTTTACATTTCTTGGATTTCCATAATAGCCAGAAGTTTATATAGAAGTTCATTTACAGTTGGTATAATTTATTTTAAATTTATTCGCAACAGTGATTAAAATTTAAGATGCAACAGTTGAGTTGTTTAAGAAACGGAAATTGAATTAATCCTTTATCTACTGCCGGTACTTATAAGTACCGCTCATTTTAATCTTTCATTACATAGTGAATATTACTAACACTAGTATATAACCACGTCAAAAATGACTAAATGTTGATCTGTGTTAACAATTAGACAAAACAAACAGCAGTATTTATTGCAACAATAATAATAATTAACAAAGTAAAAAACAATTTTGGAAGATTTCACAAAATATTAAAATTAAATATTCAATGCGTTAAAGTTTCTTTTTTTTTAAATAAAAATGAATGAATCTGAATAATGAATGTCCCACCGCTTTTCTTTAGGGGTGGATCAAGGCACGGAGTTAAGAGATAGAGATATTGTATTAGAACTCTGTGGGATCAACTCAACGGGTTTTACTCCTCTATGGAGCTTTACGTTTCATTTCTAAGTATGGACTTGGCGTCATTTATCATCAATTAATATAAACAAAGGAAATTTTGTTAAAATTTTGCAGGGTTTTTTTTTTTTGTTTTTTGTTTTTGTTTTTTTGTATAGAAAATACGCAGGACACATTGATTTAATTAAAGATAAATTTTTGAAATCTTCAGCTATATAACTTTAAAATTTCATCTGGTAGAAATAAAATCAAAAGTTATTATTATTATTATTTCTTTCGTGAAATTTTAATTTAATTTCATCAACTTTTAACAACTTAGCTTATATCCACTTGAAATTGACTTGCATTGTAAGTAAATTTTATATTTTATATCAAATGCAATTAAAATGCAAGGAATACACAATACCATGTTATGTACTACATATATTAATTATATCGATGCAGATAAAATTTCGATTTTTAACATAATAACATTTGAACAAACAAAACTAAAATTTAATAAGTGAAAAGATAATTTTCAGCCATACTATTGCAATCATAACATCTTATATTTCAATTACATCTGGAAAAAAAAAAAAAAAAAAAAAAAACATTTATAATGCAAACAAAGTTTAAGGGAAAAAAAAGCAGATAAATGTTAAGCTAAATAAAACTAAATTAAAATTCTATCAAAGTCATCATCATAATAAAAATAATATTCATTTTATTTATATTGAATGAAATTTTAAAATTATATAAATGAAGCTTTAAAAAATTGATCTCGAATTACATCATTACGTCTGCATTATTTTTTTTCTTATAAGAAACTTTAATTTCAATCGATATCGAAAGTTTTCATTTATATTGATTTCCGAAAGATGGCGCCAAAGCAAAGTTAAACTCATCTTGCACTCTTGTTATCCGTTGTTTACATTATCCGTTATTTTTAATTTAGAATTTTAAACATTATAATTTGATAGATTTTGAACGTTTTAGAGAAAGAAACGAAGAATAAATGTGATATAAAGCAGATTATGTATATATTTCCATACGTTGAACAATCGGAAAACTTACGGTGTCTTGAATATTTATGCCTAACATGGCCGCGATAATTGCTTTTCTTTAGGATGAGTTCTCCCCGGACGCGTTACACTGTGTTTTATTATATACAGATTCTAATGGTACTTTGCAAAAACATTCTTTTAACTCCACTTTTTTAGGACGTATGGCAGCTGTAGTTCTAGGTTCGTTATTTAAGCGAGGGAAAAGGTTATATTTGAAACAGTCAATGTGATTTGCGCCGACATTTTGTACAGATTGTCACGTTTGTCTTTTTATTGCTGCAAATAGAGTAAACGACATATGATAAGTGTTGGATTTTATGTATGCGTTCATTATGAATACATACGAAGTCATATCTTAGAATACAATTTGATTAGCTATTTTAATTTACCAGTGTACAGTCCTTAGCAAAAGTTTAGACACTGGTGATATTTGACCTTTAAATAAAAAATACGAACACTTGGACTATACAAATAGCTGTATTTATTTTTAAACATATTTTGAACACTTTAGGATGGAAATAACGGTTTTAATGTCGGATTTTATTTAATTTAACTGAAAAATGTGAAATTTGCTTATTGCAAAAGTTTAGACACTTTCGTGATTTTTTGGAAACTGTTCACAGAAAAACGCCAATTTCAAACTTTTAACGCCACATGCATGAAGTATTTAAGTGCACCTCGCAATAACATTGGTTAGTGAAGATGCCGCAAGCTAGAAATTTTCAGTTAGATGAAGTAACGGTAGCATGAAATCTGAAATCGAAAAGGAAGACTGTTTCAGAAATTTCAGCTGTTTTGTACCGTCCAAAGAAGTCTGTCTATCAACTACTGTCTAAGGGTGACTTTTTCAAAGCAAATCATAGATCTGGATGGCCTCGTGTGGCCAGAAAACGAGATGGTAGAAGGACCCATATGCTGTCATCTAGACAAAGGATAATTGCTAGTCGCATTAAAAGTGAGTCAGAGCTTTCTGTGTCAACGGATGCGATTCGTAGAGGAATAAAAGAAAGTTATAAATTAGTTTTCATGAATATGTTAAAACAACCAGCTTTGAAATCTCACAACAAATTGACAAGAACGCAATGGGCTCGCAAAGATATGTCATATGGACCAAAGTGGTGTACTGTGGCATTCAGTGACGAAAAAAAAGCGGAATTTGGATGACCCAGATAGGGTGGAATACTATTGGCATGACTTGCGTAAACAACCTCGGGCTTTCTTTCGTCGTCAAAAAGGAGGTGATTCTTTAATGATTTGGCTTCACTTTGTTTTAATGCTGAAGTATCTCTGGAGATCCTCAATGGTTGCCATGCAGCGTAAGACTTCATATATACATTGGAAAACAATTTACAGGCATTTGATGAACTTTTAGCTGTTCCAAAGAATGTATTTGTGCAAGATAATGCGTCCATTCATGTTGCATGAAGAATAAGTTGATTTAACTCTTAAAATATTACTGTTTTCGACTGGCCCGCGTGTAGCCCTGATCTGAACTCAATCGAAAACGTTTGTGGCATCATATCTCATAAGATTTACGCAATTCTTGACAATACTCCTCCGTTAATGAACTTCGAACTGCAGTTGAACGTGTTTGGTACGAAATAGACTCCCAAGTGATACAGGATTTAGTTTCCTCACACAGTTTAGTTTCCTAGTCACATTTTTGCACTAATTGCCATAATTTAGGTGTAGTTCGATTTTAATTTATGGTTATTTTTCTGTAAATAGACAGATTGTCTATACTTTTGCCGCCACGTTAATTTTGTATTTTTGTCATTATTTATTATGTAAAATGTATAATTTAAAATGTATTGTTTGTGAATAAAGGATAAGTCCCCAGTATTATGTGACAGTTGAGTTACAACAATTCGTTACATAATTCGCAGTACAGAAGCATAATAGATCATTGTCTAAACTTTTGCTGACCACTGTATGTATTTGATATAAAAGTTGAATTACTTGGCGTTACTTATAAGTACCGCCAGTACACTGGGTGATGGAGAAAATATATTGCTTACTTTTCGTCTATTTCGTTATTCATCGTTTTTATCTGCTTTAAAATGTAATTATTAAATTGTAGTGTAGAAATTTTTTTTCTGGTATTTCTTTTCCGTTTTATTATTTTTTTAATAGGAAATCAAAAAGGTTGTGGCACCGGCTAATGCTAGAAATGACACATGTAAATTTATATATTGCATATGTGGAGATGCGAGAGAACATGTTGTCCCTGGAATATATGCGACGCATAACTAAAGGACTGCAGACAAAATCGAAACCTAAAAAAATTGTTCTTTTTAATTCCATCAAATTTGAATTTTTAATAATTTTTCACATACAAAATTAAATTCAGTCAATTTAAAGTTTCTTTTATTACGATTTTTATTTAATATTGTTTAATATTTGTTCATTCTAATATATGAGCTTCTTCTTGATATTTAGCATTTTTCAGAGATTAAATTTTATATGACATATCATGCGGGTCTTCTGTTACGAGAATATTTTAGGCATAGTGTACTGACGATACTTTAATGTACCACTTTAATTAATTACCTCTAGCGAATTAAATTTCTCACGGGTGAGTATTTTTTAATGTATATCCAATAATTTTCATTGTAGTAACGAAAAAAAAAATACATGAAAAAAATTGAGTAGATCATAATGCAGTAGATAAAGGGTTAAAAATTCACTAGTTTTCAAAATTAGTTTCGTCTTTGTTTAACAGATGGCTCTGTAATCTCAATTATCGGTGGATACATTTTTTTTTTTTTTTTTTTTTTTTTTTTTTTTTTTTTTTTTGCCATTTGATACTCGATTTTTTGTTTTTTACATTTCGTATATTTTCATTTGTCCTTATCAAGCTGTAAGAACAGGTAAACGGTGTTTCAGTAATTATGCCCTAATACTAATAGACTAATAATAGTTTCAAAGCAGCCGGAGTCGCTCGGTAGCTTTATCGCCCCAAGACGACACTTCCCGCTTTTCGGTGTCTTTAATTTGTGTAATTTCCCTTTTAAATTTGTCCGGTTTCAATTTTGGATTTTTTTTTCAACCTGGCTTTCGCTAGAGTGTCTCTTACTCGGGACGTGGCTGGCGACCTATGAACCTTGCTTCCGCAAAAGAGTAGGAATAAGTTGAAGAATAAAGGGCTGCGGACGAAAAGAGGCCGCTCGCCTTTTTCGTTTTATTATTATATTTACTAATATATAAACTAATATTATTATATTTAATAATATATAACCGCCGCGGCGAGCGGCCTCTCTTCGTCCGCAGGCCTTTATTCTTCTACTTATTCCGACTCTTTTGCGGAAGCATGGTTCACAGGTCCTCAGCCACGTCCCGAATAAAAGACACTCTGGTGCAGTGGATCCCAACCTTTTATCGGCCACGCCCCACCAAAGCATCCGTAAAGTCACTATGCCCCCCCCTCCCCTCCGTAATCTGTAAATTATGTCTCTTATTATTTAAAAAGTGAACTCTATTCACACGGTGGGAGTGTAATAGTGCCTTAACAGAAACTATTTACTTCACATTTTTTAACTTGTCAAACAGGTTTACCACAAATGTGTTTTTAACATAATTTTAAAAATGCAATGAGATTATACATCTTTGCCTATATGCCAAAACGAGATTTGTTCTACTTTTCCAACTTGTTGCTTCCAACTCAATGTTAAAGAAAAGTGTTATACAGTCTGCATTTTTATCTTTACAAAATATCTTAAAAACACACTTGTATTTAAAGTTAAAACTGATAAATTCATACATTTTATAATGCGTTCGTGTAACTTATTAGGAGTTAGTGGAAAATCTTTGGGCACTGACTTTTCATTCTATGGATAACACAATACATAAGAAGTATTTCAAGATTATCAACTTTATCAAATTTAAGTAGCATTTAAGTAGCCATTATTCAGCATATCACATTCTCTCTATTTTCCCTTTTCCAATATTGTTAATTGTCTTCTCGAATAGAAGTAAAAAGCTCATTCAATAAATAATGGAAAACGTTACAAAAATCACCACCAGAAAAATTATAGTGAGTTTTAATACTTTTATAGATATAAAAATATTTTAAAAGATTATTCGCATAAATATTCCGATGTAAAGTCTATTTTAAAATTTGAATAGGGAACATTCTAAAAATTCAATAAAAAAAAATCCGATTTCTTAAATTTTGCTCGTATCCATTTATTTTTAGCCTACAACATTACTTCCCCCCTCCCCCCCCCAAAAAAAGACAAAAGAAACTGATAGAGAATGAGTGAGTAAGAAATTTGGAATTGCGCCGCTAGAAGATCAAATTGCCCCCACCCCCCCGTGGGGCGTACGCCCCACGTTTGGAACCACTGATCTAGCGGAAGCCAGGTTGAAAAAAAAAAAAATTAAACCGGACAAATTTAAAAGGAAATTTGTACAAATTAAAGACATCGAAGAGAGGGCTTATTATTAGTCTATTATATTGAATAAATTCGAAACGGACAGAAATACGTGCGAAGCTTAATATGCCAGCTATAAAATGATCAAATGGGAATTTAAAGTACACCATTTTGCAAAAAATATTGCAACTCTTGGCAATAGGCTCTATAATCGCAGTGAATACTGATTTGATTCATTCTAATAAAAATACAAAAAACGATGTCAAGTAAAATATATTAAATGTGCAATTACAAAAATTAATATAATAAAAATATCGTGTGAACATCCAACAATGCCTAGAAATAATGGAATATAATGATAATAATATAATTTTTTTAGATGAAAAATTTTTACACAGACCCTGAAAAATCATGTCCGTGACCGTGACCCCACAGACCGTATTTACACCTCTTACTAGGCATTTAAAGTTGATTTAAAGTATTATTTCATAATACCTTAATTATGTTTTATCCAGAGTTTCGTAAATTTTATTTTGTTTTTAGTTTTGTTTGATAAATAAGAATTATCATAAGAAATTCAATCGTATACGCTTATTGAAAATTAATGACTCCAAAATAGCTCAACGGACAGCAACTAAATTAAAGGGGAAAAAAGAAACAGAAAAAATAGCTCTTGTTGTGAAAATTTTATTAGTATTTTTAAACGTGAAGATAGAATTTTATAAGATTTTACGCATAATGAAAATTACTCCTCCTACAAAAAATATCCATACTCGAATTTTTACATTTCTTAGATCTCCATAATAGCTAGTAGTATATCTAAAATTTGTTTTAAGAATACTACCTTATATTTTAAAAACCCTCGCAAGAGCGATAGCTGTAAATGCAAAACAAATAAGGCATATGCGTGGGGTTTAAAATACAGATTTTCAAAATTATTTACAAGTCAGGCTAACAGATGGCTCAGTAATCACAGTGATCTGATAACTACTTATGTTTTCCTCATTCGCTACTATTCGTTTCAAGTGTCATCTATGAAAACATTAATTTATTTCATTATTGTGAAAAAATATTTGAGTAACGCCCCAACCATCTGTCGTATGGACAAGATAAAAAAAGTCTTTCCGGCAAATGCCGGCAGGAAGAGGTAGCTTTCATATTCCTTATTTTTTTTAAAAAGCCAGCTTATATTAATCAAACACACAAAGCTCAATTTAGTGAAAACCGATTATAGGAGATTCAATACTAATTTCTATTAATACAAAATCATCATGAATGAAAAATTCGCGAAATTAGTCAGCTTTGTCCAAGCTGCTTTTATTTAAAGTAACTTATATTTGGTTGCCAAATTCGGAGATATCTTGAAGTGCCTGCTATTTTAAGACAACATGGTGAATGTGGATAACCAGTGAACTTGGTCGAGACCTTAGTAATTCCTGTGCACATGCTCACTCACATCGGAATTGGTTGATATATTCGAGTGCTGTAGCAGCAAAAAATCAGATTTTTCAAAATATCACCCACATTAGAAAAGCAAACTGCTATATCTGAGACAATTTTAAGATAAAGGCAAAGGAAAAAATGATCCGGAATCCTTATATGAAGGTCAAATACTTAAAAAAGAAACCTTTTTCAATTTCTAATTTTTTGCACCTTACTTTAAATATTTTTTTTTTATTTACTGGCTGCCATTTTGAAACAGGATGGCTGATAAAGCTGGCCAGCGAACTTGGGCAAGACATTGCTATATACTATCTACGTGCCTTCTGACATCGAAATATGTTAATTAATACGCGCTGTTATCGCATGACAAATATCAGATCGTTTCAAAATCTCAGCCATGCTAGAAATTCAAAGTGCTATAATTCAACCATTTTTAAAATATAGATGGAACAAAAACTGCTCCGGAATCTTTGTATCAAGGTCAAACACATAAAAAAATCTTTTTCATTTTCCAATTTTTTGATACCTCATTTTAAATTTTAAATTTAATTTTTTTAAATGGCAGACCTATTGAAACAAGATGGCGAATGAAGCTGGCCAATACACTCGGTCAAGACATTGGTATGTACTATATACACACCAAGTTACATCCAAATCGGTTCATAAATACGCCTGTTATTGCGTGACAAAAATCAGGTTGTTTAAAAATGTCAGGCACAATAGAAATTCAAAATGCAACAACTCAGCCATTTTTTTTAGATATAGACAAAACGAAAATTGTTCCGGAATCTTTTTATTAAGATCAAACACATACAAAAACAATCTTTTTCATTTTCCAATTTCTTGGTACTTCATTATAAATTTTAAATAAAAAAAAATTATTGGCCACCATTTTGAAACAAGATGGCGGATGAAGCTGGCGAAGGTCGAGACATTGGTATGTACTATGCATACACCAAGGCACATGCAAATCGGTTTATAAATACGCCTGTTATCGCGTGACAAAAATCAGCCCATTTCAAAATGTCAGTCACGCTAGAAATTCAAAGTGCTATAACTCAGCCATTTTGTAAGATATATACGAAACAAAAACTGCTCCAGAATATTTGTATCAAGGTAAAACACATAAGAAAAAAATATTTTTTAATTTTAAATTTTTTGGTACCACATTTCAAATTTTAAATTAAATTTAAATGGCCGCCACTTTGAAACAAGATAGCGGATGGAGCTGGCCAACGAACTCGGTCGAGACATTGGTATGTACTATGTATACACGAAGTTACATCCAAATTGGTTCATAAATACGAGAGTTATAGTGTGGTAAATATCATATATATATATATATATATATATATATCAACATTTGATCGGAGGGTGGTTTCGGGGTCCAGGGTCATGATCGATGAAAATATACGAAAATTTTTTGAAATCGCTTTCCTCTGAACGGCTGCAATAGATAGCTTTTTGTAATGAAAATTTAAGAAATTTCAAATGATAAAATTATATAGAATTATTCGAAATATTAATTACATAAAACTAACTCTAATAAGCAGCATAATTCAGTTTATTCAGTTATGTGTGGTGTGTTAAGGATAATGTAAAAAAAAAAAATCACCAGGACGCCATTTTCATGTACATTGTGATTAAAAGCATAGCATTTATATAACGTAAAAATGTAGCCTTAATAAAAAAATTCAGACGATGATGTTACAAAAGTTCTAATCAAGATAAAAACTTTTTTTTCAATTTTTAATTTGAATAAAAAATTATTTAATGTTAAAATATTCAAACAATTTTGAAATGTGAGTTTCTGGGAGAATGACGCATTTATATTTTGATGATTGCTGAAATGAAATATGACGGATCATCAGATAAAATGAGAATTCCTACGTCTACTTTTAACAGCATAGGGCATTCGCAAGATAATATCAAAACCAATCAAAACGTTATTTGCAGAATTCTCGCCTGGATTTTAATATCCAAATTATTCTTTTTCCACAGAATGCCAAAAGATGAAGTTCAACATGAGAGTTTTTAGGTAGATTTCGTATGAAATACTACCTATTGGGATCGTTCCTATGTTGGAATTTCTGAAAAAATTTTGCAGATCTACACCGATCATGACCCCCAGAACCCAAAACCACCCTCAGTAAAAAACTTTATCTATCTATCTATCTATCTATCTGTCTGTCTATCTATAATATCACTTTCTTCTGGACACGATAACGTTCGTAATTCTGCACCAATCTCTTCCAAACTGATACATAAAATCAATGGGGATAAAATCTCGGTCAAGTTCGTTAATGGGCAAAATCGGACCAAGGGGATGGAAATAGGGAGGGGTTTTGTGAAAACCGACCCCCCCCCCCCATAACTTCTTAATTTTTGTACATATCAAATCAGTTTAAAGTTTTTATTACTTCTAAAGATAGGGCCAAAATTTTATGTATCACAGATTTTTGATAAAGTTAAAAATGGGCTCAAAGGGCGCAAAAAAATAGGGTTTTTGGGAGAAAAAAATTCATAACTTCGTCAATTCTCAAGATATCAATTCCAATTAATTTTATTATAAATCTCCTTAATATTATCTATGACTTTTATATTCACAAGTTTTTGGATAGGACCAATTCGTACCGCAAAAAAAAAAAATAAAAAAAAAATAAAAAATAAAAACGAAAACAAAAAGGGGGTTTGAAGAAGTAAAAAATCTATAACTCAAATTCCGTCAATTCAAAAGATATAAAATCCCCATGAGTTTATCATATATCTTCTTAATATTGTCTACAACATCTATATAGATGAGTTTTGGATAGGATCAATTCTTACAGCAAAAACAAATTAAAAATACATAGCGGTTGAAGAAAAAAAATCATCTAAGTTAGGGTGTATTCAAATCCAAACTGCTTATTTTCTGATTCATTTTACAATTCATTTTTGCTCTCAAAGGCTTCCAATTGGTACGTTGTCTTACTCAGAAACTATATAATGTACCGTAATGGTCGATTTTTTGATAGAGGCATCATATATTTTTTAAAATGCTGTTAAGTGGGCACTTTGAACCGAATTTCCCGAAGCGGATTGTGTTGCAAAAATCATTGCATTAAGGATGCACTCAAATCCAAACTGCTTATTTTCTGACTCATTTTTAAATTCATTTTTGCTCTCAAACGCATTTAATTGGTAGATTCTCTTATTCAGAAACTATATAATGTACCGCAATGATCGATTTGTTGATAGAGGCAGAATATATTTCAAAAAATGATCTCAAAGTGGGCATTTTGAACGGAATTTCCCGAAGCAGTTGTGTTATCACTTTCTTCTGGACACGATAACTTCCGCAATTCTGCACAAATCTCTTTCAAATTGATACATAAAATCAAGGGACATAAAATCTCGGTCAAGTTCGTTAATGGGCAAAAGCGGACAAAGGGGATGGAAATAGGGAGGGATTTTGTGAAAACCGATAAACCCCCATAACTTCTTAATTTTTCTACACATCAAATCAGTTTAAAGTTTTTATTACTTCTAAAAATAGCGCCAAAAATTCATGCATCACAGATTTTTGATAAAATTTAAAATAGGCTCAAGGGGCGCAAAAATAGGGTTTTGAGGAGAAAAAATTCCTTACTTCGTCAATTCTCAAGATATCAAATCCAATTAATTTTATTATACATGTCCTTAATATTATCTACAGCTTTTATATTCACAAGTTTTTGATATGACCAATTCGTACCGCAAAAGAAAAGTAAAAACGAAAACAAAAAAGGGGGGGTTGAAGAAGAAAAATTTTCATAACTCCGTCAATTCACAAGATATAAAATCTCCATGAATTTATCATATATCTTCTTAATATTGTCTTCAACATTTATATAGACAAGTTTTTGATAGGGCCAATTCTTACAGCAAAAACAAATTAAAAATACATAGCGGTTGAAGAAAAAAATCATCTTATTAAGGGTGCATTCAAATCCAAACTGTCTATTTTCTTACTTATTTTTAAATTCCCTTTTGCTCTCAAACGTATACAATTGCTAGATTCTCTTATTCAGAAAGTATATAATGTACAGTAATGATCGAGTTTTTGATAGAGGCAGAATATATTTCAAAAAATGATGTCAAAGTGGGCATTTTGAACGGAATTTCCCGAAGCGATTGTATTAGAAACGAAAAATATTGCCCTACTGAGAAAATCATTGTTTATTAATCAAGTTTTAATTAATTCAAAGAAAAAACCACAGGTCGCTTATAAATCTTTTAAAAAATCACGTCAGCATGTTTCATACTTTTTTTTTTTTATTATTTATTTATTTTTTTTATTATTAAAAGTGAATCTGAAAATGTGACAGAAAATTTCGAGTTGTTGAGCGTGGAAAAGTATTTTTTTTAATACCGCCTTAACATGATTCTGATAAAACCAGATATTATATAAAAAGGAAATAAAAACTCGTCAAAAGGAGACAGACAAAACTGTTAAAGTGGATTTATATCTAATAATGATTTAGCTTTTATTGGTGAAATTAGTATACTTAACTTCGAAATCTACCTCTGCCTGTAGGCCGGGCCGGCAGGGATTTTTATATTTTCGTCTTGCAATTTCTTTCTGTGAACTCTTACAAATTTGGAGTATTGAATATTGATGATAAAGATTTCTTTTCTGTCTTACAAAATCCATACAAGATCCATACAAGAAAAATTCTATTTTTTAAATAGAACAACGCGTTCAACGTGAGATATTCTATGCAAGAGTTAACATTTTTAAATATCAAAATGCAGATGAGCACGTTGTAGAGTACTCTTGAATTCGTCTATCTTATATCAAAGAATTGTAGTTACTCGTGCATTTAACCACTCTTTATTTATTCGATTTTGTCATAATACGAGTTATTTGAGAACTTATTATATAAAAATTAAATTAATATCATTGCAATTTCAAATCTGGTTTTGAAATTCCAAAACGAAAAATAAGGTTCTGAGACTTGAATAATACGCCTACAGTTTCTAGAAGGCAAAATGTGCCACTGAAAGCTTATAAGCAGCAGCATTCGAAATTAGTAAATATATTTGATTTATCTTGTTCTTTGGACATTTGGTAGTTTAATTTGCAGGCGTGGTATATGGGGAAATATTTAAAAATGCATTCAAGCAATGGATTCTAGTATAAAAATAAAAAGGCTCACGATGTCTCTGCACCGGTTTGTTGTAGCTATTATATACGATTCAAAATAGGAGTATTGGCAATTGTTTTTTAAACCGCTGATGATAGACTCATTTTCCAAATACAAAATGTATGCAAAAAATACAGGTTTTTGATATAACATTTGTCAGCACGAGGCTGTATAAGTTAATAAATACGAATTTTAGGTTTTACCATACCTCATAATTTTTCTGAACCTCCAATTCCTATGTATTATCCGGAAAATGTTCTCGTATGTCTAATAAATATGTCTAATAGACCATAAATAAAATTCCATTTTTTATTACAAATACCTATCAAATTATGATACTTTATAATTTTAATTTTACCGCTTCCTGACGCTAAAATCGGAGAGAAGTTTTTCTAAGTATTGGAAATTGCTAAAATAACTAAAATTCAAAGTATCATATCTGTGTAAGATTTTTTTTTCCCTAAAGGAATGGGATATTTTAATGTTATTCACAGTAGGATAGTAACATTTATCTTAATGCGTAGAACAAGGCGACAATATAAAGATTTTAATTTTTGCTTTAATGAACATAGGGGAGAATGGGGTAAGTTGGTTACTGTGGTAAGTAGGCGCAGTCCTCATAAATCGATGTTTGTGGATAGATTGCGCAACCAGTCACAGAATACCTTTCTTCTATCTTTTTTCAATCCTCATTGTAGTTTTGCAGCGTTACCTACTTGCAGTGGAGATTTATTACGATTTTTCTGTTTTTTTCAACTCATGAGTAATTTTTTGTTGCTTCATTCTTTTTCTAATTTCTAATACTTATCTTAATAATTGCGATTTAACTTGTGTAGTTTTTCATGGTGTATGATTAACTGTACCTGCCCCATATGTGATTTACTTAGATTATTTATGCTTAGATGGTTACGTGTCCTTTTTGTGAAGAAATTTATTATGGAGCTAGTAGGCGCATTGAACACGGGGCAAGTTGGCTCGGTGTCTGGTGTGAGCTGCTAGCTTGAAAAACTGCAAACACCGAGAAAAGTGGTTGCAATGCAAGATTTTGGCACACGAGGCTTGCCCAGTCGGAAACGCTCGATTTTTTATTTGTGACAACTGTAACTCTGATGATGATATCGAGTAGGATAGAAGTTACTCAATGTTAACATTTTATTCATTATTTTTATGTCTGTATAATTTAGAATTCAGATTGTACGGCGATAACGCCTTTGTTTAAACTTACTGGTAATAATGATTTCTCTTAACTGCGTGTCTTATTTGAGTTTCATTTAAATTTTTATAAAGCGTGTGCCAACTTACCCCATAGGTATAGGGAACTTTCCCCGTGACGGGGTAGGTTAGCGCACAATTTTCTTTTTACTTTAGGCTTTCGCTAAACATAAACTACAGAAGTTACAAACTCAAAACTCCGGGTATTTATAGACCAATGCCTGTTCTTTAAAAGTACAGTTAAAGTTTTATAAAAAACTTATACAAAAAATTAATAAAAATCAATAACTAAAAACTGCGCCTACTACCCCCGGTCTCCTGTACAGTCCATTGTAAAACGTCAATGTATAAAATTTTTACTTTATCTGGATGCATTTTGTAATTGTAAGAATATTACAATAATCAATGATTTAAGAAATAATAGCTAATACTCTTATTTGTGAATAACCTGATATAGCACATAATATTTTCTTCAATGTGCAGCATTGTCTAATTTTTACGGCAAGCAAAAAAGTTGGTTCAAACAACATACTTAACACATTTTTATTTTACACTCATAAATATTTCACGTACTTTTATTTAAAATAGTAAAATAATCAGATACAAATTAAAACTATTTTCTGAATATTTGTGAAAATAATTGTAAGACAGCGTAAATTAAATTTGAAAGAGTAATATGTTTCAAATATCAAATACATACAACGTTTCCACGATATTTCAATTTTCGATTAATTCATACGATTCAGCTAAAAAAAAAAAAAAAACACATATTTTCTTTTAATAAAGTAGAATCTTCTTTTATAATATTATTTCAATTAGTTTTAAGAATTTTTTATTTAAATAAAGAATCTGAAATAAATGATACTCAGAGGATTAAAAGATTGAGTAAGATCTTGGATGATAATTTCTTTCATCTTTTAACATTTATATTTAATTAGTTGGATAGATTTAAAGTAACATAACATGTAGTTCCGAGAGAGCTACAATTTTAAAATGTCATTAGTTGCTATCAAATATTTAATAAGATATCTCTTAAAAAAGTAAAACTTCTATGAAATGCGCGAGTTTTTTTTTTTTTTTAATACGACGCATAATATTTTTAAAACAAATAAACAAATTATGCAATTGAATAACGTGTGTTCAGTTTTTCAATTTTTAAAGCAAACTTATTTAAAAGTCAAAGACGTTACATGTGAATGTGCTTCAAAGTGCCGTAAAAGGGACTAATCCATTATCAGTTCAGTCTATTTGAAAAAACTTAACAACATAATTACTTTCTATTTAATTGAAATCTAATTTTATTTCGAGATTGGATAAATTACATAAGCATGTCTCTATACTTTTATTTTAATTCTCAGTTTTTAATTTTAAATAAAAATGCAAACTTTTACTGACAAGCAACCGAGAGTAATATTGATTAAAAACTTCAAGTAATCAATACCTTCGTTTAATTTATATGTAATTGTGAATGAAAATAATGACTATGTTGAGATTGCTTTAGAGTTGGTGATTGCGGGAAGATGATTCTTTTGAAATATGAATCCCATACGAATAAAAATAAATAATTTCTTTGAGACTGAGTTAGGTAATATGGTTTAGTTTAAGTATATCTTGTATTTTACTCAAAATCACCCACTATACCTAATAAATATACCTATACCTACTCACCACACCTAATAATATTTAAATTTTATGAAAACTAATACTATTTTTTAGAATTATGTTTTTTATACTAGATCTTTATCACATTTTTCACATTAATTCAGCGTGAAAAGATTTTAAAAACGAAGGTAATTTTTACTAAAAAAAGCTTAACAGGTATAACTTTACAGGTCTATCAGTAAAATAATTAATTTCAAAAGTACATTTTGTATAAAATAATCACTAAAGAGACCTGAGCAGCATAAGACGAGTTCCTAATTTTATTATTGATGTCAATCCTGCCTTGTGGTCTCCGATTACATAAAATTAATACCAAAATTAATAAAATAATTTTTGGATCAAATATATGAAATGTAATATTACTGTGATTTTTTTACTTAAATTTTCTTAAATTTAGATAATATTTTTAAAGAATTTTTAATAATTACAATGACCTTTTTTTTATAATTGTGCGATATAAAATTCCATTAAATATCAGGAAGACCAAGATTTTAATTACTGCATTGTTGATCGTTGTCATAAGCTTAAAAATTACAGAACTATGGTAATGTATTCATATAAATGCTAGAAAATAGAATGCAGAACAAGGAAATAAAAATCACTTAAACAAACATGAAATGCTTTTTTGATTATACTAATTAATTTTAACAAATTATTGTTTAGGCATAACATACGTTAGAAAAATATGTTAATGAACTAACATTTATGAAATGTAAAAACACTATTCACGTTTTGTTATTTGAAATGTTATTCTGGAAAAACGAGTATAATGAAAGTTAAAAAACAGGTTTAAATAAAAATAAAGATTATGAATTTGTAAAATGTTGCCTAAAATTGTTGTTATTTCAATATTTAAATTATTTAAGAATGTTTATTTTATGTTTACTTTTGCCAATGCGTCTACTTCTTTTTTTGTTTTTAAAATTCCATAAAAATGAAGGTAAAAACCAAATTTCATTTTATTTAAGCAATTCTAAAAGACATTGTTAGAATAAAAAGCGTTCTTAGTTATTTAATTTGATTTTGTAAAAATCGTTATATATGTACGAAGAATTATCAAATAATTATCTAAAGATTCTTTTACAAAAGATTTTAGTTTCCAAATTAGAAGCGGATATAACAACGAAAATCTACAGAATAAAATATTAGATACGCATCGAAATTGCTTTTGTACTTTTGAGCAAAATAAATATTACAGCCTTAAAATTAACGTTATCAATTATGCTGGGTAATTATCAAATCAACCAGCTTTACGAAAAATTTAGATATGCTTATATGAAGTGTCCCTCCCCCCCCCCCCAAAAAAAAAAAAAAGAAAAGAAAAATAAAAGAAAGGAATGAAAGAAAAACTTGAATGCAATACTTTTGGTAAAACATAAATGTTTATGAAAAATCATTCTAATCTCGAAGTTAACAATGATTCTAGAATTTTCTGTTATATCCAGAAAGTCTGTTCTGTTATATCCGGCTTCAGAGAACTTAGAAAACAAATGCTTCCAGTCATTTACTGAATTTTCTCTATAATAAGCGGGCCCCTTTTCCGACCATAGCATTAAAAAAATGCTTTTCTCTTACTTTCTACCAAACTTATTGTTATCCGAAGCTCCAGTTCTCCTAGTTTCAAAAGATAAGTGATCAATGTCGTCAATTCAGGCTACACAACAATTTTTTGTAAAATATTTAAGCAAATTTTAGTATATTTCATTTATATTTATTGCAAATATTCTAAATTGTTATTTTGAATATTTCCTTATCTATTTTTAGATTTACGAAATTATTTATGAATCAGCACATAAAAGGGTTCTTACTTCACCTTTACTTCTGCGTATCGTATTTTACTAGTACTTCACCTTATAACAATATAAGTGTTATTGCTTATAATTTCTGTCAATTATAATCACTCCCTTTAACGGAGGTATGTTCAAAAACTAATGGCTGTATCTGTAAAATACAGCAATAGCATATCCTTGATTAGCACTGATATCATTATTTGAAATATAATAACTGAACAAATGTAACGTTAGATGTTTGGTTGTATATTCATTGGATGTCCTAAAATGAACTGGCTGACGTTAAAATTCATTAACTTGCAAATGGTGACAGCTCTTTAAAAAAGTCTTACAGAAAGGTTATGAAAGGTATCATGAGTTTTTCTAACACAAAATTTCGATTTTAGTTTAAAATATCAGCGATAGCTGTTGCTTCCCGCAATAGGTGCCAAAGTGGGCACGTTAGCCTTTCTCTTTTCTTACTATTAATGCGAAAGAAGGAGGTTATACATATGGAGTGGGCCCCAAAGAACAAAATTGCATTGGCTACTGAGAATCACTCCATACATTTAATTTCCTTCTTTCACATCAATACAGAGAGGTAAAAATCGGGTCCCAATTTAGCTCCTGTTGCTTGCAGCGCCATCTACCGCTGCTAAATAAAACTCAAATTGAGAATAGAAAAAAAATTAAAAAAAAACCTTCTGCCATCTTGCCATCTTACATAAATCACTGCAAGAATATTCTTAATAGCTGTCACTATTTGCAAGTTATTGAATTTTTAAATAATTCAGTTCATTTTAGGACAACCAGTATGTACAGCAATACAAGCGTATTTACAGACACTACAACATATACATGAACGAGATCCCGTACAGGTTTGTGTACTGAAGTGTCGTCGCATTTTGTGGCATTTTAGGACGTATCACCAAATTTGCCATAAAAAATAAGTAATCAAAACAAGCTACAATTGTTTCTAATTTGACAGTTTGGCGAAATTTGGACTGCATTTTATTCAAAGCAACATTTGCACTATTTATCAGCCAGTTTTGAAATACTCACATTCTTCTATTATTGTTAATGCATATTTATGAAACATATTAAATATTCGTCCATCTATTATAGATAACTGTGTATTTTATTATTATTTTTTTTACTAAATTAATAATTCATTGTAAAGTTTATTATGTTCCAAAAAATTTTATTGCTGTGCTCTTTATGTTTACGTTGTGTTTTTAAAAAGGCAAACATTGTTACGAACTGTAAAAGTGAACATCAATATATTCAATTTCAAATACTTACTGTATCATACATACTGTCATTAAAAACTACATTCAGTATTATAAGATTTTTATATTTATGTTTTTTTTTTTTTTTTTTTCGTAAATTGGGTTTAAATTTAAATATATTTTGTTGAAGTAGTGAAAAATATTGTCTCATTTAAAAAAAGTTATAACTTCATAAATATTTATATCGACGCAGTGATAAGTTCTATATGCTGCTTTTAAAAAATTAGGTTACTGTTTGCTTAGTATGCTTCGTTGAATTTTAGAGAGCAATCGGTCTACGCAATAGTTAGTGTAATGGTTAACAGATATTCGGCTAAAAATTTATAAGATTAATCCCAGTGGAGATTATTACTTATCATAATTTAAGCATGGGCTCATAGGTAGTTGGAAGTCTTGAAAAAAGTCAGTTTTTTATTTTTTAGTATCTTGAACATTTTCCTTATTTTGAATTGAGTATTACTTCGTTGCTAATTTAACAAGGGCTTTAAAAAAATTAAGCAATTCAGATTGCTTACATCTTACACAAGCATTACATATGCAAACTTTAAACTAAATTTTCTTAAAATGTTGCTTTTTGAACTACCTTTTTATAGAAATTACTACATGTTGCTGTTTGTAATTTTGTCACAATAATTTACACATATTTCTGATCAATATGAAATGAAACTTTTCCACAATCATTTGTACATTTTTTTAAAGTTTTTCTTTGGAAAAATAGAAGTTTTTTATTTCTTAAAAGTGGTTTTATTCCAGATAAAAAAAAAAAATAGCTATGGAATATCTGTCTGCACAGTTGACTTCTCTTTATTAAGAATTATTCATATTATATATATTTAAAAATATATATTTCCCGAGATTCCATTAAATTATTCTGAATTCACAGTTATTCACCTTTTTTTTACCTGTCTTAAATAATATTTTATTGTTGATTCTACTTAAAATCCTTTTCTTTTAAAACGCGATTCTTAATATTAACTTATTTCGAAGTTTAGCCTAAAAACATTTTTTCCCCCTTAACAAATCTTTCTTTAAAGCCGTTCCATTTCGCAATGTTAAAATACTTTTACGCCAGTTAATTCGAATGTTCTTTTTGTTCCATTTTCTTTTTATTTTCAATCTAAAGTTTGTTTTCCCGCGCTTCACCCGGCAAGGCCGTATCGCTTCATAATTCTTACTCTCAAAAGTAAAGTGTTCTACAATAACCCAGGCTTCTGATTCAACGAGAGAGGTTTGACGAAGGGCGTAAAAATCACCGCGCAGATCTATATAACCTACAACGGGTAAGAGAAATGACATGATGGTAATAGATTCTGATTGGACTAAAACTTTTATCAACCTCCGCGGGCAATCGACTGCAGCGCTAACATAGACTTTACACAAGACGAAACTAGAAAGTTTTTAAATTTGTGTTATTCATAATATTTTCACGCTTGTTTAGGTTTTTAACAGCAATTTTCTGGCTCAGAAATGTTTATATTATGGATATAAACGCAATTTTGTCTAAGAATTTCGCAATTTTCTTGAAAAAATATTTTTTTCCTTCCTTAAGTTTCGCTTTCATTCTGTCAGCACGAGCATTATTCTTTCTTTTTTCTGGTTATATTTTAATACATATGTATGCAATTTGGATTATTTTTATTTCTATGACAAAAATGTGTATATATCTTTGCTTTTTTTAGTGGAATCAAATCACAAGTATCCCTTTTTTTCCTTTTTTCAGTAATCAGTAAACAAAATAGGTGTTAGCGAAGAATGAAAAATCGCCAAGCGCGAAATCCTCGTATGAACTTATCTCGGGAGTAATAGAGTCGTTTCGTAAAATTCTCGTAGACGATATGGTGTAATGGTTAAAGTACATGTCTAGTAAATACAACGTGGCGGGTTCGATTCTCTTTGTTTCGAATTTCTTTCAAAATTATGTTTCTTTCTTTGTTGATTTGTTATCAGTTACTCTGACTGTCTTTTTTTATCGATTCTTATCAATAAAACTAAATTTTAATATTTAATTTAGTTTATTTATATATTTATTTTTAATAATTTACTATCAGTTCATAAAATATTATATTTTTTTAGAACGGTTGTTCTTAATGAAACTAAGCTTTAATATTTAATATCATCCGAGGGCTATATTTTAATAATTAAAAAGAAACATTTATTTTAATGCAACAACATCGAATAAAATTGCAGATAAAATATTTTTATGTTGTAATTTTAATAACATAAAAATATCTAATTACTAGAAATAACTTAAAACACTATTCATTTTTATTAAATTAAGACTTCATGAAAAGAGAATAATACTTCATACATCAAATACGTATATAAATTAAAAACAAGTTTGGGGGAGGATGGGTACGTATGTATTAAGTTGGAAATTTTAAAAAACTTAATTTTATATAATGGGGGAGGGGTGTCAAAGGAGATTAATGGTGGAAATTTTGTGAAAGGTTAATTTAGAAGATTTTTGTTCTTTTTACTGTACAATACCAAATAGAGCAATAAAAAAGGTCAACAAATTAAATGAAGTTGCCCTCTCCATTCGACAAATAAATCTCTGCTATCAGTCGTCACTGTGGGGCGATCGATTATAATTAAAAATGTAATATATTTCTAAGAAAACTAAAAATGATAGTCGATTCTAAACAATTGGACTATAAAATTTCATGCATGACTACATGCAAATTTCATTCATTTTAAGACACGCAATGACATCCTGAATGTATATCCTTTCGTGATATATATTTATTTGTATAATCATTTATTAATTTTCTAGGCATTCTTAAAATAAATTGTGCATGGAGATAAACAATATACATTTTAGGGGGGGGGGGGGTTATACTTTTTTTTTCATTTTGTTTTTTATGCATTTCAGGAGTGTAAGAAATAAAATAAGTTTTTTATGTAATGTCGGGTGAAGTAAATGTTTACATTTTGTTTCAAATATATGTATGAGCTAAGTTCCAAACCTTAATCTCAAAATCCCTCACCCCCCCCCCCCCCCTCAAGAAAAATTATACATATTTATGGCCGCTACATTCCCATAGCTTAAAAAATTAACTCTAAAAATCTCCTGAAAATATAGAAAGAATTTTTTATATATAGTGTAGAATAATATGGAAATACATAAATATATGAATACATTTTATATAAGCGCAAGGCATATTAAACCATTGGGCAAAATTTCAGGACGCGAGACAGCAGAAAAGGGAAGCGTTGCCTTCTGCGATTGCAATAATTTATAATTCAAGATGTAATTCATTTATCAGAAAAATAATGTTACATTGAAAACTCCTTTAATAATCGTACCTGAAGAATCGTGCTTTTATGTTTAAAAATGATTCAGAAACTTTCGAGTTGTTCAACGGGGGAGTTCTTCTTTGGAGAATCGCCTTAAGAGGCTACTTCAGTTAAGTAAAAAGACCCGCTCGATAATGTTAATACTATGGAAAAACATTATAAAGATATCTCGTTGGTATTTGAATATTTTTAAATGATTTTTTTTTTCCTTGCACGGGCTAGCTGTACAAAGGCCGTTTTTTACTTTTTCAATTATGTTTTCAGGTATTTTCAATGATAACACTTTCTTTTTCGGAATCGGTTTCGAAAGTGAAAGATTCCTCATAAAAAAAATCTGCAATGAAAATCGAAAAAAAGAACGACGGCCTTTGTGCAGGATCGGCCTCAACTATCCAGTTGGAAGAAAATCATTTTAAAATGTTGTAATGCAAGCGATATATCTTTATAGATTTCTTCCATAGGGCTAGCATTACCGAGCGGGTCTTTTCACTTGTCTCAAGTAGCCTCTTAAGTAAATTAAGGATAGAGACAACCAATATATATAGAATACAAGTATTCTTTTCCAAAGTATTTCACATTTTTTTTTCTTTTTTCCTCAGGAATTTTGAAGGTTGTTCTCAAATTCAGACTAATTATATTCTGCCATATTCACGAGGTTATTTTTATTCGCAAATGCATACGAATTTGCAATTGTTCTTTTCCGGTTGTAAGAAATCGAACAGCTTTTTCCGTTTCCCGATAGATAGAAAAGTCTTCTCCTAAAATCATAATAAGAATTGCACATTTTATCAATTTGTAAGACACTTCAGTCATGAAAAGTTCGTCGTAGTCGACTAATTGATTGTAATTGAAGGTGTGTCAAATTTTTAGGAAAATTGAAAACGCAGTGCCATTGCTTGACACTTGAATAATAACATCTAAAAATTTCATAAATTTCTGTGTAAAAAAGATTTCGTAAATGAACCAAAGAGATTGGCATTTCTGGGAGGGCACAATACCAAAAAAAAAATAAATAAAAATAAATAAAAAATAAAATAAAAATAAAAATACCACCTTTAGTACATTGTTAAATGGTATATCTTCATAGTTTTTTTTTCTTTTTTTTTTTCTTTTGGACAATATATACGAGATCTGTTCTAAATTTGAATATTCATGAAAATATCTATTTTAGTTGAAGGGTGCTAAATTTAGAAAGTTTTAAAAATAAACGCTAAAAATTCGTTATCAAAATCCCGAAGTTCGAGAAATATTAAAAAAAAATGTTACTGATTATTAATGCAATTACTAATTCTATTTTTGTAAGATCACTTAGTGATCCTATTTCTTTTAATACATTTTTGTTTAATACAAATTATAGGGATGGAAGCAATTAAATGGAGATATTAAATTTTTGAATACTTTTGAAATGTATACTATATATAGAAATGCAAAAAATAATTGTTTTTAATGCAGTGCTTAATGGGGTTAACGTTTATATTGTGTATTTTTCGGCCTAAATATATAAATTTACACACACATAAAAGTTAACATAGATGGTAGTTAAATTCAAAAGGTTTAGAAAATTAACGATAAACGATACCCCCTCCCTCCCGTAAGAAAAGAAATGTTAGAAAAATGTTATTGATTAAAATTTTGCATAAGGGCATGGATAGTTCTTTGTTCCTTTAAAAATGTATTGTAAAATAGTACTGCAATGTTTAATTTCAGGTAATCAATTCGATGAGTTGAGTGATTTGATTTACCACATTTTTATAAAAAGTCTAATGAGAAAGTTAAAAAATAAATATTTATTGTTAGATTCTAAATAATCAATTTAAAATCAATATTAAATGTGTTTATGAATAGAGAAATTTAATTTAGAACAACTTTTGTTATAATATAGATAAAAGCAGAAATGAGCCCACGATTTGTAATATTTTGATTCGCCCTAAAAAAGGGGGAAAATAATTTTTTACCCTGTTCCGTTTCGCAAGAACACGCATTAAAATAATAATTATAAATAATAAAGCGCGAGAACGCGCTAAGCGTGGGAAATGAGGTTTGCATGATTTTTTCTTCTATGGGACACTTTTCTTCCACAGAGCATGCGCACTTGTGCTCATGACGTTTATCTTACCAAGTTGGGGTTTCTCTAGGCAGACCCGGTATAAGAAGTGCATGAGCTCCGAAGAGCACATTTTCGCCAGTTTAGAGTTCGCTAATTAATTCGTAGTTGCCTGTGAATTCTATAGTCCGCATCGTATATAGAATAAATATTTATATCTCGACAACAATGGAACCTCATTGAACGTCGAATTGCAGATATGAAAGCATACGGTTCTGCTTCCAGAAGCATGTTGTAATCGGGGGAGATGTTAGTGGTGAAGTGTGATACAATTTAAATAAATACGTTATTGCTTCATTCACTGTGCCGTCATTTACTGAGAAATTCTCCCTGTGTGAATTTTTGTATATTGCCTTTACTTCGGCTGATTAAATAGTTCATACAAATATCGATGTCGTCGTTGGTTCTTCATTATTTCCTTTAAAATGTCGGGACGCATACATAAAACATTTGAAATTAATATTTTTTGTAGTTTATGAGAAAATTGCCTTAATTTCACATGTTAGCTATAGGGATCTCCAACTGCTTTTAAAAAAGTCAATTTTTTATTCCGTATACATGCAAAAATTACGTTTCTAATTTCGGGAAACTCCAATGTTACGTTAGAACTCTTCTAAATAAAAGTCAAGTTTAAAAGATTTATCTTACTTATTTTTCCTTACCGTTTCTTTGACTTATTCTACATGAAATACAGGAATTTTGGTGTATAGTTTACAAAATATTTATCTTTCATAAATGTATAAAATATACGAGTATTGGGAGGCTTTATAAAATATTGATTATTTCATGTATTCTTAATAAGAAAAGTTTAATAATAATAATAATAATAATAATAATAATAAAAACTTGTATTGAAATCTAACCAAATTTATTTAGATTTAAGAAAAATACAGTTAATAATACTTTTAAATTAATAAAAAAGCCTAATTGTTCAGATAAAATTTTAGTGCATTAGCAATTTTAATTAGTTACTGTTAATAAATAGTATTTTAATTAGTTGTTATTCTTTTATCGTCGACACAATTTTTTAAAAAGCAAACATTTAACGTTTATCAACAGAATTTTGTAATATGTGAGTTCACTAAAACTAGTTTTAATAAATATATTCTTTTAAAGTATATATTTCTAAAACTTTGTCTTTTAAAACTCAAACATGTTTGCTGGCTGCTAGATTTTACTTGTAATAATTAAACACGTTAATTAGAATACAAAAGATCAATGAGGGGCTGTTTCCAGGCTCAAGTAGGCTTTTTTGTAAAACAGAATGGCACTTGAAAAACTTTTTAAAGCACTTGCGTTTCTATAAGATATTTATTATTTTATAGTTTCTTGGCATGATATATCCTAACAGAAGAAAAAAATTCGTGACAGATTTGCATTTTTCATTTTCTGTTTTTTATCTTAAAGATTTTTCAAGTTTTCTATCTGAAAGCTTTAAACAAAATATTTCATATGCTTTTTCTAAATTTTTATTCCTAAACAGTCTATTTATCTTCTACAAAACCTTCTGTGCAGTTAAGTGGAACCAGTAGTTGTATGTTTAAGAATATTATATATATATTTTTAATAATGGACATGAAAAAAAATCTATATTTTTATATTATTACATAAAGTAAAAATGCAAATATTGCTAAAAAGATATATTTCCACTATCACTTTTCTTTACACCGGTCTATATAAATTTTTAAATATATTTTTATTCATTCTCTTCTTTACAACATTTTTTATTTCAATTTAAAATGTCAGCATTCTTATTAATAACTAATGCATTAAAATCGTTAATTGAGTTTAAATATCAACAATAATGATACAAACGAATATTAAAATTAATACAATCAAAAATATACATAAAAAACCACATTTTTAAAGAAAAACAATAATATCATTTTTTTCAAGTAAAAATTGTAAAAATAAACGAAGTTTTACATAACGTATATCTCGAAGCTCCAAACTGCTGGATGCAAAATTACTCATACGCTTTCAAAATAAATTTTACTTATCTATAAGAAAAAAGATAAAAAAAAAAGTAAAATAGTTTTTAGCCTTCATTTTCGACCATTCTAATTAATTCAATAACTTTTCTTCTTAAAACCTGTATTATTACATTATGTATAATAATAAAAATAAAGTGTTTTTCTTTTCACGTTCCGCTGCATTTATTAATATTGTTTATCAAACGAGCTCAAAATTAATTATTTCTTGAAAAATAATTACTTTTCTCCGACAGAAAAGATATTTTCCTTTAACGCAACACCATTCGGAAATCTTAAAAGAGAAATTATTTTTTAAATTAAAAGTGAAAAGTAGGCTTTTAATTAAAATTTTAATATAAAATTTTCACTTATATGCATAAAACTTGCTTGAAATAAATAAGGCCTTATTTCACGATTATTTCAACAAAATAGCTTCTGTAGCTACATATTGTTTTGTAAAAAAGATCTACAGTTATTTTTCTAACAATTTAATTTAAGTGGATATAATAAGAATACCTAATAAAATTTAAATCAAGAGGATAGTATTAATATCAATTATGAAACATCTTGAAATTTTTAACAACAGGATTAATTGAAAGTTTATTTTTGCCATTTTGTTTTTAGTTACGTCATCGCTGACGAGCATGGCATTTCAAAATCTTTTTTTTTTATCAATGTTTTCTTGAGTTATACTTATAATTAAAAACGTGTAAATCTGTGCATTGGAAAAATTTATTAAATAATTTCATGAAATAAATATTTGAAAATAAAGTCGAATTCTTTGTAATTTGTAATAATTTCAAGATATTGTTAAAGTTTTTTTAATATTAAAATATCAAAAATACACGCTGGACATTTATTTACTACATACTAACTTTCTTAATGAAAAAAAATTTCTCTTTTTTTTTTTACGATTGTCGTAAGTTGGAATTCAAAACAGATTATGTTTTAGAAACTTTGTTTATACAGAACTCTTACAGTCGACTGATTTATATGTTGAGCACCGGACCCATGACGATTCCTGACACAATAGGGAAAAAACACAAGAAAAAATATTGAGTTAAAAGTGGTTAGGGGGGGGGGGGGGGGTTGGAGAATTAAAAAGAGTCGGCGAGGGGGGGAAACTCCTGTTTTGGACTGATTTTGGATCGTGTCATGGGTTTCTGGTGCCGTGGAGTGAGTTGTGTGGAGTGGGTTTCAGAGTTGTGACTATCGTGGAGTGGGTTTCAGAGTTGTGACTATCGTGGAGTGGGTTGTGTGGAGTGGGTTTCAGAGTTGTAAATATCGTGGAGTGGGTTTCAGAGTTGTAAATATCGTGGAGTGGGTTTCAGAGTTGTAAATATCGTGGAGTGGGTTTCAGAGTTGTAAATATCGTGGAGTGGGTTTCAGAGTTGTGACTATCGTGGAGTGGGTTGTGTGGAGTGGGTTTCAGAGTTGTGACTATCGTGGAGTGGGTTGTGTGGAGTGGGTTTCAGAGTTGTAAATATCATGGAGTGGGTTTCATATGTTTTGAGTGTGAGGGTTGTTTTCAGTGTGTGGGTTTCAGAGTTGTGACTATCGTGGAGTGGGTTGTGTAGAGTGGGTTTCAGAGTTGTAAATATCATGGAGTGGGTTTCATATGTTTTGAGTGTGAGGGTTGATTTCAGTGTGAAGGTTTCAGAGTTGTGACTATCGTGGAGTGGGTTGTGTGGAGTGGGTTTCAGA
This sequence comes from Maratus speciosus, assembly GCA_963932465.1. NCBI lineage: Eukaryota > Metazoa > Arthropoda > Arachnida > Araneae > Salticidae > Maratus > Maratus speciosus. The sequence goes on from OZ010795.1 coordinate 163,795,382, forward strand.
GTTGTAAATATCGTGGAGTGGGTTTCAGAGTTGTAAATATCGTGGAGTGGGTTGTGTGGAGTGGGTTTCAGAGTTGTAAATATCATGGAGTGGGTTTCATATGTTTTGAGTGTGAGGGTTGATTTCAGTGTGAAGGTTTCAGAGTTGTGACTATCGTGGAGTGGGTTGTGTGGAGTGGGTTTCAGAGTTGTAAATATCGTGGAGTGGGTTTCAGAGTTGTAAATATCGTGGAGTGGGTTGTGTGGAGTGGGTTTCAGAGTTGTAAATATCATGGAGTGGGTTTCAGAGTTGTAAATATCATGGAGTGGGTTTCAGAGTTGTAAATATCATGGAGTGGGTTTCATATGTTTTGAGTGTGAGGGTTGTTTTCAGTGTGAAGGTTTCAGAGTTGTGACTATCGTGGAGTGGGTTGTGTGGAGTGGGTTTCATATGTTTTGAGTGTGAGGGTTTCAGAGTCGTGTTTATCGTGGAGTGGGTTGTTTTCAGTGTGAGGGTTGTTGTCCGTGTGAGGGTTTCAAAGTCGTGTTTATCGTGGAGTGGGTTGTTTTCAGTGTGAGGGTTGTTGTCCGTGTGAGGGTTTCAAAGTCGTGTTTATCGTGGAGTGGGTTGTTTTCAGTGTGAGGGTTGTTGTCCGTGTGAGGGTTTCAAAGTCGTGTTTATCGTGGAGTGGGTTGTTTTCAGTGTGAGGGTTGTTGTCCGTGTGAGGGTTTCAAAGTCGTGTTTATCGTGGAGTGGGTTGTTGTCCGTGTAAGGGTTTCAAAGTTGTGTTTATCGTGGAGTGGGTTTCATATGGTTTTCCGATGTTTTTATAGAAGTCCTTTCATAGAATGGGTTTCACAGTTTTGTTTTGGGGGAGGTGCCCTCTGTGGTAGGGTCTTTTTCGAAACATCCCAACTCGTATTCACGCTCGAGGTCGAAGGAAAACCACAGTAAAACCTTCGACGGTTAGGCGGACGGCCACCACCCCCGCCGAAATAAAAAAAAAGGGACTTTTGTGTGTGGGTTGCCCTCTGTGGCAGGGTCTTTTGCGGGGGGTGGACCTAACCCGTATTCACGCTCGAGGTCGAAGGAAAACCACAGTAAAACCTTCGACAGTTAGGACCCGATCCCTGAAAAAGAAGACTTTATTCTTTCTCTCACCCTGAAAAAGAAAACATCGCCCTGAAAAAGAAAAACTTTCTCTTTATTCTTTCTCTCTCTCCCTGAAACCCATTTTATACTTTTCTCACCCTGAAAAAGAAAACATCGCCCTGAAAAAGAAAAACTTTCTCTTTATTCTTTTTCTCTCTCTCCCTGAAACCCATTTTATACTTTTCTCTCCCTGAAAAAGAAAACATCGCCCTGAAAAAGAAAAACTTTCTCTTTATTCTTTTTCTCTCTCTCCCTGAAACCCATTTTATACTTTTCTCACCCTGAAAAAGAAAACATCGCCCTGAAAAAGAAAAACTTTCTCTTTATTCTTCTTCTCTCTCTCCCTGAAACCCATTTTATACTTTTCTCTCCCTGAAAAAGAAAACATCGCCCTGAAAAAGAAAAACTTTCTCTTTATTCTTTTTCTCTCTCTCCCTGAAACCCATTTTATACTTTTCTCTCCCTGAAAAAGAAAACATCGCCCTGAAAAAGAAAAACTTTCTCTTTATTCTTTCTCTCTCTCTCCCTGAAACCCATTTTATACTTTTCTCTCTCTGAAACATCGCCCTGAACTTTTATTTTTTTCTCTCTCCATCGCCCTGAAAAAGAACTCACTGTATTCTTTTCTCTCGCCCTGAAACAAAAAACAGAGTCAAAGAAAACACACACACCAGAGAAAAAAAAACATTTTTTTTATTTCACCACCTACCTTTCAGAAGGGGGGGGGGGTGGTCTCGAGCGAATCCAGCCCGGATTCGAGCGGCCCCAAGTTTTTCTGACCCCCCCTACCCGGCGCCAGGGAGCGGGGGGGGGGGATTCGGTGGCCCTCGGCACTCGAAGCGACTCGAGCTCGGGACCCTCCCCCTTGGATCCAAGACTTTCCGTCACCTACCTTTTTTTCAGATGCCACACACGGAGAGGGGGAGTATGTCCGGTGGTCCTCGGCACTCGAGCGAATCTAGCCCCGGATTCGAGCAGCCCCGCCCCTGAGGGGGGAATTCGGTGGCCCTCGTCACTCGAAGCGACTCGAGCTCGGATTCAAGCGACCCCGCTCGGACCCCGCTCGTGGTGGGAGGAGAGCGAGATGGGTTTTTTTTTGGGCGAGAGGAGGGCGGGTGGCCCTCGGCACTCGGAGCGAATCAAGCCCGGAAGACCTTCCCCACCCCGGACAACCGGTACAAATGAAAATGCAATATATAGATCTCTTTACTATATATGCAGGTGTCGGGGAGGGGGGTGGGCCCTCCGAGCGACTCCAGCTCGGATTCGAGCGGCCCCCTGTCTCTAATGAAACTCTCGATCCCTCCAATGCCCCCCGGGGCTCCCTTCCATCTTCTTTTTCCCCTCTCTCTCTATCCAGCGACCGTGGCCCGTCCTTTCCTCCTGCGAACCGCCGAAAGGGGTCAAGCGACTCTTTACACCACGGAGGTTCTCCCACTCCATACAAGGCCCAGGGCCCCACTAGGGGGGGGTGAGCACCTTTGGACCACTTGCCGCAGATTTGTTAAACCTCACCCTTCCCCAGCCGTGGCACCTCCCGCCCATTCACGCTCCTGGACCGCAGTGCAACAAAAGCATGCATGAGCGGGAAGCCTCTTCCACCGAAAAGGCGCGTCTCCACGCCTGTCACCCCCCATAGAAGGGGGGGAGTCGTTGCTCTCTGACAGGGCCCCAGACACCACACACACAAGCAATGTCCATGCAAGGCACCGAGCATCTATCAAAGTCTCCGTATCATCGGGTACCGTTTAGGCGCTATGCCTAGTCTGGAACTAGAAGAAGGGTTGAATCCTTTTCCGCTCCAGTGTCCCGGGTAACCCGGATAAGGGGTTCCTTGCCAGAGACCTCTAAAGACCCCGTCGAGAGAACAAAACTCGTTCGGTAGCCTCAGGGAAGTCCGCAGTCGAGAACGGGCCCAACAGTCACCGGGGAGGGGGGCGAGAGAGGGTACACGAGAAAAACAGAATCGAGCCGCCCCAAGAGGAGGGGGGGAGTGGCCCTCGGCACTCGGACGAATCCAGCCCGGATTCGAGCGGCTCCCCCGCAGTTTATGACCCCGGCAACTGGAAATAAAGGGAGGGCATTTATAAAAAAATGCGATATATAGATAGCTTCACTATATATGCATGAGGTGGGGGATGTTGCCATACACGGGGAGGGGGGGTAGCCCTCGGCACTCGAAGCGACTCTAGCCCGGATTCAAGCGGCCCTCCCGAGTCTCGGACTCTTGTGGTCTGGGAGCACTGGAGGTGGAACACCTAAAAGGCACACGGCAATGGCACACATCGACTGGAGGTGGAACACACAAAGGAACTCTTCTCAAATCTTTGTTTTCATACGAAGGAATCTGGAGCGCTGCAATGAGAATGGAAAACGACATTTTAAAAACAAAAAACAATTTTTAATAACATTTTCAAAAAAGGTGCATGAAATTTCAAAGACTCGAGATAATATAAGCTGAAAAGGCTTTGGATTGGAACAATCAACATTTCTTGTCCCGATCCATGAGTGTCACATTTAAAGAATAGAGAGAAAATACATTTCAGCCAAAATATTATATTAGATACTTAAAATTAAAAAATTCCTTCAAGACACGACAAAGTTCCTGTAGAAATTAAAACATAGAGATACCAGTTTTTGATATACTATTATAAAGTTATAGTGTCTGGGAGTATTTTTAATGTGTATTACTCATTAATATATTATTTAATTCATTACTCATTTGCGGGTATGGAGTATTTTTAATGTGTATTACTAATTAATATATTATTTAATTCATTACTCGTTTGCGTATTGTTTAATGAAATCAAGAAAATTTTCGCAATGATTGCTTAAATTATAACTGTATTAAATTTCAAAACAATTGAATTTAAAACATTTCAAAAACCTTAATCCATTAAAAATAGTTTTTATGAAGGGGTCTCTCACTGAATATCAATCAAAACATCCAAAGTGTGAATGAGTGTATTTTTAATGCCTGTCTAAGTATAAACATGAACATTTGATAAAACAGATTTTGCCTTTTAATATACTACTATTAGAAACTGAACAGATCTTCAAAGAATTTCTTTATTGTGGGAAAAAAAAATCAACTTTTTTTCTTTTTTATTGAATAACAATAATCATAACAAAAAATCTTACCCAGAGTTGTCAAGTCTCCGGCACACCACTATTATTTTAGAGAAAATGTTGTTCCTTTAAATCGCCCAATTGTTCTAATTAAATAAAACAACATTTTCTGTCTTAAAATACTTGTATCTAAAAGGCCGGAGACTTGGCAGCTCTGCTTACCATAGCAAATAATTAAAAGTAGGTCATTTTAAACGAGCCATCTATTTAAAATTTTATAGAAATCCATACATATGTTCTCAAAATATCATGCGCGCGCAATGACTTACAGAGTAATAAAAAGAGTTCTTTTAAATTCAATAATCCATCAATTCTGAAAAGGTCTGCTCAACAAGCGCAAAAACGTTTTGACACATTCATTTTTTTTAACGGAAAGTCATAAAAGTGGAAGGCGATTTGGAATCGAACTGTGTTTTTCATTATTTCTTTTTTGATAAAGCACCTATTGAGCTTATAAGCGCTTTTGATCGCGTGACATTTATTTTTTAACGGAAAGTCATAAAAGTGGAAGGCGATTTGGAATCGAACTGTGTTTTTCATTATTTCTTTTTTGATAAAGCACCTATTGAGCTTATAAGCGCTTTTGATCGCGTGACATTCATTTTTTAACGGAAAGTCATAAAAGTGGAAGGCGATTTGGAATCGAACTGTGTTTTCCATTATTTTTGATAAATGACCTATTGAGCTTATAAGCGCTTTTGATCACGTGACATTCATTTTTTTAACGGAAAGTCATAAAAGTGGAAGCTGGAATCGAACTGTGTTTTCCATTATTTTTGATAAATTACCTATTGAGCTTATAAGCGCTTTTGATCACGTGACATTCAGTTTTTTAACGGAAAACCATAAAATTGGAAGGTGGAATCGAACTGTGTGTTCCATTAATTTTTTTCGATAAATTACCTATTGAGCTTATGAGCGCTTTTGATCACGTGACATTCAGTTTTTTAACGGAAAGTCATAAAATTGGAAGGTGGAATCGAACTGTGTGTTCCATTATTTCTTTTTTTTGATAAATTACCTATTGAGCTTATAAGCGCTTTTGATCACGTGACATTCAGTTTTTTAACGGAAAGTCATAAAATTGGAAGCTGGAATCGAACTGTGTGTTCCATTATTTCTTTTTTTTTGATAAATTACCTATTGAGCTTATAAGCGCTTTTGATCACGTGACATTCAGTTTTTTAACGGAAAGTCATAAAATTGGAAGGTGGAATCGAACTGTGTTTTCCATTATTTCTTTTTTTTGATAAAGCACCTATTGAGCTTATAAGCGCTTTTGATCGCGTGACATTCAGTTTTTTAACGGAAAGTCATAAAATTGGAAAGTGGAAGCGATTTGGAATCGAACTGTGTTTTCCATTATTTTTGATAAATTACCTATTGAGCTAAAGCGCTTTTGTTCACGTGACAAAGACGTTTTCCACCCTTTCTTGCGTGTGATTATTTTTCTTTCGCACCGGAGTTTGGTTCAAAACACTCACTTTGATACTATTTTCTGACAGATCTGTTGCGTTTGCAAAACAAGCGGGTAAGTGGGATCACAGATTGCACAGAGGGTTCCGTTTAATATTTCTTTTAAAACACTTTAATCCTTTTGCGAAATCTGCTTTAAAGCTTAAAATACACACAAATTGGAGCCCAGAGGGTTAAATATAAGACTTTCTCAAAATTGTATGATTTGTCGTTTGATGTGAGGTTTTCAGCTATAAGTAACCAAAATTTCAAGTCTTCAACTTAATTAGGGGCTCAGTTAGAAAAAAAAAGCTTAAAATACACAAGTTGGAGCCCGAAGGGTTAAATAGAAGACTTTCTCAAAATTGACTAATTTGTCGTTTGATGTGAGGTATTCAGCTATAAGTATGCAAAATTTCAAGTCTTCAACGTAATTAGGGGCTCAGTTAAAAGCTTAAAATACACACAAGTTGGAGCCCAAAGGGTTAAATATAAGACTTTTTCAAAATTGACTAATTTGTCGTTTGATGTGAGGTGTTCAGCTATAAGTAACCAAAATTTCAAGTCTTCAACGTAATTAGGGGCTCAGTTAGAAAAATAAAGCTTAAAATACACAAGTTGGAGCTCGAAGAGTTAAATAGAAGACTTTTTCAAAATTGACTAATTTGTCGTTTGATGTGAGGTGTTCAGCTATGAGTATGCAAAGTTTCAAGCCTTCAACGTAATTAGGGGCTCAGTTAGAAAAATAAAGCTTAAAATACACACAAGTTGGGGCCCGAAGGGTTAAATAGAAGACTTTTTCAAAATTGACTAATTTGTCGTTTGATGTGAGGTGTTCAGCTATAAGTATGCAAAATTTCAAGTCTTCAACGTAATTAGGGGCTCAGTTAGAAAAAAAAAAGCTTAAAATACACAAGTTGGAGCCCGAAGGGTTAAATAGAAGACTTTTTCAAAATTGACTAATTTGTCGTTTGATGTGAGGTGTTCAGCTATAAGTATGCAAAGTTTCAAGTCTTCAACGTAATTAGGGGCTCAGTTAGAAAAATAAAGCTTAAAATACACAAGTTGGAGCTCGAAGGGTTAAATAGAAGACTTTTTCAAAATTGACTAATTTGTCGTTTAATGTGAGGTGTTCAGCTATAAGTATGCAAAGTTTCAAGTCTTCAACGTAATTAGGGGCTCAGTTAGAAAAAAAACTTAAAATACACAAGTTGGAACCGAGAGGGTTAAATATAAGATTTTTGTCAAAGTACATTATAATATTTATATTTATATGAATATATAATATATAACGATTTGTCGTTTGATGTGTGGTGTTCAGCTATAAGTATGCAAAAATTTCAAGTCTTCAACGTAATTAGGTCATCAGAAAAAAAAAAAAAGCTTAAAATAGTTGTTATATGCAATTTTTAATACATGAACGTCATATTTTGCCTTTCTCAGCTGCTCTGCTCAACAAGCGCAAAACGTTGGGAAGCTTGACTATGGAAGCGATCGATCTGCGTTTTTCCATTTTGTTTTTCAATAAAATAAATTACCTATTGAGTTATAAGCGATTTTGATCACGTGACAAAGACGTTTTTCACCCTTCCTTGTATGGTATTCTTCTTTCGTGTGGGTTCAAAACTCCCACTTTGACACTATCTATTGCGTTTGCAAAAAGCGGAAAACACAGTTCAATTACATAGTTTCTGAACAACAACACCTGCTAGTTTCATGCATCTCCGAACAAAACTAAATTAAAACTTATGCCATAAAGTTGCCCTTTTGGATTTGAGAACAGCTTTAAATAAATGTTTTCGTTTTACCTTTTTATTTTGTTAGGATATATTTAACTAAAATGATTTTTTAATTTAGTATTAATAGTTGTATATGCAATTCTTAATACATGAACGTCATATTTTGCCTTTTTATGTAGTGAATTTTTTTTTCCTTTTTATTGGAAAAGCAATATACCCAAAGTTCGAAAAAATCTGAAGTTCGGATTTAGTAAAGTGTTGAGGATTCCGGAAAAGTGAGATCCGGCAATCAAATCATATCGATTTTTTTTCAAAACATGTATATTTATACAATTCTTAATTATTTAAAAATATATAAACTTTGCGAACGATTTTCACTAAATTTAAACATTGTGGGTGGTGATCATACAAAAATAAATAATAACAATGTTTACCGGTTTCACTATTTTACAGAATCTTTTTCCTTCAATAATATATTTTACATTCATCACAGAATAGCTTTTACAGAAAACTTTCTGGTTAGAAATTACAAAGTATTTTGTTAAAAAAAAAGTTGAAAAGTGTTTATGTATTCGGTTTGTCTGGCCGTCTGCTCACGCTCTAACTCCCTTAAATATGTTTGGATTTTTCTGAAACTGATAGGGGTTATTTGGGATCACCAAAGCATGTTTGGTATTGTACATGCAGTAGGTAGGATTCACCGTTCATTTACAGGGGGCGCTCAAAAGTATTCCGTTACATTAGGGTATATGGGGGTGCCGTAAATATACTCGGATTTTTCTGAAACTGATAGGGGTTATTTAGGGTCACCAAAGCATGTTTGGTATTGTACATGCAGTAGGTAGGATTCACCGTTCCTTTACAGGAGGCGCTCAAAAGTATTCCGTTACATTAGGGTATATGGGGGTGCCGTCTCGGATTTTTCTGAAACTGATAGGGGTTATTTAGGGTCACCAAAACATGTTTGGTATTGTACATGCAGTAGGTAGGATTCACCGTTCATTTACAGGAGGCGCTCAAAAGTATTCCGTTACATTAGGGTATATGGGGGTGCCGTCTCGGATTTTTCTGAAACTGATAGGGGTTATTTGGGATCACCAAAGCATGTTTGGTATTGTACATGCAGTAGGTAGGATTCACCGTTCATTTACAGGGGGCGCTCAAAAGTATTTCATTAAATCACTGTATATAATAAATTAATAAAATTGATAAAATATAATAATTAATAAAAATTAATAATATAAATCACTGTATTTCACTACAATCACATTAGAACAGGACATTCATAGCATTTTTTATTCATTTACAGGGACACGTATAAGAAATCGGTTACAGTACAGTACCGTCTTTAAGTAATAAATGTTGGAGCGCACGGTTTAAAATTCGGTGTGCGTTTTTAAATTTAATTAATTTTTTGCATCTTACCCGTTATATATAAATTCCGTACCTCAAATACAGGGCTGTATAAAAGTATCCATGTACCGTTCTCCTTATGAGAGGAAATTGCTGAGGGTACATTTTTAACTAAAGTATATGTAGCTCTTAAGTGAACTAAATTTTGGCTTGCATGTAGCTAATAGATTCAAATTTATAAATCCTATACAGGGCTGCAATTCGCATAATTTTCCGATTGAGGATGGGAACAGCTGAAATTGGGCTCTGAAATGTATTATGCGTTTCCATAGGGTTGAATTAGATGTAATATTTTAATTTTTTAAACGGTGTAGTTTTGTTACATTATTCTAAATCTGTTGGAAAGTGTTTCATAATCTATGCTTCACGCATGATTTTTTTATTACTTGTTTATATATAATTTACTTCAGTTGACATATAAAAATAGTTAAATGTTATTCAAAACAATTTTAAAAACTATCGTCCACTTAATCAAAAATAGTTTAGAAAATGTTTAAAAAAAATAAGAATTACCTTTCATTGCAACATTCGTAGCACATCTGTTGTCGGGAATAGAACAGCACACACTTCCACAGGCACGGATTTTTTTTGCGAGGGGCAGGTGCCCCCACTTTGCCTTGCATGAGATCGAGAGAACAGCACACACTTCCACAGGCACGGATCTTTTTGCGCGGGGCAGGTGCCCCACTTTCCCTTGCATGAGATCGAGAGAACAGCACACACTTCCACAGGCACGGTTTTTCTTTGCGCGGGGCAGGTGCCCCCACTTTCACTGCAGTAGTTATTTAGACTGTCGATGGAGAGACTAACTTGAACCATTCACAAGTACGAGTGACACGGAAGACGGAAAAAGTTCCATTTATATAGCTTGCGTCCGTGAATTGTCTGCATAGCTTAAAAAAAAAAAAAAAAAAAAAAAAAAAAAAAAAAAAAAAAATTATTTTTTTTTTTTTTTTTTTTTTTTAGCTATGCAGACAATTCACTGACAATTCACTAACAATTCACTAACAATTCACTGAAGAAAAAAAAAAAAAAAAATTATTAAAAAATTATTAAAAAATTATTATTATTATTTTTTTTTTTTTTTTTTTTTTTTTTAAGGGTCCACTGGTCATGGATCATTTCTTTTCATTTCAGTATCAAACCATCAACAACTTAAAAAATTTTAACTCCCATATGTGCTTTGCATATGTTAATAATATGTAATTAATAGTCTTAAGGAATATAGTAAATATTGAAATATTATTTCAAGACTTTGAATGAAATATATGAATCTTTTTCTATCTAAAATTTAAAATATGTAATATTGAACTACGTAATATACAATGGCAAATTCAAGGGAGGCTCGGAGTTCATAAATCCCCTCTGAACATCAACAAAAATATTCTAAACGTCATTTTAAAAATGAAATATACAGTAACCCTCAGTTATCAGCTGTTATTATTATAAAAATAAATCCACAAAGTGATAACACAACATGGCGGTGGGGCTGAAAACATCATTTTTAAAATGAAGCACGACATGACTTTAAATTATTGTAAAGTCGAAATCTTTGATTGTTTCAGGTAGAGGAATGTTTAAAGTGGGGGAGGGGGAGTCTGGACCCCCCGCCCCCTTTCGTTAGGGTACTTAAAAAAATTTTTCAAAGTGAGAGCAAAATCACAACATGCTTCGGGCCGAGAGCAACTACACTGTAATACGGATGCCCATAACTTAAGATATAAGATTAATCCAGATATAAGATTGGCCACAAAAGTTCAGAAACACTTTTTTTTAGAATTCACAATCCATGCATTTATGCACAAGAAAATTATTATAAGATAAATAGGGGACGAGTGTGCCCCCCCCCCCCCCGGCATTTCCATTATTTCATTTTTTTCTCTCTCTCTCTAATGGACTGGTGGCTTCTATTATTATAAAACAGCCATTATAAATGAGGTGTTAGGTGAAGATGAAAGAGCAGCCGTAAAAAGTTAGAACTCTGATTTTCTAGTCGGCCCCACCTGTGGCCGAGAGGTTCTGCTCTCGAATCTGGTAGACGGGAGGTGCTGGGTTCGAACCCAATCGCGCCCGTCGGCCTAATCGTTCGGAGTTTTCTTCGAGCCATGGATTTCCATGCGTCAATACGGATTAGGTTCCCCTAGAAAGCCCCCCCCCCTCCCCTCCTTCACGAAGAGCACGACCCCCCTCGTGCCTATAACCCTAGAGTAGATAATCGGCCGTCAAAAATCGACCCGATTTTCTAGTCCAAAAAAAGGGGGGAGGGCTATTTTTCTTTTGCGGCTGCTCTTTCATCTTCACCGAACACTTGATTTATAATGGCTGTTTCATAATCACAACATGCTTCGGGCCGAGAGCAACTACACTGTAATACGGATGCCCATAACTTAAGATATAAGATTAATCCAGATATAAGATTGGCCACAAAAGTTCTCGCGAGTCGTCCACCCAGAGTTTATGGTCGCGCGTCCACCGGACGCTGAAAGGCATGGTTCCGGCCTCCTGGATCCTCCGAGTCCTGCCGTCGTGACACCACATCCGAGGGGGGCGCACCACGACGAACCCTCGCTGCGGATCTCGATAGGTCAGCAGGTCCGTGCAAGCGTCATAGTCCTCCAAGTACTGTAGCAGATTCGTGCGCAGGTGCGGCAGCGTCGCGTTGAAAAACTGGTAACGCAACGTGTCGGGCGACGTGACACGGCTCGCCGATCCTGCCAGCAGATAGTGGCACAGGGACACTTGCAGCGTCCTCTCCCCGATCTGCAGGTGGAATCGATGGAAGGGATCCTCTCGAGCCGGGTACCATCCCGGTCGGATGCACCGCAGCAAGTCCAGGTACGGGCGCGAGAAGGGGACCGGAAGGGGATGATAAGCCTCGGAGCGAGTCACCAGTCGCCGAAATTCAGGGATCCGAAACAGCACGTGCAATTTTTCTCTTACAGGAACGTACACTCTCAGCAGTAGGAATAACACATCATCCGGTAAATCCAGGAGCCCGCGAGCGGGATTCGAGCAGGCCATTGTGTGAGAGAGAGAACGGAAAGAATCGACAGTGTCCTCTCTTCCCAGCTCCTTGCGTCACGCCTCCTGCCTCTGATTCGTGAGCGCGCTTCCTCCCTCCCCCAAGGAACGTAGCCAAGCAAGGTGTGTGGCAGTGAATCATGGAATCACAATTTTCGTTTTGAACCCATGAGTTTAGTATTAATAAGCCATGGAGCGAGACACGAGAATGCGGTTGACCTTAAAAAAAGGGTGGGGGGGGGGGGATAAGCTTCCGAGGAAGGAACATGCGAAAGGTCGGGTCGGAAAGAAGATTTTATAAAAGAAAAGTCATGTATTCAATAAAATTGTGTAACGTAAAATTATGTTGGCCAATTTTCCAAAATAGTATATTAGATCAAGGGGTATCCCAAGACTGGCTGGACAGGAAAGGGGGGGAAACAGAGTCAGGACAGCGTTGAAGAGTATGTACAAAATGAAGCTTGCACCTATTAAAAGATTATTTTAAATTATTGTATTAAAA